>CM038674.1:603852378-604182873 GCA_021605145.1 Aegilops bicornis | reverse complement strand
CCTCTAGTCATCCTAGAGTGTTACATGATCCCTAAAAGTGCGACTGGAGGCCGGAAGTGTCCAGATCACATCCGTGGGAGCGGACTGAGTCGCGCATCGTCGGTGGAACATCTCCATGTTGATCGTATCTTCCATACGACTCATGTTACGAGCTACTTTCGGTCTCTTGTGTTCGAGGCCGTATGCATGCACACACATGCTAGGCTCGTCCATAAGATTAACCTAAGTCATTTTTGCATGTGTAAAACTGTCTTACACCGTTGTATGTGAAGCGTGAATCTATCACACCCGAGTATGTCACGTGGTGCCTTGAAGCAGCGGGAACTTTATGCAGCGAGCACACACGTCTAGAGAGAACACACTTTCAGGAAATTATTATAAGGGATCATCTTATTTTACTACTTAGAAATCGTTCCTAAGTAAACAAGATGCAAAAACATAATAAACATCACATGCAACTTCTTATATAGTAGTGACATGATATGGCCCAATATCCTTATATAGCTCCTTTGATCTTCATCTTGAGGCTCCATGATCATCTTGTCCTTGACCGGCGCACCGCAGCACCTGATCTCCATCATCATGATCTCCATCATACGTGTCTCACATGGAGATTTGCTGCTTCGCCAACTATTACTTCTACTACTATATTGGCTAACGCGTTTAGAAATAAAAGTAAAGTAATTTACATGGCGTTCTCTCAATGACTTACTTGCCAGGTCATACAAAAAATAAAAGACAACTCCCTATGGCTCCCTGCCTTACGTTGTCATCACTCATCGACATGTCAAGTAAACGTGATTCTCTATTACAAGAACATGATCCTCATACATCACACTTATATATCATTCATCATTCATCACAACTTTGGCCATATCCACATAACAAAACACTTGCTTTGCCAAAAACAAGTTAGGCGATCCTCTAATTGTTGTTGCAAGGATTTTTGATAATCTGTCATTCTGATAGCTGCAATAGGAGTTGCCTACTGAAGAACACTTTCTTACCTCACAGTGAAAGCCACAACGTGATTTGTCAAACTTCTATGTTACCCTTCATAAGGACCCTTTTTCTCATCGAATCCGCTCCAACTAAAGTGGGAGGGAAGCGGACACCCGCTAGCCACCTTATTGCAACTAGTGCATGTGAGTCGGTGGAGACACATGTCTCCGTAAGCGTCACGTGTCAGCCAGGTCAGTCCGGGCGCTTCATCCCACAATACCGCTGAAGCAAAGATAAGACTAGTAAGCGGCATAGAAAGGATTGACAATAACATCCTACGCCCACAACAAATTGTGTTCTACCTCGTGCAATAGAGAACTACGCGCATGAGACCTAGCTCCATGAAGTGCCTGCTTTGTTCCCAGGACCAGGGAGCGTTGCATAAAATAAAAATTTCCTCGTTCACCAAAGATCCATCTATGAGTTCATCTAGAAAGCAGTGACGATGGTGCATCTACATACCCCTTGTAGATCGCGTGCGAGAAGCGTTCAAGAGAATGGGGTTGAGGTAGTACGTTCTACGTCGTGATCCCTATCACTGCGGAGATCACTAGCGCCCGAACGCAGGCGGCACCTCCGGCGTTCAACACACGTCACGGTCAGCGATGGCGTCTCCTCGCGTCTTGATCCAGCAAGGGGAAGGAGAGAGTTGATGAAGATCGAGCGGACTTGGCAGGCGTGGTGGTGGATCTCTGGCGGCAAGACTACCAGCTGACAGGCTTAGCCAAGAAACTGCTCTGGGGAGGAGGAAGAGGTGTAGCGAGGGGAGGGAGGCGCCAAGACTTGAGGTCTGGAGTCGCAGCTGCCCTCCCTCCTCCTTCATCACTAGGCCCCGAGGCGTGACCTGAGGATTCAGATCTCCAGGGGCGTGCAGAGAAGTGGAGTGCCCCCAAGGCAAGTGGTGCGCCCCCCCAGCCTGAGGGTTTCCAACCCTAGGCGAGGGCCCAGAATGGGGCGCACCAGCCCACCAGGGAAATTCTGGTTCCCTCCCACTTCAGCCCACAGAGGCCCTCAGGAATAGGTGGCCCCACCCGATGGACCCTCGGGAACCTTCCGGTGGTCACGTCCACAATCTTGCAGGTGACCCAGAAACTATCCAGATGGCGGAAACAACACTTTCTACTATATAATTCTTTACCTCCGGACCATTAGGAACTCCTCGTCGGCGTCCAGGATCTCACTAAGGGACTCGAACAACTTTCGGTTTGCTGCATACTCATATTCATACCAACCCCTAAGCGTCACCACAGAACCTTAGAAGTGTGCTTGATGAACCACTCACGGAGTTCGGGATACATCTGCAGAACTACTTAGCCCAGACGCGCTCTCCGGTCAATAACCAACAGCGGGATCTGGATACCCCACATGTTGGCTCCACACATACTCCTCGATGAGTCTCATCGGATGAACCCATGATGTCGAGGATTCCAAGCAACCCCGTATACTATTCCCTTTGTCCCAATCGGTATATTTACTTGCCCGAGATTACGATCGTCGGTATCCCAATGCCTGCGTTCAATCTGCGTTCTTGAACCGTGAGAATCACTTTACTCCATACAAGTAATGCATGAATCCCGTGACTAGACACTTGGTCGCTTTGAGCTCATTATGATGATGCCTACTACCGAGGTGGGCCCGGTGATACCTCTCCGTGTCTGACGGGTGACAAATCCAGCCTCGATCCGTGTCAATGCCACTTGAGACACTTTTCGGAGATGCACAGTAGTGCATCTTTATAGTCCACCCAGATTACGTTGTGACGTTTGGTACACCCAAAGCACTCCTGCGGTATCCGGAGGTTACGATCTCATGGTGCTACAGGAAAAGATACTTGACATTGGAAAAGCTCTAGCAAAAGCGAACTACCGCGATCTTGTGCTATGTACTGGCCAGGATTGGGTCTTGTCCATCCATGCATCATTCTCCTAATGATGTGATCCCGATTATCAATGACATCCAATGTCAATAAGAGAAACCATGACTATCTATTGATCAACGAGCTGAGTCAACTAGAAGGCTCACTAGGGACATGTTGTGGTCTATCTATTCACACGTGTATTCACGATTTCGGATAATACAATTATAGCATGAATAAAATACAATTATCATGAACAAGGAAATATATAATAATAATCCTTTTATTATTGCCTCTAGGGCATATTTCCAATATATGTAATGGTACAGGAGAGAATGGCATAACAAAATTTGAATGGGGCCCGTTTATTTTTGTAGCCTCAAGGAGGGGGGAAGAGGAGGTAAGTGGAAGCCGAGGCCGCGAGGAAGAGGTGATAGGAGTGATGATGATCTTTGAGGAAGGATGAGAGAGAGGATTCGAGAGAGGATTTGGCGGAGGGTAGAAATTTGGCCATAATATGCGGAGTGGATCCCAATGCCACAAACCACGAGAGTTGGAGATTTAACTACAGTAGGGCCCAAGCGAGGAAATATGAGGAATGGAAGGGATGAGGATGAAAATATGGTAACCCCAAACACCACCATCCCAAGTCCGGATGTGAGAGTGATGGAAAGAGCTGTAGAAAGCCTGGTCAATCGTTGGCAGCAATACACCGGGCAAATAATACCCAGGAGGATGGGAACATGTTGAGAACACGAGCATGGTGAGTAGCGAGAAGCTTGTTTGAGAGGGAAAAAAAGAACAGCGGAGGATTCGATTGACGACGGGGAGGCGAAAGAATTTAGCCCATTATGTACCCGTTGGAGCAAAGCTGTGAAATCCCGGTGGTATCGAATTTAATATCAGGTGCGCTATAGAAGGAGAGGGATGAAAGAAGCTGGACTACTCGAGGGAAGAACCAAGCAAACACTCCTCAAAAAAGAATGCCAATGTAGGAAGAAGTTCAAAAGGAGTGAATGGTGAAGTGCTTATAGCAACGCAAAGGAGATGGAACAAGAAAGCCGAGGATCTCATGAGAGATCGGCGGCCCCTTTCGGAGGATGACCATGGGGCACAATGAAACTATTAAGTTGGAATTTTAGGGGAGCTTGGCGGGCATGAACGCATGAGCAGTTCGTCTTAACTGCTGGCGGGCGTCCAGCGAAGATTGTAGCCCCAGAATGTGATGTTCTTGCCTTCGGAGACACACCTAGAAAGCTTCTTCCAAGGCTGAATGTTTGAGGAGAAAGGCTGAAGATGGATCATAAAATAGTTTGTACAGGTGATAGTAGAAAAGGGAGGTTTGTTGATGCTACTGGAAAGAGAAGGAAATAAAGATTCTTCCACTAGAATTTAGACCCAATGTTCGTTGATGTACAAGTGGAGGATGAAAGACATCCGATTAATGGAGAATGTGCTGGTATGTATGGGTGAATTCGGTGGGCGCACAAATATAGAACATGGTAGAGAATCTTGCCGTTTGCACCAAAGATAACGATCTTGCCTTGGCTACTTATTGGGGACCTGAATGAAATTCAGTTTTAATGCTAAAAAGGAGGAAATCCGAGACCATGCATGAGTACATGCATGCTTTCGATCGGCGATTGTACATTTGTGAACTCGCGAGGACATGGGATATATAGGTGACCGTTTACATGGCGAGAGGGGGTGAGTATTAGGGTGAGGGCTGGACGGAAGGGCTAATCAAGCGCGCCTTACGATTAGGGAAGCTTCTTGTACCCATCGGTGACACTTCAAAAGGCTTATGATATACAATCCACTCAGAACCATCGTCCAATCTGGTTGATACTGAGAGTACTATGCTTTCGAGTGGATGGTGAGTGGAGAAGCGATACAAAAGCGATTTGAGGCGAGATGGCTAAGGGAAAGTGATTTCCGGAGATAAAGTACAAGAGGCATGTACGCAGCAAATTTGAATCCGAACCTCACAACCGATACGGAGAAAACTAAACATCATACGCATGTCTTGTTTCGCATGGTACGGGATCAAAGAGTTTTGAAGAAACAAAAGAAGAGACTTGACGGAAAGCTCAAAGAGAGCTTGAGAAAGTTATGGCTGGTCCAATGGATGAAGCCGGTGAGGGAGAAAAAGAAAAGGGAGATCTCGTAGCTTATCGAATTTTTTGCCTTGAGTTAGAAGAAATTCATTACATGCAGCGATCAAGAAGCGGGGTGATGAAGCACTATGTACCTAAGCGAGTAGGGTCATAGGCCTGACCTAGACACCCTCCCCAAAGGACATCACCCTAAAGAAGTCCCGAGAAGCGATTAAAGGGTACCATCGTTCACTTTCGACCCGAAACATTCCACTCGGAAGAATCAATGTAACACTTTCGTACCGTAACATAAACCACTTCGACATCTGAGAAGATCTAAGGTCACTTTCGGCACAACCCGCACGGTTGGGTATTTACTCCATAGACTTAATGATCATTTATAGCACTTTATTCACGGGACCTTACCATGCGCTCCTTCTTTATGTACATTCAGAACTTCTTGTATAGCGATGGGCTGGCTGGGAGTCTGGCGCACTGCCTATATAAGCCACCCCCCTCCCACTAGGACAAGGGTTCGCACCTCCTGTAACACACTACAAGCATAATCCAGATCGACCCCGCCTCCGGGCGCTTGAGGCGTGGGGCTATTACTTCCTCTCCTTGAAGCGGCCTGAACTTCGTAAAATTCGTGTGTGCAACCGCCCATAGCTGAGATCTTGCTCTCTACATACCTACCCCATTCTGCTTTGTCGAGTCTTAGATCCCACTTTTTTGGCAGCAGGTTGGCGCCCACCGTGGGGTAGGTGTCTTAGCTAACTTGTTGGTGAAGTTACGCGATTTTTTCATTCCCATCATCATGGTTTCGGCCGGTGGATTAGCTGAGGCGAAGTGAAGATCCGAATCTCGGTAGCGCTATTTGCGTCTTAAATGTCGTGATGACTCCGCCTTTGGCTCCAAGAGGCCCCACTTTTCGGCGTCAGCGCTCCCGTCCAGAAGCGGCAGCACTTCAGCCAGCGTCGCGTCCGCGGTGTCCCCTTCTTCGTGCGGTAGTCAGTACTTCGATGGCTCGATTGCGGCTCTGTGGCGTCCCTCGCTCCCCACGTCGTTCTGCGGCGCCATAAGCGTTCCGGTCGATCGTGGCTCCAGCGGTGGAGTGAGGAGCCTTGCGGTGGCCCGCTGATCGGCCACCCGCACTTAAGTCGCGACAATCGAGCCCGGCGAAACTCTCTGGTTTGTTAGAGCACCCGTAAACTAGCTTTCGCGTCGAGACCGCATCCGAAAGTGCGACATCACGGTGACCACATGGCGAAGTCTTGATGGTCAATGGACCATGCAGTCCTCTGGCTTCCCCAGCGGCGATGAGTGGCGATGGCGAGTGGCGATCCGTCGCACATGCTCACGAAAAAGTCACCTGCATGCCCGAGCCTGCTTTCTTCGCGGCGAAGAGGAAGAAGCTCGCGCGCCCGCACATGGATGCACTTCCACCTCCTATCGTTGGAGAAACCCTCGAGGCCGGACGCCTTGGAAGGCGGCGCTGAACCAACAATGGCGGCGCGCCATTCGGTAGAACACTCGGCGGCATGCACTAGATGGCGTGCTCGGCGGCAATTCACTGAATCGATGCGGCGACAACTTTTTCCGCCTCCAACTCAGGTATAATCGAACTGCGATTAAGAATCTCATCACCGGGTACTTGTGCCCAAATAAGCGAAGTCGATTCAGCCTTCCCAGTTGGAAGTTGGTAGAGGTTTGATCTTGCACGAATCCGGGCTTTACTCCGGGCAGCGTGAGGCGAGCGAACTACAATGATATCTCGGTCGCAGAATAGGATTCATAGCAAATCTATGATAGCGAGACACCTGATTCGATCGACTCCTGACCCAAGATAAGCCTCCAAGGCGTGAGGGACGTCAGAAGACCAAGCGAGATCGATCTGAAAACTGTGCCAAGCGGTATGATCACCGACTTAAACCCGCGATGACCGTTGATGACTCACAGAAGTATAAAGGGATCTATCGTAGTCCTTTGAGTAAGTGGCAAGTGTCAGACCAACGAGGGAAGCGAAGGAAATGATAAGTGGTTTTCGACAAGGTATTCTCTTGCCAAGCACTGAAATTATAGAGTAATGAGATAGTTTTGTGATAAAGATAATTGGTAACAGCGAAGCAACAAGTAACAAAAAGTAAATAAAAGTGCAGCAGGGTGGCCCAATCCTTTTTTTGTAGCCCAGCAAAAGTACAGAAAGCCTGGACAAACTCTTATATAGAGAAAAGCGCTCCAGGGGACACATCATGGGAATTATCGTCCAAGCTAGTTTTCATCACGTTCATATGATTCGGCGTTCGGTGCTTTGATAATTTGATATGTGGGTGGACCGTGCTTGGCAGTTTGCTGTTCTTACTTGAACAAGCATCCCACTTATGATTAACCTCTATTGCAAGCATCATGGCCAACTACAACAAAAGTATTAAGAGTAAACCTAACCATAGCATGAAACATATGGATCCAAATCTAGCCCCTTACAAAGCAACACATAAACTAGGGTTTAAGCTTTTTTGTCACTCTAGCAACCCATCATCTACTTATTACTTCCCAATGCCTTCCCTCTGGGCCCAATAATAATGGTGAGAGTGTTATGTAAAACCGACGTTCCACATAACACACACTAGAAGATGGAGAACAACATACATCTCATCAAAATATTGAGCGAATACCAAATTCACACTTGACTACTGTAATAGCAAGACTTACTCCCCATGTCCATCGGGAACAAAAGCGTAACTACTCTACAAAAGCATATTCATGTTCATAAATCAGAAGGGGTGTTAATATGCATATAGGATGCTGAACATATGATCTTCCACCAAATAAACCAACTAGCATCAACTACAAGGATTAATCAACACCTCTACTAGCAACCCTACGGTACCAATCCGGTTTAGGGCAGTGAAATGGATACAAGAGATGAACTAGGGTTTGAGAGGAGATGGTGTTGGTAAGATGATAAGTGCCTCTCGATGAGGAGGCGATGGCGGTAATTTCCCCCTCCGGTAGAAAGCGGCAGCTCTGTAGGAGCCCTAGATTGGTTCCCCCACCGTCATTGGTGGAGTCTCGATCCCGAAAGCTTGCGCCTTATGATTTTTTCTTGAGACCCGAAAGACTTCATATACCCGGAAGAGTGGGCATCGGAGAGCCAGCAGGGGGAGCCCACGAGGCGGCGACGCCGAGGGGGTAGGCGGCGCCCCCACCCTCGTGGATAGAGTGGAGGCCCCTGACAGTAAATTCTTCTTCCAGGTATTTTTTATTATTTCCAAAAATAACTTTCATGGAGTTTAGCAGGACTTTTTACTGGAGTTGTGTGCATAATAGGTCTCCTAATATTTGCTCCTTATCAGCCGAGGATTCCAGTATGTGGCATTCTCCCTCCTTATTTAAACCTTGGCAAATAGAGAGAGAATAGGCATAAGTATTGTCGAGCATAATGTGTAATAACAGCCCATAATGCAATAAATATCACGATATAAAATCCATGATGCAAAATGGAACGTATCTCAAACTCCCCCAAAGCTTAGACACTAGAAAAACAAATCCTCAAAGCGAAAAGGCGATAACGATAAATATGTCCACATGTTTTAGAGGTAGAGGTGTGTCGATAAAATAAAAATACGGTTGACATGAGGGCATCATGAAGTTATTCTCCTCTTAACAGCAACATATATGTATATTGTCATATGATCTATTATGCTCAAGTAATAATCCATTCCACGATTACAGCGTATGAATCGAAACTTTATTGAGAACTAACAAACTATAACCTCGGTCATTGAAGCCACTTTGCAATTTATCATAACATCGAGAAAGAGTCTATGCTCGAGCTTTCTAGCAAGTCCACATACTCAACTATCATTTAGTCTTTCACAATTGCTAACACTCACACAATACTTGTAGTTACAGAAATTTTAATGGGACACAAAGAAAGATAGGGGCTTATAGTTTAGCCTCCCAACCTTTTACCTCAAGGGTAATGTCAATAATAATTCATGCTAACCCATATCCAATTAGATATATATATCAGGATCTTTCCAACACCTGTGCTTGCCAAAGGATAAAATGTGAAAAGGAAGGTGAAGATCACCATGACTCTTGCATAAGGTAGAAGATAATAATAAAGATAGGCCCTTAGCGAGAGGGAAGCGGGGAGGTTGCCATGCGCTTTCGAGGTTGGATGCACAAAATCTTAATCTTGAAAATGTCTTTATATTGCCACTTGTGATATAGACCTTTATTATGCAGTCCGTCGGCTTTTATTTATTCCACATCACAAGATGCATTATAAAGCTTATTTCCTCCACCAATCAATCATACATATTTAGAGAGCAATTTTATTGCTTGCACCGATGAGAACTTACTTGAAGGATCTTACTCAATCCATAGGTTGGTATGGTGGACTCTCATAGCAAAACTGGTTTAAGGGTTTTGGAAGCACAAGTAGTATCTCTACTTGGTGCAAGAAAGCTAGCATGAGGGGGAAAGTCAAGCTCAACATGTTGGATGATCCATGACAATATACTTTATCTCAGATATGAAAACATAACCCATTACGTTGTCTTCGCTTGTCCAACATCAACTCTTTAGCATGTCATATTTTAATGAGTGCTCCCCAATCATAAAGATGTCCAAGATAATATATTTACATGTGAAACCTCTCTTTCTTTATTACTTCCTATTAATTGCAACGATGACCAAAGCTATGTTTGTCAACTCTCAACAATTTTTAATCATCATACTCTTTCTATGTGAAGTCATTACTCTCCATAAGATCAATATGATCTCTTTGTTTCTTTTTTTTATTCTTTTCTCTTTTCTTTTATTCACTCAATATCATGGCAAAATAATCAAGCCCTTGACTCAACACTGATCTTTATTATAAAGCTCACGGACTCTATTACATAGAGAGATCATAAAGCAAAAACTCAAAAGTAGATCATACCAAAACATTTATTCTACTAGATCAAGATACTACTAAATAGGATCAAACTAAGAAAAACGGTAAAGATAGGAGATGTGGTTGTGATACGATGCAGGACACCTCCCCAAGCTTGGCGGGTTGCCAAGAAGTGCTTATACCCATGTGATTATATGTCTCCTTTCTGGTGAAGGAATTGTTGATGATGTGAACGCCGTCCATCTTCCAAGGCATAGGCTCACCATCATAAAAAGGATGATCGAGTCTCAAGAGATCCTTAAATCTGCAGCCAAACTCATCCTCTTGAATCTATATTCATACTCAGTTTTGGTTTTGCGAATAGATTTGGGCTTGGAGGTGCTCGATTTTCTCGTGAAGCTTGAAGATGGCCTCCCTAATGTCCTTGGCATCAAGCTTGTGGTTGTTGGTAAACTTCAAGTGATCATTATGTGATTGGAGTCAAGTCCACGCTCCACCATCTCCTGGCAGTTGAAAACTTGTTGCTCCATTGCTTCAAGCCTTGTCTCCACGCTTCCGGTCCTCAGTGGTCCCTCAACATCGGACGTGCAACACCCCCTCCGCATCTCAATGGTTTGAGGTGTTGCGGCACCTCCATGAGGTAGGGGTTGATGACCTTCTAGAAGAACTTGTCATTGGGGCACTTGGAGCGTCATGATGATCTAGATCTGTCGGAAAAACAGCTCGAAACAAGAGCGAGAGGATATTTGCGTGATACATGAGTCAAAACCTTCGAGAGATTATATAATGAATTTTTACCGAAGCCAAAATATATAGCGTGCAAAAGCGGAGTCAGGAGAGGCGCACGAGGTGCCCGAGAAGGCAGGCGAGGTAGAGGCGCGCCCTCCACCCTCGTGGAGGCCTCGTGTCCTTCCCGGACTGCTTCTTATTTTTCTATTTTTCTAAATATTCCAAAAGCGGAGAAATATTGCCATTAGAAGCGTATTGGAGTCGCTTTACTTGCACGTACCACGTACCTATTCCTTTTGGGAGTTTGAAATGTTATGGAAAGTGTCTCTTATGTATTCCTCCGTGTTACGATTTCAATAACATTAGTTTTCAACATTTATAGGATTACGAGATATAATGTTTCATTCTTTGACCGTTCACCACCTTGAATTTGTGCCTTGAAGTTGTTGATTTTTATGGCACCGGGCGATAGACCTCCTCGATAGCGTAAGGGTCCCATTTAGAGAGAAGTTTTCCTGCAAAAATCTTAAGCGAGAGTTGTATAGCAATACATAATCACCTACATTAAACTCATGCTTTTTGTATTCATTTGTCATGCCATCTTTTAACTTTTCTTTAAACAATTTGGCATTTTCATAGGCTTGTGTTCTCCATTCATCAAGTGAGCTAATGTGAATAACCTCTTCTCACCGACAAGTTTGAAATCATAATTGAGCTCTTTAATAGCCCAATATGCCTTATGTTCTATTTCGAGGGTAAGTGACATGCTTTTTCCATAAACCATTTTATCGGAGACATACCCATAGGATTTTTATATGCAGTTCTATATGCCCATAATGCATCATCAAATTTCTTGGACCAATTCTTTTTAGATCTATTAACAGTCTTTTGCAAAATTAATTTGAGTTCTCTATTACTCAATTCTACTTGACCACTAGACTGCGGGTGATAAGGAGATGCAATTCTATGATTAACATCATACTTTGCAAGCATTTTACAAAAAGCACCATGAATAAAATGTGAACCACCATCTGTCATTAGACATCTAGGGACTCCAAACCTCGGAAAAATAACTTCTTTAAGCATTTTAATAGAGGTGTTATGATCAACACTACTAGTTGGAATGGCTTCTACCCACTTAGTAACGTAATCGACATCAACTAAAATATGTGTGTATCCATTAGAGGCAGGAAAAAGGTCCCATATAATCAAAGCCCCAAACATCAAATGGTTCAATAACAAGTGAATAATTCATAGGCATTTCTTGGCGTCTACTAATATTACCAATTCTTTGACATTCATCACAAGATAAAACAAACTTACGGGCATCCTTGAAGAGAGTAGGCCAATAAAAGCTGGATTACAATACCTTTATGTGCGATTCTGTCTCTAGTGTAGTGTCCCCATAAGCCTCGGGAGTGACACTTGCATAGGATCTGTTCCCCATTCACGCTCCGGTACTGGCGATATAATAACACCATCTACTCCTTCTTTATAAAGATGTGGGTCATCCCAAAAGTAATGTCTCAAATCATAGAAAAACTTTTTCTTTTGCTGGTATGAGAAACTAGGTGGTATAAATTTAGCAATGATGTAATTAGCATAATCAGCATACCATGGAAGCGATCTGAGAATTATTTATGACATTTAGTTGCTCATCAGGAAAGCTATCATCAATAGGTAGTGGGTCATCAAGAACATTTTCTAACCTAGAAAAGTTGTGTCGGGGGTTGGGTGCGACATATGCCAAAGGATGGCTTATCATGGTGGGGGCGAGTAGAACGTCGCCGGTGCACAGAAAGCGGGATGGCGAAGGCATGCTGTACCAGCGGATCTTACCCGGCTTGAGGGCTCTCAGTGGAATAACACCCCTCTTGCTGCTCTGCAGGGGTCTCCGCATGATCACTATGGCAAAGTGGGTACAAGGTTGCTCACTTAGCTGCTGTTCGGGGAGTGAGGAAGAAGAAGGGCACGGCTAGCTCTTCTCGTCCCTCTATGTGTGTCTAAAACTATTAGGGTCCAACCTCTCGCATGGGTGCCACAGGGGGTTTATAGAGGCCTACCCAGGGGTACAATGGCAATCCATTTGGCGCGGGTCCCAGCTCTGTCTCTTAGGTCGTAGTCTTCTCACTTGACTTCTAGGGCCCTTGAGACTCGTGGGCCCGCCGGACTTGACGCATGTGGGCAGCAGGCTGAACCTGCCGCCCTTGTGGTAGTCTTCCAGTGATTCTTGGATTACTGTAGCGCGCCTCTAATGGCCTTAGCTTGGTCATGGGGTCATGGCAACCTTGATGCCGCCCGCTGACGAAGGCGATCGCTTATTCGCCATTTCACATCTCGTCTGCAGTTAATGGCGTGCGGGCCCGTGGGAGGGCCAGCCAACTCTGAGGGCCGACTCCCAGCGGTCCGTCTTCCGGCGCTCTGCGTCTTCTGCACCCGCTTGGCAGGTCCCGCCTTCTGGCGAATTACGTGCAGACGGGCCGTGCGATAGAGTCGAGGATGCATCCCGCAGGGCTGATGTCGAGGCGGCGATGGCAGCTTGATGCCTTGGCGGGCGAGATCTCCGTCCCGGTCTGGCGCCTTTGTGGCCATGCACGCCCGCCGTGAGCAGGGCAGGGATGGGCTCGCGTGGCGTACATCCCATCCGTCCGTGGTTGCATAGGCAGGAGGTGGTTGGGTGAGCCGACTCCCCATAGCCGGCTTCTCTGGAAGCCGCTGGTTGAGTCGGCTCGTCTCGAGGCTGTCTCTACGGGACTTCGGTGGGAGGGCGGTCGGCGGCTCTGCCGCCGACTCTCGGCGGCTCTTCATCTTGGAGTCTTGAGGGCGTAGTCTGCCCGATGTTTTGAAAGGTCCGAGGGCTCGGGTTTGCCTACCGTGGCCCATTACTCCGACAGTAGTCCCCGGCCTGGTGGCGCCGGTCAACATGTCGAGGCCTCAACAGTTTCATCGCCGGCGGAAGAATGGGCTTGGCTCGCCGTCTTTCTCTAGGCCGACTAAATTTGAGTCGGACTCGCGGAACCATCTTGCTCCTCCAAAGGAGTTGAAGGTCGTGGCGGGATCGAGCGGCGTGCACGATAAGCTTCGAGGCTTTGCTCGTCAGCGGGCTGTCGCGTGGCGCCAGCGGCGGTCGATCTGCGCACCGCAGCGGCGTGGCGAGGCCTGTCGTGCGGGGCCCGCCACTACAGCGCCTCGGCCGCTGCAGGCGGATCCGTTCGCGGCGCGTGGGCGGTTGGGTTCCCACGTCGTTCTGCGCGATAACCGTGGGTTAAATCGTGGGGCGTGGGGAGTGCTGGGCGCGAGTAATCCCGCCCGCCCGCATCGGCTTCTCGGCCCATGAGCCTATAAGTAGGCGGGGAGGGAGGCGGTGAAACCGCACGCACCCCTTCTCCCGCTTCCCGCTTCCTCTTGCTCCTTCTTCCTCTCGCTTCTTCTTCTTGCTCCTTGCTGCCGCCCGCGGCCCTTGAACCCGCGCCACGCCCGCGGAGATGAAACTCTTCCTCCGCGCTGCATGTACCCTTGCAGCAGCGCTCCGGCGTGTGGGGCGGCTCCGAGGTGGGCGACGACCAAATCAAGTTCCTCACGCCCGGGCGCATCCCGGCAAGAACCTAAAGTCGCGGACCCGCGCACTTGCGGCCGTGGCAAAAATAGCGCCCGGCGCCCGGAGGAAGCGGCGGGTCATATTCCGCTTCGCACCTCATGTACTGCGGTCTAGGGCTGCCGGCGGCGGCTTCTTCGCGCGCCTTCTTGGAGTTTCCACGGGCTCCGGCCGCACCACCTCCTCGAATCTGGTGGTGCTGCTGGCTGCCTTCGCCGCCTTGTCGCGAGGGCTTCCTCGGCGTTCTCCCCACCATCGAGCTGTGGGGAATTTTTCCAGTCAAGCTCGGCACGCGCCGTCGCCGGTGTGCGGCTTTGTGCGGCACCTTCATCGCGATCACGGAGGCGATGGCGACAACCCTTTCCCGCCATCCGGCTGATCAAGTTGGTGAAGATGTGGCAGGCGCTCCCTACTTCTCGTGAAGAGCTTGTCGCTCGGAGAAGGCGGTCCAATCCCGGCGGTCAATCTTGGCGTGTTAATCGCTCCCCATCCCCGGGCCGGGCAGGATCTTTGACTCCACGTCGCGACTCGATCGTCTTGTCTTGGTCGGAGGAGCTGGCCCAGGGCCGACTTGCTGGGCCCGCCGCCGTGGCGCGCCGAGTCCTTCGCTCAAGGCCGACCTCATATGATCTGTCGGATGGCGGCCACCGGGACAGTCGGCTGTGCTCCAAGGACATACCCCTGCGGAGGTGGCGGACACGGTGAACTTCATGGCGAACTGCAATCTTCGGCGGATTGGCGGTTCGACAAGAAGGCTGCTCATGGCGTAACCCCCCACCGTGGTAAGTCGTCTTTTTTCCTCTTTTGTTTTCTTTTTCAGCGAATCCGACTTCTTATCTTTTTGGTTTTTCAGTGGAACCCCTCATGCAGCCCTCGGCCGGCACCATGGGGCGGCCCGTATCGTCGTCGGCCGAGGTGAAACGCGTCGGCGACCCTGACTTGGGGGCTGGCGATGGAGGCCGGCCTTGAAGGAGGAGGAGGAGGGCTAACGACTTCAGGCCCTCGGCTACCTTCGCCAGGCCTTTGAAGATGACGGCCAGAGGAAGTCGTCCCCGCCGCCAACCGAAGGTCGACCATCAGGAACCTGAGTTCCTTCGCCCGGCTTGGGTGGTCGGCGGCCGAAGAAGCGCTGGCCGGGCCGAGCTTCGCTAGGCGGCCGGTCGAAAAAAGTTTAAGGGGCGGCCGCGCGACCAGCAGAAGAGGCGATCGAAATAACCGCTTCCGCAAGGAAGTGAAAAAAGCAGCTCTGGTCTCCGCATAAAGTGTTTTTACTTTGTCTTGTTTTCTTGATTCATCTTGTCCAAATCTTTACATGTCTTCTTCGCATTAGGGCTCCCCTTACTTTAGAGAAGTCGCCGCCGCCTCCGTCATGGGGAATTCGGCCCAGGCGTCACTTCTCGGCGGATTGACCCGTCGCCCGACCTCCGGAGGCTGAGGCGAACACGCAGGAGAAGTGACGAGGAGGAGGCCGCCCTCCTGGAGAAAGGCGGAGGCCGAGAAGCGGCGGGTTCCGCCCAGGAAGCTGGAGGAGGCCGAAGCCGCCCGTCGCGGCTAAGCGGCCCAGCCGAGGAGGCAGCAGCGCCTCCAATCATCGCATTGTTTGTCGGCCAGTGAGCTCTCGCCGCCACGCCCGGAGTTCACAGGCGAAGCCGGAGGAGGAGCAGCGGCGGTTCCCCATCATGGAGAGGGAGGCGAGACCTCCATGTCCAGAACGCAGCTTGGCGCCGTCATGCCGTCGCCTCCGCCGCCGTCCCCTTGTGAGGCGTAAACAGCAAGCGGACCTTGGCGCCGGACCAGAAGCGGCTGCCGCGGCCCAAAAAGCCGCCGCCCGTCTTGAGAAAAGCGACCGGTATACGCCGCCCCTGCCAGACACCCCGGCCGCCGCCATTTCGGCTTATTCGAACGCCGAGGTGACAAAGCGCCCGCGCCGTTTGAGTGGAGTGTGAGGCTGACATAAACCCGGCCCAGACGGTAACCACGGACGATTCGGTACTGCGAGCTGAAAGCGGCGCCATCGAGCTGCACCAAAAGCGCGCTGGCGTCGCGAACCGCCGTTCGGGTATGCGTTTCTTCTTTGAATTTTTCCTTGTTCTTCTCTGTATGAAGGCGGCATGGCCCTTCCATAGTGTCAGTCCCGAGTTTCGGGCGAGCTGGCGGCGGTGACTCGAATTCTATCTGTCGATTTCCAAATTTTTACCTTTATGCGAAATGCTTATCGCGGAGTATCACAACCTCCGCCACTGCTTTCAACCGCAATGTTTGAGGAGCTGGGCAAGCGGACCGCCGACTTGTCGAGGAGCAGGTGAGTCTTCTTTCTTCTTCCTTGGCGCTGGCGCATGGCTGTAATCCCGAGATTAGGCCGGTGGCGGTCGGGCCGGATCTTCTGGCGACCTTCTTAGTTGTGACTTAACGTCCCTTTTCTTTTTATTCTTGAGGCCAGCGCCACTCTCCGGCGAGGCTGAGCACAGGTGACACCGCCTTGCGCATCAAGGGAGGAGTGCATCAAGCTCGCCCAGAGCGCGACCTGCAGCTCTGCTTGTTGGCGGAGCAAAGGAGCTGCTTAAGAAAGCGCGGGGCGGCGGAGTAGAGAGGCAGCTCTCTGGCGAGTTCGGCCGGCGCTCCTCCTAGACCGACAAGGAGGCTGTGACCTCCGGCTTCCATGAAATCGAGGACATCATCGGCCGGTGAGTTTCTTTACTTTCCTTCTTTGAGCGGCTGACTATTGGTCGGTTGACTCTGGTTTTTGACTTGCTTCTTCTTCGTCTTGGCAGACTTCTTCCCGGCCATCTGCAGGACGGCCAATCAAGCCATTGAGGCTGATCGCGGCCTTGAGGCGAAGTGGTGCTAAGATCGCTGCGCCCCGAACCCTTGATGAAAGCGGCCGAGCATTGAGGCTCGTCTGCGGCCCATTGGATCTGCGCCCGGCTTCAGCGATGTCGGCGCCCGGCGATTGCTGCCCTATAGCCGGTTATGCGGCTCTGTACTCCTAGTCGGACTGCCGGTAGGAATCGCGGCCGTCTGGAGAACTGGAAGGGTTCCACGGCCGGGATTTGGAAGCGCCGGAGCCTTGGAATTCGTCAAGCGTGGTATCCGAGGCTGGATCTGGACGGTGGCCGCATTTCGGTCGAAGGCCAGGCCGGGCTCTTGGCTCGCGGAAGACACCCTCGTCGGCGTCAGCGGCGATCAGCCGACTACGGACACCAGCGTCTTCGTCTGGCCGGGCTGAGGGCGGCGAGGCGCCGCCCGGAGTGGTTCGGGATGAACCCGGATCTGACGAGGACTTCGTGGTGATCAGCCCAATGGCGCGAGGAGAAAGCGGCGGAGGGCGAGGATGAGATGGGCGCCCGGAAAAGGCAGGCGGGCGACCAGCCTCGGCTTCGGACCGTGCCTCGACAACGAGCAGCGCCCGTCTAGGCCGGCTGCCGCGGAGATGATCAAGCGAGGCCTTGACCCGGCCGGCCGCCCGGCGCCGCCATCTCCTCCGGCCCTCAAACCCATCTGCCCGCTTCCTAGGCTCTTGTCTCGTCCTAGGCTTTGTCTCGTCTTTATTTTATCTGCTTTGGTAGTCTTTTGAAAAAAACTTGTTAATTCGCACAATTCCACCCGGCAGGTGTATTTTGAACTTTGCTCGAAAGATTGACCCAAGGGCCTATGCTGTGTAAATATTATCCTAATTATATCTTTCCTTGCTCATTGCTCTTATGGCTCTTTCCTTTGCCGCCGTCCCTTGTTCGCCGTCTTGCCCGTCGGACAACCGCTCTGCGGACTGCCGTTTGGATCAAGTGCTTGGCTACTCTTGGGAAGGCAAGTACTTGGCCGTTTTTTAGAGTCTTTTAAACAAGTTGGATAGAAAGCGGCAAGCCGAGCCACTCAAAGAGTCGGTTTTGCAAAAAAGGGCTGAAGCCGGCTTGAGCTATGTTTATGCTTTGGGCCCTTAGCCATTTTTCGTGTGGCGCCCATTCTTAGTACTCCTGCCTACCAAGCGATTAAGCTCTGCGAAACTGCGACTTTGACGGGGAGGCGGCTTAGGCACCTTACGCTACTTGTCCGACCGCGGGGAAGCATTTCATAAGCGCATAGGCGGCGAGTCCCGGGCCGACTAGTCGAACCCGGTGCCAAGCGGCATAATCAAAGAGTAACATACTCGAAGGCATAATTCTTATCATCTGAGATAACAAAAAAGGGAAGTCCCGAGCTGCGTCTCGTGGGGCCCCAAAATCTTGGTACTTTAACACAAAAAGGTAGCGTGGTACATCTTGCATCAAGCTGTAAAATCTTGGAGAAGATTTGCGTTCCATAACGCTCCGTCTCTTTGTCGGTCGTCCCTCTTCGTGCTTTCGGGGCTTACGGCGTCGTCCGGTGTAGTAGGGGTCATTGGCGACACTTTGCGATAATGAAGAGGCCTTCCCAAAGCGCCCGACAGCTTATGCTGGCGGTACGTTATTTGGATCGGCCCGGAGCACAAGGTCGCCCTCTTGGAAAGATCTCGGCTTGACCTTCCTGTTGTAATGGCGGTATGAGCTCTGTTTGGTAGATCTTTGGACCGGTGAGTGCCAGCAGCCGGCCCTCTTCAGCGGTCGGCGCCGTCTTGTCGTCTTCTTCTGCTTCCTCCTCGGTGTACATGGTGACTCGGCGGGGAGTGAACTCTATGTCCGTTGGGATGGCGGCTTCGGCACCGTAGATGAGGAAAGAAGGGTGTGAAAGCGGTTGACTTGTTTGGAGTCGATGCGCAAACTCCGAGAGGACGGTGGCAACTCCTCAAGCCAACAGCCGGCCGGACACTCCGGTGGTTTTGACCGATCGAGGCTTGATGCCCGGAACGAGGATGAGGCCGTTCGCTTTCGCTCCACTGGCCGTTTGGCTGCGGATGGGCAGCAGACGCTAGAGTCCCAGATCGAATGCCTTGCGTCAGCGCGAAGCGAGCGAGGCGCCTTTGGCAAAATTTGTGCCATTAGCCGGTGATGATCTTTGTGTGATGCATGCCGTGCTTAGAGTCATGATGTATCGGCGATGAAAGTCACTGCGGTTGGACCATTCAACTTCTTGATGGGCTTTACTTCTATCCATTTGGTGAACTTGTCCACGCGACAAGTAAGTGAGTTAGGCCGCCTCGTCTTTGCTTTGAATGGTCCCACCATGTCCGGGCCCCAAACTTGACAAAAGGGCGGCGATGGGCATAGTCTTGAGTGTGGAAGCCCGGTAGAAGCGGCTTGGGCGGAACATCTAACACCTTGCATTTTGGACTAGTTCCTTGGCCTCTTCTAGGCGGTTGGCGGAAGAAAGCTTGATGTCGGAAGGCTTTGGTGACGAGAGTGCTCTTGAAGGCGCATGGTGGCCACACTGCCTATGATGAATGGCTTGAGAATCGCTTGGCCTTGCTCTGGCTCGGCCTTATTTGGTAGACACCCGGTGTGACTGCGCTGACTAGCTCTCTGTTGACTATGGTGTAGGCTACCGCTTCGGCGTTGTACTTGCCGAGCCAAGATTTCATCGGTTGGTAGCTCTCAAACACTAGGAACTTGAGGATGGGCTAGGCCCATGATGGTGCTACTATTTCTTCAGCTACTTGATGCTGCTACTTGCGAGGCTGAGTGGGCTGGGGGCGAGGCTGGAAGTCATGGACGCTTCTTTGAGGTTAGCGAAGTCCCGGACCAAGCTAGTGCGATCCCGGGCGAGCTCTGGAGTCTTACATAATGGTTGCGCGGTCCACGGGCGGCTTAAATGCTGCTGGCATTCTTGGGGCCATCCGCATAAAATTCTCGTGCCGTCTATTTGAGGCTTTGGGTCGGATCCGACTTCTTGAGGGAACCGGCACAAAAATGGAGTCTGATTCTGGTGAAGGAAGCAGCAGATGGCTTGAGGAAGCGGCGAAGAGGCGGCGGATGGTATTACTGGCGGGTGGAGCCGATTCTTGCCGGGGTATCTGCTTGGTCGTTGTCGTTTCTTAGTACGTGGAGGAACTCGCACCCCTCAAAATATCCACTCAATTCTTTGTGCAGGAAGCGGTAGCTTGCCATGTTTGCATCTTTGGCGTCGATCGCCGGATGGTGATGGACCACCAAGTCGGAATTCGCCCATAACACAGATCCGGCGAATGCCAAGTTCTTTGGCAAGCGGGCCCGTGAATGGCGCCTCGTGTTGGCGGCGTTGTTGGAAGCGGCGAAATGGATCTGCAGCGTGCCAGAGCTTGTCACCTTTGGGGAAGTGAGGACAACATGGCTCTCAAGCCGGTCGCGCATCTTAGAGCCATCGAAATGCATCCGTAATGGGTGGAGTCGGGTATTTGAGTGGCGGTCTTGGGTCTCGGCCTAGTCGACGAGGAAGTCGGCCGGTGCTTGCGACTTGATGGCGGTGCGGGGCTGGTAATAGATGGTGTAGGGGCCAGCTCTCGGCCCATTTGGCCACTCGGCGAAGCATCTCGGCTTAGATGATCTCGGCTAGTGGGGCTGTGCAAACCCACAGTGATTGGATGCTCTTGAAAGTAAGGCTTCAACTTCTTGGCGGCAAAGTGCCGCCGTAGCACATCTTACGGTAGTGGGGGTAGTTTTGCTTGGAGGTCGAAGCCGGTACTTGCCCGGGGTAATATACTGGTCTCTGGACAGGTGGCGCCTTGCCTTCCTCCTTGCGCTCAACTACAATGGTATGTCTTGACTACCTGCTGGTGGCGGCAATGTACAAAACATGGGCTCCTTAGGAGTTGGGGCACTTGCCCGGCGGGGAGTAGTCGGCATTTTCTTCAAGCTGGAGAAAAGCTTCATCGCCTTGTGGTTCCATTCGAAGAAGGTGGTCTTCTTCATGAGTTGGTATAAAGGGAGGGCTTTCTGACCCGGTGATGATGAACCCGGTGATGGGCCGTAAGCAGCGGTGAACTTTTGCACATCTAGCGATCGGCGGGGTACTTCCATCCTCTCGATGGCCTTGATCTTCCGCAGGTTGCACTCTATGCGCGTTCGGAGACCAGGAAACCAAGGAGTTGGCCGGTACGGTACTCGAAGGCGCACTTCTTAGGGTTGAGCTTGATGCGGAATCGGTAGCAGGCTCTCAAAAGGTCTCCTTAAGGTCTTCCGGCGGTGTTCCTCGCTTTTCCGTCTTCACCACCATAGTCCATGTAGGCGTGGGCGTTTACGCCGAGTTGGTTGAGGAGAGCACTTACGCATCTGCTTATTTGAAAAGGTGGCGCCCGGCATTCCTTGAGCGAGCGTCATGGTCGGTAGCGAAGGCTCCAAGCGGCATGATGAAGGTGGTCTTGATCTTTCGGCGGGTTCGATTTGATCTGGTGATATCCACGAATATGCATATAAGAAGCTCAACCACTCACATCCGGTACGTGGATTCTATCACACGATCAATTCTCAGCCGAAGCGAATGGATCCTTAGGGCAAGCTTTGTTGAGGCTTGTGTAGTCAATACATCCGCCACTTTGCTTGTTCTTCTTGATTACCAAGACCGGGTTTGCTAATCATACGGAAAGAACACTTCCATGATGAAACAGGCTGCTAGGGCGGGCTATCTCTTCTCCAACAACTCTTCTCTTCTCTTCTCTTCTGACAGGCGGTGCAAGGGCTGCGTGACGGGCTTCACATCAGATCGGACATGTAACTTGTGCTCGGCAAATTCCGTCGGTACACCTGGCATGTCTATAGGGGACCGATGCGAAAATGTCGATTCTCATGGAGGAAATCGGAGGCTTCGCCTTCCTATTCTTGTCAAGGTTTGCACCTATGACGGTTGCCTCTCCGGGTGCTCTCGGGTCCAAGGGTATCTTCTTCATTTCTTTGGCACCATTCTGAAAGAACACTTCCATGATGAAACCGGCTGATAGGAGCAGGGCTATCTCTTCTCCAACAACTCTTCTCTTCTCTTCGGCCAGTAGCGCAAGGAGCTGCCTCCACAGACTTCACATCGGATCGGACATGTAACTTGTGCTCGGCAAATTCCGTCGGTACACCTGGCATGCCTTTGGGGGACCGTGCGAAAATGTCCCAATTCTCATGGAGGAAATCGGCAGGCTCGCCTTCCTATTTCTTGTCAAGGTTTGCACCTATGTGTGATACCTCTCCGGTGCTCCGGGTCCAAAGGGTATCTTCTTCGTTTCTTTGGCGGCAGGCAGGCCCTCGACTTCCGACTCCTTGGGGTTGGGCGATATTCGGGCTGCTTGCCGCCATTGCCACAACCCGATCAAGAAGCCGCTTCTCATTTCGGTCACGAGGGACTCGGCCGGTGGCCCTTTCGTTGCACAAGCGGGCGACTTTACGTAGTCATCGCCATTTCTGGTCAAGATCCCTTGGAACTTGGCATCTTCATCTTGAGGTAGGCATAGTGGCGGACCGCCATGAACTTAGCCAAAGCAGGTCAAGCTGGCCAGTGTGTATGGTCTGAGCTTTGAGGTCCACCACTTGAACAGGCGGCTCTCGGCGGAAATGATCTTTGTCCCCAAAGAGGGCGTCTATTAGGATCTTGCCGATCGGTGAAAGGCGGGAAAGGCCGAGTACAATGCCGTGGAACCACGATCCGGCTGCTCTGAAGCTGTCTTTGCTTGATTCCTAACTTCTCCATCGTGTCCTTATGCGGGATGTTGATGCTTCTGCCTCCGTCTATCAACACTCGCGAGAAGAAGCGGCCCGCCTATCATGACGGCAAGGGTGGCTCCCAAGACCGAGGCGTAGGAGCCCGGTTAAACATCACCTCTGGGTGATCGGCTCTGCTCAAGCGATAGGTTTCTCGGACGATTACATGAACTACCGGAGTATCGATGCTACTGCATTCACTTCTTCTTTCTTCTGCGACCGCTTTCTTCGCGTCGGTCATCGGCCACATTGGTGAACACCACATAAGCTCCATGCTCTTACGGGTACCGTCTTGCGCTGCGCCCGGCTATTTTGACGGCCCGGCTCTTTGAAGCAGCCGGTGAAGCGGCTGACCCGGCCCGGCGAGAAAGCGAGCCGTCTCCATGGCGATCCCTAGTGAGCGGTGACACTTCGGGTGGTGTGGTTTTGGCGGCCGGCGCGCTATGGAACTTGTAGGGACCATCTAGAGTCGCTTTCGTAAGAAGGCCGACAACCCGATTGGACTTGCCGCCTTTGGTCGCTTGGCGGAGGCTGCCCCTCTGGGCTGCTGGTCTTCGGCTGTCGCCACTGGCAGCTCTTGGAAGCGGCTGTAGGGGCCTCACGCTTATGATTGTTCTGTTCTTTGTCGCCGGCTGGTGTCTCCGGCCCGGAGTTACAGGAGCCTGAGGAGGCACCTTGCGGTCGCCTTGACTCAATCTCCGTCTTCATGGAGGAGTCGGCCGTAGCATACTTATGCTGCTATGATTAGCGGCTCGTCGAGGTCTCGGCTCGTCGCCAAAGGAGCTTGTGCTTGAGGAGGGTGCCTTCTACGCACCCGGCGGTGAAGTACTCGATAGCCTGCACCTCGTGCTGCGCCCTCGCGAGAGTTCGAAGCTCGGCCCAGCGTGTGAGGTAATCGCGAGTTGACTCGTTGGGGCCTTGCACGCTGAGGAAAGCTGGCGAGGCTTGGGTGGTCGCTTATCGTGCTCGTGAAGTTGCGGACGAAGGCCTCGGTGAAGTCGACCCAATGTTGATCTTTGCGGGGCTTCGGGCTGTTCAACCATGTCCGGGCCGTGCCTGGAGCATGAGGAACATACTTCCGGCAACACGCTTGTTGCCGTTCGCTATGTTGGCGGCTGTGGGTAGTCAACTAGCCAGATCTTCGGCTTCTTCTGGGCGGTGTACTTAGGCGTGTCTCGGGGCTGTGAACCCTCACGGGGAAGGGCTCGTCTCGGATCACGAGGTCCAAAAGCAGGCGGACCCAACTCGTCTTCTTCTTCAGCGCCGAGGATCGGTGGAGTCGGTCGATCCGGTGGCGGGCGTCGTTTTCTCCGACTCCCTCTCGGCGGCAAGGCGGTCACCGAGATCCGGATGCTCAGCGGGTGGCGGGGAGACTTCGCCTTTCTCTGCGAGGAGGAGGAGGCGAGATAGTCGTCCCGCCGCTCCACTTTGCTCTTAGGTGGCCGTCTTGAGTACGCTTCGATGGAGATGTGAAGTCCGGCCTTGGCCTGGCGGATCCTCGTTTTTTCTTCCACGGACACACGCCCGATCGGCGTCCGAGGCGTCACCTTGATCTCGGCGGGGAGGCAAGTAAATGCGTTTTGTCGTCATGGCGCCTCCGTGCGGCGGCGGCTTCATCTGCTGGCGGCGGCCGCGTCGAGCTTCTTTGAACCGCTCGTCACCAAGCAGCGCTCCTACGCCCTCGAAGTTGTCCGGCTTCGTCGCCGCCCGCTTTGGGTGGCGCGGATGTTCTCCTTGGCGTGGCGTACACAGGAGATTGGCCCGAACAGGTTGTCGATGGTCACGCGCGCTGGCAGACCCGCGCCTAAGCGGCTAAACCCGGTCGGTAGGCGGCGCGCCCACAGCGCGATCCTTCTCACGCTGGCTGGCTTTTGTCAAGCGTCTCATGATTGCAAGCTTCCTCGCGCCTTCGAGTAGCTGAAGTAGACGTGCCTCCAGCATCTCGGCGTCAGCTTCTTCCAGAATAGGTGCGGTCAGGTCTTGCGAGCCGCGCCGAGAGAGGTCGCGAAGCTCCCTTCACGGAGCGCTTCGCCATTCTTGCGTGGCGAGCACTTACGTGACGGTGCTTCCACCACTCTCCAGCGAGGAAGCGGCTCATCGTGAACCACCCGTTGGTGGGGAGCAGCGTCGGCGGCAGCGGTGTCGGTTCGACCGGCATTGGGTCGGTGGAGCCTCACGGACTCCAGTCGGTGGCGAGCTCGCCCGGCGGCGTGGAGTTGTTGAGGAGGCCCGCAAGAGGCTCTCGGGGCGCCCGTACTGCGTCGAGATGCAGGCTTCGTCGGGCGAACCTCGCCGACAAGTTCGGCGAGCAGGCTGGCCTTGAGCGATCTCGGCGCCGTCGGCGTCAGCGCTTGAACTCCGTCTGGCGTGCGAGCTAGCCTGCGCTTCGCCCGAGGAGGAAAAAAGGTTCCCGTCTAGAGCGGAGTCTCCGGACGATGGTGCACCTAGCCCCGGTGGGCGCCAAATGTCGAGGTTGGAGTGCGACATATGCCAAAGGATGGCTTTTTTCATGGTGGGGGCGAGTAGAAGCGTCGCGGTGCTGAAAGCAGGGATGGCGAAGAGCATGCCTTGGCGGATCTTACCGGCTTGAGGGCTCTCCGTGGAGATAACACCTCTACTGCTCTGCAGGGGTCTCCGCATGATCACAATGGCAAAGTGGAGTGCGAGGTTGCTCCTTGAGCTGTTCGGGGTGGGGAAGTAGAAGTGCACGACTAGCTCTTCTCGTCGCTCTATGTGTGTCTAAAACTATTAGGGTCCAACCTCTCGCATGGGTGCCCCGGGAGGTTTATATAGGCCTACCCCTCGGGGGTACAATGGTAATCCGGCTCGGCGCGGGTCCCAGCCGTCTGTCTCTTAGGTCGCCGTCTTCTCCTTCGACTTACAGGGGCCCCTTGAGACTAGTGGGCCACTGCCGGACGGCCCAGCATGGGAGCCCGGCAGGCCTGCCACTTGGCCGGAGTCTTACCCGACTGCAGATTCTTGTGCCCGGCGCCTCTAATGTGTGGGCTTGGTCATGGGGTCATGTAGCAGTCACGCCCGCTGACGAGGCGATCCTTTGTCGCCATTTCCCTATCTCGTCTCAGTTAATGGCGTGCGGAGCCCGTGGGAGGGGCCAGCCGACTCTGAACCCGACTCCCAGCGGTCCGTCTTCCGGCGCTCTTGCCGTCTTACGCACCCGCCAAGCGGTAATCCCGCCGTCTGCTGGGTCATCTGGAACATCTTAAATGCGTGGAGTACGAGGGATGCATCACGGGGCGATGTCGAGCAGCGTGCAACCTTGATGCGCGGACGGAGATCTCCGTCGATCTGCGCACTATGGCCATGCCTGCCCTTCGTGAACGTGGCAGGGATGGGCTGCGTGGCGGCCACATCCCATCCCGTCCGTAGTTGCATAGGCAGGAGGTGGTTGGAGTCGCGGGCCGACTCCCCATAGCCGGCTTCTCTGGAAGGCGCCCGGTTGGGAAATCGGCTCGTCTCGAGGCCGTCTACGGGACTCGGTGGGAGAGGCGATCGGCGGCTCTGCCGCCGACTCTCGAAAAGCGGCTCTTCGTCTTGGGGTCTTGAGAAGCGGCTATCGGTGTCAAAACCGGCGGATCTCGGGTAGGGGTCGAAGCTGTGCGTCTAAGCGGATGGTAATAGGAGACAAGGGACATGATGTTTTACCCAGGTTGGGCCCTCTACCGAGATCTGCGGTTTTGACACCGACATTGGTTCTTTCATTGAGAGTTCCTCTCTGGCCGTCGCCCGATGAGCCCGATGGCTCGCCGATCATCAACAACGATGCGGTCCAGGGTGAGACCTTTCTCCCCGGACAGATCTTCGTATTCGGCGGCTTTGCACTGCGGGCCAATTCGATTGGCCATCTAGAGTAGATCGAAAGCTACGCCCGTGGCCGTCAAGTCAGATTTGGAAGTTTAAACTATACGGCCGATGTCGGTGTCAAAACCGGCGGATCTCGGGTAGGGGGTCCCGAACTGTGCGTCTAGGCGGATGGTAACAGGAGACAAGGGACACGATGTTTTACCCAGGTTCGGGCCCTCTTGATGGAGGTAAAACCCTACATCTTGCTAGATTAATATTGATGATATGCGTTACAAGAGTGGATCTACCACCCGAGATCAAAGAGGCTAAACCCTAGAAGCTAGCCTATGGTATGATTGTTGTTAAGTCCTATGGACTAAAGCCATCCGGTTTATATTGACACGGAGAGGGCTAGGGTTACCGCAGTCGGTTACAATGGTAGGAGATCTACATATCCGTATCGCCAAGCTTGCCTTCCACGCCAAGGAAAGTCCCATCGGACACGGGACAAAGTCTTCAATCTTGTATCTTCATAGTCTTGGAGTCTGGCCGATGATGATAGTTCGGCTATCCGGACACCCCTAGTCGGAAATCCCTCGGTAGCCCTGAACCAGGCTTCAATGACGGCGAGTCCGTGCGCATGTTGTCTTCGACATTGCAAAGGCGGGTTCTTCCCCCGAATAATTTATAGAAGATTGTGAACACCAGGATGGTGTCGGCTCGCAAAAAATAAGTTCCACGTACCGTAGAGAATAATATTACAAAAGATCAATCTGCTAACGTATTCTATGGGCGTGACGTCGCACCACTACCAAGCCTTTACTCAATTTTTTTATTGTTCCACCTCGGTAGCGTTTAGCGAGGCGGTTTCATGGCACGTCTTATCAAAGCGTAGATCGTGCCCCTTATTCCGGGATTCTCATCAATACGGACATGGGTAACCCAACCATGCCCGTTGGCCTACCTTCTCTATCAAAGGCGAGTCCTAATCGACCACGGGGTGGGCTCTTGGTATTCAAGCTCTTTATGATGAGACCAAGGCCCTCTTCTTCTTTACACCCTCCATCGAGTTCGCCTCGCGCCCGAGTTCAACACCCAAAGCTTGATTTAGGCGCTTCGGACTTTCGACGATGTCCGGCTCCGCCCAGCACGGCCGATGGATGTCTTCCTCCTCACAGAGGAAGATGTGCTAAAGCTGCGAGACGCCAGGTATCTAACCGGCGAGATCTCGCATAGGCTGCCTGCTCCAGGGCAGGTCATTCCCACTCTTGAGCCTGGCGAGAATGTGGTGTTCGTGTCCCACTTCCTTCGGGGTTTAGGCTTCCCGACGGACCCCTTTGTCTTGAGGGCTCATGTTTTATTATGGGCTTGATTTCCATGACTTGAATCCGAGTCCATCCTCCATATCTCGTCATTCATTTATGCATTATGTGAGGTCTTCCTCCATATTACCCCCACTTTGGATTATGGCTCCAAGACCTTCAAGGTGGAGCCAAAAGATGATCAAGGGCAGCAAAGCGGAGTCTTGGGAGGGGTGGTCATAAGCAAATGTGCTGATGCTCCGTGGCCGAGGGCTCTTTTCAAGAGGAGCTTGGTTGTAGCAAGGAGTGGTTTTATATCACCGCTCCCGGGGGCACCAAATGGTGGCGCTCCCACCTTCCGCTCGGAGTCCACCACAGCGAGTGGCATCATGGGTCGACAAGGGGCTCGACTGGGGCCGTCCAAGGGCGTTCCCTGCTGCGGAGCCGTGTCGAGATCTCCGGGAAGAGGATCAATCTGGTTGCGATGGCGTGAGTTATGGTGATCCGGCGCCTTCAGCCTGCAAGCGTCGCCCCCCTCGCCTGTAGGAATTCAATCCGGAGGGACCACGAGCTCTCCAAATTTTTTGGAGCACGGCCCGTGGAGATGTATAAAATGTTCTTGGATCACAAGAGAAGTGTCCAGGACTTGACCCGAGGATGCAGGACTAAGCTGCAATCGCCCGAGATACTCAAGTAAGTAGTCCTGTAACCGGACAAGCTGTTCATTCATTTATTTCATATATATATGCCCTTTAAAGGCCGTTTCTTGAACGAGGAGTGGATAGCCAAAGGCAAAAGTTAATAAGGTGTCCGGCTCCCTCCCGGAGACCACGCCGGATCCCATGTTGACCAAGATGTTGAAGGTCGCGCCTTTTGAAGAAGGCGAAGGGGGCCAGGAAGCAACCGCCTCTGCGAAGGAGGATATCAAGGAAGGAGGGATTAAGAGTCCCACCTTCCGAGGAGATAAGAAGGACAGCTTGGAAGATCCGGTCAAGGCCTCAAGAGGAAGGAATCTTTGGCGGAAGGCGGTATTTGGGAAGTAACCCAACCGCATTATTTCCCCAAGGGGATCAGCCCTCCGGCCAGTAAGTAAGTAAAAGAAGGGGTCTTGTAAATAAGGAACATCCATGTATTTATTCATGAGGATAACCGAAATTGTACCTTGTAGTTCGGACTTCAGCCCTTCTCGTGAGCTTCGTCTTTGGGGATCTTCTTCCGGAGATGATGGAGGCGAAAACGCCTCCACTGTCGCACCCTCATGTGAGGCGGACGACCCGGAGGTGTAATAAATCGTCGGAGGGATTCCCCCAAAGTCCGTGGGGCGGAAGGTCCAGTGCCAAGTGGCGTCGGTCGGAGGAAGTGAAGGATCTGCTCGAGGCGGCGGCTATTCGAGGAGGATCACCGTGCTCTAATAGATGCAGTGATTGAAAGAATTGCATCCGCGGAGGCGGATTGCATGAAGCCATCGGAAGCTTCTTGTGAGGGTTTGAGTACGCATAAAATGATGTACCTTCAGCGATTATGCATATAAAATCGCCTGTATAGATAGTAGCCCACGAGACTTGGTATGTTGTCAAAATTGACAATGTGCCGAGATCAAATTCTCGATTATAACATATCGCCGCTCTCGAACAGGTGGCGGGCGTCGAGCCAGCCGGGACTCTTGAATATGCGAACTAAAGCGGCAACTTGACGAAGCGGATCACGGACATCGTATTTGGTCAATAAGCGGTTTAATGAGTCACAAGGTATCACGACCTCTATCACGGACACCTTGTAAAGGGAGCTTGATGCCCATGTCTTACTTTTTGTATGCTTAATGCGGATGGTGCAGCTGCCGTGGAGGAGCTCTTGGGCAGAACTACTTGACGAAAAGAGCAAGCGAAATTTAATGTCGGCCCGGCTGTAAAGGCGGCGAAAAATAGAAATTGAGCAGGCTGCTCCTTGCCGGAAGCAAAGAGGAGATGGCCTATATGGCCAAAAGTTAAGGAATACTACCGATCGCTCTGGCAGTTCTTGAAAAGGAAGGCGTCAAAGCGGAACAAGAGGGCCTAAAGAAGGCCGCCCATGGAATCCAAGAATGCCCAATCGGCTTTGAGAGCTGCCAAGGAGGAGCTGAGTCGGCCGGGCAATTGCGGTTGGGAAACCGTTTACGCTGCGGAGGAAATATCTGAGATCAAAGTATGCTCAGTTGGATAAATTGTGGAGTTCGGAGGATGCTTATCTGGACTTGGCGGCGTATTTGTGGGCCTTGATTGAGCACTTCCGGGGCGGAAGGGGCACGAAGGAAGAAGCTATATTGGTCGCAATTCCATAGTCCGGGCGTCCTCGCCATCGACCCGATCGGTTGGCGAATGGGCCGAGCTGAATCGATTGTCCGGATTTGCCATGAAGCATGTCTTGACTCACTTGTGGCGGACGGACCCACCGAAGAAACTATTTTGGTTTAGTGCAGCAGTTTTGGTGTGGTGCAGCGTGTCGGCGCAATGAAGCGATCGGCGTGTATTGAGGGCCGCGGATGGCTCTTGTCCGTGTCAAGACATCTTGAGGCAGAGATGAAGGCCAGCGGCGTTGCATCGAGATTCGGACGGAGGCCGAGTACTTGCCGAGCACTACTTTGAAGAAGTCCTACCGGGCGCTCGTTTAATAGAGACGCAGTGCTCGAAGGATATTATGTTTAAATGACATGTATGATTTGTGAAAACAATGTTTCGATGTAATATAAGTGCTTTTTATACTTGTGCGTTCAGGTAGTAAACTACTCCCTGTGCGGCCGTTTATGTATATGTGTATATAACCTGAAAGATGGCAGTCCTTGGCTTCAGCCCCCACGCACATAGTGCGGGTGTGTTCTAAAAAAAGGCGCTTTTTCACACTTAATCCAACGTATTGGTCCTGTTAAGGAGGTGATAGCGTAACAAACCGAACCAACCGGACTATAATGCTTTATCACTTTCACTTAGCCATAGGAGTTCGAGGGTGGGGCTACTATATAGCCCACAGAGGCACCGCACTCTCCCGAATTCGGGTGCGTATGTGCTGACCGAAAACCGGTCCTTCGTTAATCGGAGGAATCCTAAACATTCTGTGAGTCATCAGTGGTTGACCGGTCTCGCTATATCATAGCGGTCGATTTTGGCTTTCTCTATTGAGGTGCTTTCGCCCGACGGCCCGGGGCACTGTCGCGATAGTTCTCCCTGGTGCCGCGTTAGCCGTGAAAGCGGAATGTAAGGCAGCAAAACACGAGCCGGGCAACCCAACATTTGACCAAAGACATGATTCGGAGCTGATGCATATAAAGGCCTAACTTCGAGGCGCCGAATACTCCCTAAGGTATTCGGTCTTTATGAAAATGGGCAGAATAATGCCCTAAGCCCCCAGTGTCTAGAATGCAGCATAAAAAATTCTGGTGCGGCCAATGCCAAAGCACCAGCCTCCTCCTTGGTTATATTAAGAAACCGGGGATGTATATCAACAAGAGCAGTGAAAAAAGGTTTACGCAGGGTCTTAATCTGAAAAGAATCCTTGCTTGAGTCCCTCTGCGTCTGCGCTGTGTCTCCGTTGTGCCGTATCACGGGCCGGGTGTAGCACGTTGTTCATCTGTAAAAGAGAGGAACTTAGTTTAAAAGAAAAGGATGCGTCTGAAAGATGTACTTAATATTAAATAAGCAGATGCGGTTCGGCGAAGTGAATAAAATTGAGCTTTATTGTCTCTTGTTATACATGCATGCGGCCCCTCGTATGGGGGTATGCCGCTAGTAGGCTCCGGACTCGTCTAGCCGTGTCCGGGTTTGAATGACCAATTCGAGGTTCTTTGCCTAGCAGAGCCGGATAGCTGTGGGGCTGTCAAGGCAGTGTCCCATTCTTCCGTGCTCAAGTGACACTTAATACTTCCTTTTAACGAGATGATGCCGCGCGGACCGGGCATTTTAAGTGTTAGAGATGCATAATGCGGTATTGCGTTAAAGCGGGCGAAAGCTGTATGCCTCGATGGTGCTTAAGGGCTACTCTTTGAATAGGGGCGATGGGGAGTGAGCTTTCCACGACGGGGTTGTCGGATGAACCGAACACAACCTCTAGTGGTACGAGCCTGTATAATAAAGAAGGCCTGGCGTCATTCCTTTGAAGGAAGTCTTTGCTATAGCGAATTTTGGTAGGTTCTATCCCCATTATGCGGACGGTGTCTGGTATGGCGGTGCCGCGTATTTGTGTGTTATCACATGAAGTGAGTTCACTGTTTTGACTTCTAGTGGGAAAGTCTTTTGTTTTCCAGTGCTGCTTTTGGGTTTACGTCACTTTCACTTGGTGTGTCGAGCCCCTTGTGTTCAGTGTGAAGTCGGCGGGGACTGCTTGAAGACCCAACAATCTCTGTGGGTATGGTTTGCGAGCTTCCGGAGGTACCATGTATTTGACACAATCTATCCGAATCTTGTTTAGGTTGGATAGCTTCGTCCTTTATTATCCTTTAGGGGCAGTGTTTTGTTGTTCGCCGAGAGCTTTTGAATCCGGCGTTGACCGCCGTACTATTTGGGCCATTTTCCTTATTCGGTATTTGATCTTTTCTGCGTCGTGATTTCTATTTCCATCCCTGATTTGGATGTACTTTCGGTCATTTGGTGCTGCATCTAGCCAGCCATTTGTCTTCTCATAAAATCGGGTCATGAGGCTTGTTAATGCGGCCATTGTTCTTGGCTTTTCTTGGCGAGGTGTCTGCAGTGAGCCATTCGTCTCGGGCGTTGTGTTTGAAAGCTGCTAAGGCTTGACGTCCAGACGGTCGACTATTTGGTTCTTTTTAGTAAGGAACCTGTTCCAGAATTTCGGGATGACTCTCCGGGCTGTTGAGTTATGTGACTTAGATCGTCTGCGTCCGGAGGCGGACATAGAGTCCCCTGAAAATTTGCGAAATCGTCCTCGAGCTCTTCCCAGCTTCCAATGGTATTTTCGGGGAGGCTCTTAAGCCAATGCCGAGCTGTCCATTTGAGTTTAAGGGGTAAGTATTTTATGGCGTGGAGATCATCTCCTCTAGCCATGTGTATGTGGAGGATGTAATCCTCAATCTAGACTCGTGGTCTGTTGTTACATCGTATGCCTCTATGTTTACGGGTTTGAATCCATTGAAATTCATGATCCGGCACCTCATCGGTGAAACATAGGGGTGTGCGGCGCCCTATATTGGGTGTGCCGTGGTTTTCGTAATTTTGGCGTGTTGCATTGCTTTGTGGCGTGCTTTCTTGGCCCATAGATGGACCTAACTGGGCCATCCTTTTGATGTGAATCCTTAGGCGGATCGCATATTGGCTTGTGTGCGGCACCATTCGCCGCTCTCTTTTTACCGTGAGGTCGTCCATCCGACCGGGTGGCCTTCTTGCTTTTTAATTGTGGGGGCTCTAAGGCCTCCTCGTCGAATTCAGGCAGTAGCTTTCTTTTCGGGTAGCTCTTTGTTCGGCGACTGTCGCCGTACTTATCTGCGGTGCTGAATACTTTGCTCCATCTAATCCGAGTGCATCTTCCGCTGTTTTTGAGCTTCGCTTACCTTTTTCGAGGCTACGCGATGGCGGCGAGCCTTTTCTGGAGGTCATTTTGCTCCAATGGTTTTGTCCCGTGAGATCGTCCGGACTGTTGTCTTCCTTGAGGACAGATTGTTTATCAAGTTGTCTTGTTAGGACGATTGCTCAATAGCTTGTTCGTTGTCCACGGTTAGCCCTGCTCTATGGCTGGGTCTTTGTTGAGGCGGGACTTTGTTCGGCGTTTACGTTGCCGTCTTGACTGCTTTTTGAGGGATTTATCCTTCGTGGCGTCCCATTGTTCCCCGTCTTCATTTCCTTTAGGTGTATCCACCATGTATACATCATGGGATGAGGTTGTCCAGCATCCTATAGGTGCTGGTTCATTGTTGTCTCCTACATAAATGCGTCCATACCGTCGATTTCTTGGTCGAAATCGAGCATGTCGTGTAAGCTTTTCGGCGGTGGCTATGAAGTGGGTGGTGGGTGGGCATTGAGTTTCTTCATCGTCCGCATCCCAACCTTCCTGTTAAATAGTCCGGCTAGGGCTCTCCGGATAAAGAGAGAGACTTTAGTGAATTCAGGATGTCGCCAAAGGGCGAGTCTTTGAAAGATGTCCTTGTACGTGAACTCCATAGCAGGCGCCCAATCGGATCGATTAGCAAGGTCGCGGAGGGTTGAGTCCGGAGAGGAGTCGACACCACAGGTCGAGGTCTTCGCCAAGGACGGGGATGGAGTTGGCTCGATCGCCGTAGAGATTAAAGCCCCGGTGGTGTCCAACCACTGCGTCCTCGATCGAGGAATCCGGCTCCGGATTAAGGGTGGAGAAGCGGATTCTGGTGCGGCCTCGAGGCCTTTGTTAATTTGTAGAGCTAGATCATGCCCATCGAGGAGCGATCTTGGCCCGGCAGCTGCGGCTCGAATCCGTCGAAGATCAAGTCTCCATGGATATCGGCCGTATAGTGTAAACTTCAAATCTGACGTGGCGGCCAGAGCGTAGCTTTCGATCTGCTCCGGATGGCCAAAGCGAATTATTATGATGCAAAACGCCCGAACACGAAGATCTGTCCGGAGAAAAAGTCTCACCCTAGACCGCGTCGTTGTTGATGATCAAAGAAGCCGTCGGGCCTATCGGTGGCGACACGGAGGAACTCTCAATGAAAGCACCAATGTCGGTGTCAAAACCGGCGGATCTCGGAGTAGGGGTCCCCAGGCTGTGCGTCTAAGCGGATGGTAACGAGGAGACAAAGGGACACGATGTTTTACCCAGGTTCGGGCCCTCTTGATGGTGGTAAAACCCTACGTCTGCTAGATTAATATTGATGATGTGTGTTACAAGAGTGGATCTACCACGAGATCAAAGAGGCTAAACCCTAGAAGCTAGCCTATGGTATGATTGCTGTTCGTCCTATGAACTAAAGCCATCCGGTTTATATAGACACCGGAGAGGGCTAGGGTTACATTGAGTCGGTTACAATGGTAGGAGATCTACATATCCGTATCGCCAAGCTTGCCGTCCACACCAAGGAAAGTCCCATCCGGACACGGGACGAAGTCTTCAATCTTGTATCTTCATAGTCTTGGAGTCCGGCCGATGATGATAGTTCAGCTATCCGGACACCCCCTAGTCCGGAACTCCCTCAGCCGATATCCGCAGAGACTTGATCTTCGACGGATTCGAGCATGACCAAGCATGCCGCCTTTGTCTCGATGGGCATGATCTAGCTCTGCAGCGAGCGGTGCCACAGAGGCCGCGCGGCATCCGCTCCGACCCTTAATTCGGGCGGATTCCCGATCGAGGGCGAGTGGTTGGACACCGCCTCGAGGATACAATCGCTTCTGGCGATTGGGCGAACTCCATCCATGTCGCTTTGCGAAGACCTCGACTCCGGTGCGGACTCCTCTCCGGACTCCGAACCCTCCAGCGCCCCTGCTGTCCGAATCCGATTGGGCGCGGTCATGGAGTTCAACTGCCGCGGACATCTTTCAGCACTCGCCCTTTGGCGACATCCTAAATTCACTAAAGTCTCTCTCTTTATCCGGAGAGCCTGGCGGACTACGGACAGGAAGGTTGGGATCACGGGCGATGAAGAAATTCAACGCCCACCCACCACCCACTTTGTAGCCAGCATCGATGATTTAACCGACATGCTCGACTTCGACTCCGAAGACATCGGCGGTATGGGCGGCGATGCGGAGGCGACCAAGACCCAGTGCCTCTGAGACGGAAGGCCACCTACATCTGACATATACATGGTGGATATCCCAAAAAGATGGGAGCAGGGGATGGAACAACGGAGGATGACCCCTCAAAAAGCAACCGAGCGCCCGGCGTCGGTGGCGCCACTCTAAATCCCGCCAGCAAAAATGGTGATTCCGGCACGGAGATAATAACACCCGGACGATCGAAGACAACCCCCTCCAGCAGGACTCGGTAGCGGGAGGAGGGAGAAGCAAGTCCGCATGACAGTCTTGGCGAGAAAGAGAGGTCGAGGGCGATAATTATCGCCTCCCTCCGAAGATGAAGCAAGCCTCGGCGACGGCAATTTGTCGTGCACGAGGATCCGCCCGAGCAGAGGGCGTTTCAAACGCAGGCTTATAGCCACGGCAAGCAGCCTCAAGAAAAAGCAGCAACAACTTAGAAGTGACCAAGACACGCTGGGCAGCAGATGGGTGAAGTCCTTGCAGCGAAGAGTATGAACTCGAGCAGCCTCCAAAAGCTACCCCTAAACGCATGGCCGTTGCACGGATCGAAGGAGGAAGCACCCAAGTCACCAACGCCGACATGGCAGACCCGGCCACCCGTGTCTGACGGAAGAAGCCTATCGGCCCTCCGCTCAAGCCACACCCCCGACGCTCAAAAAGTACCAAGGCACGGGAAAAGCGCGCACGGACTTGCGAGATATATTGGAGGATAAGGCAAAACATACAAGATCGACTCTACGGATCGGCGTGGGCGTAGCAACAGCGGGATGATTACCGTCGCGCGGATACAGCAAACCCGGCCGGGCGAACACAATAGACAAAGCTCATATGAGCTACGTCGTGATATATTATCTGAGGCGCCGCACACCCACTATGCTTCACGGATGAAGTAATGGATCATCAAATCCACGAGGGCTTCAAACCCGTAAACATCAAATCATACGATGGTACCCACAGATCCTGTGGTGCGGATCGAGGACTATCTCCTCCATATCCACATGGCCCGCGGTGATGATCTACATGCCTTCAAATACCTCCCACTCAAGCTTAAAGGACCAACTCGGCATTGGCTCAACAGCTTGCCGGCGAGAATCAATTGGTTGTTGGGAGGACACGGAAGCCGCATTCCTTGATAACTTCCGGGGCACATATGTGCGACCACCAGACGCCGATGACCTTAGCGGCATAATTCAGCGGCCGGAAGAATCGGCGGACAATTACGACCACGGTTCCTAACAAAGAAAAAATCAAATCGTTGGTGTCCGGATCTGAGGCCCTTGCAGCCTTCAAACATAACATCCATGACGAGTGGCTTGCCCGGCACCTAGGGACAGGAAAAGCCAAAATCCATGGCAGCCCTCACAACACTCATGACCCGCTTTTGTGCGGGAGAGGACAGCTGGCTGGCTCGAAGCAACAACTTGGCCAAACACCCCGATAGTTCGGATACCAAGGACCGCAATGGCAGGTCGCGTCGCAACAAAAACAAGCGCCGTATTAACAGCGATAATACTGAAGATATGGCCGTCAATGCCGGATTCAGAGGCTCTAAACCCGGTCAGCGGAAGAAGCTATTCAAAAGAAATACCCAGGGCCCGTCCAACTTGGACCGAATACTCGATCGCTTATGCCAGATACATGGCACCCCCGAAAAACCAGCCAATCACACCAACAGGGACTGTTGGGTGTTCAAGCAAGGAGGCAAGTTAAGTGCCGGACTCAATGACAAGGGGCTGCATAGCGATGACGAGGAAGAGCCTCGGCCGCCGAACAATAGAGGACAGAAGGGTTTTCCTACACAAGTGCAGACGGTGAACATGATATCATAACCCACATACCCAAAAGGGAGGCGGAAGCGTGCACTAAGGGGCGTATATGCGATGGAGCGATCGCCCAAAAGTTCAACCCATGGTCTTCCTGCCCAATCACCTTCGATCGAAGGACCACCCCACTAGCATTCGTCCACGGCGGTTTCGCCGCATTGGTTCTTGACCCAATTATTGGCCGGATTTCACCTAACCGAGTCACGATGGGCCGGCGGCGGCTGAACCTGCTTTATCGGGATACGGTCATAAAATGGGCATAGACCCCTCAAGGATTAAACCTACAAAGACGACCTTTAAAGGCGTCATACCAGGTGTCGAGGCCAGTTGTATGGGCTCAGTTACACTCGAAGTGGTCTTCGGATCCCCGGATAACTTCCGAAGCGAAGAGTTAATCTTTGACATCGTCCCATTCCGCAACCGCTATCATGCACTGCTTGGACGAACCGCATTTGCAAAGTTCAATGCGGTGCCGCACTACGCATACCTCAAGCTCAAGATGCCAGGCCCTCGAGGAGTAATCACGGTCAATGGAAACACGAGCGCTCTCTCCGAGCGAAGGAGCACACGGCGGCCCTCATGGCGGAGGTACAAAGCAGCCTCTCACAGCAATTCTCGAGTTCGGCCACTAAGCGTCCGGACAACTTTGTCAAAAGCGCCGGGTAACCTACAACAAGACCGCTGGCATGATTCAAGCCGCAGCGTAGCAATCCGCCCCAACCCCAGCCCTCGCGAAATTGCGAAGCTAGTATTACAGCGTACATAATTACGCTCTAGAGATACCATGGGCATATGGGGAGGGCAAGACCACGGCACGCCAAGAATGCGGCTCGACCGCACTGTGGGGCTCGATTGTGTCATTCTTTTTCTTTTTTCCTTTTTCTTCCTTTTCTTACTTTCGGGACTCCGTCTTTGAAGTCCTGTCCGGCACTAGAATCGCCGAACTCCACGATGCAACAGCAAGGGAAGCGAAAGCCACGTCGAGTGTTCAGTGGTCTCTATTACGAGCATTATACCTGTTTTACATACCATACCGCGGCGTACCCACGGAGAGGACATGTTAGATAGTCCCATCCCTTGCTTATCGCACTATTTGTATCGTTCTGCTTTCATTGCAGTACCTTTTTGAATAAACAATACATAGCTTTTGCTTATTATTGCTCTACTTACTTTATCTATACATATGTTCATTTCATGACATGTTGCAACCGTACACCAGGGGCTTAAGTATCCCAAAATTATGGTGTGATAAGTCCGAACACTTTCACAAGTGCGGCACCCCGAACTTATAGCATTATATGAATCGGCTCCGAATCATGTCTTGGGTCAATAGTTGGGTTTGCCCGGCTCCCGTGTTTTGGTACCTTACGTTCCGTTATATCGACTAAGGTAGCACCGGAGAACCACTGCGATTGTGCCCCAGTTGAGCTGGGTCGAGCACCTCGATGGAAAGCTAAACTGACCGTCATGATAGGCGAGAGCCGATGCGCTATTCGAGAGGTTTTTACGGGTCCCTAAAGACTTATGCCGCTTAGAGCGAGGAACCGGAATTGTCCGGCCAAGGCGTGGATAGCGCCCCGAACTCGGTCTTCCGAATACTAGGGGCTTCACCGAAATTTAAAATTGTAGAATTCTATGGCTAAGTGAGAGTGTTCAAGCACTATAAGTCCTGCCTTGTTCGTTGTGTTGAGCGCCTCCCTAGATGGACCCAAGAATGGGAACAAGAGTGCTCAAGTTTATCCCGAACACCCCAGCACTCGTGGCATGGGGCTGAAGCCAACGACTTGCCGTCTCTCAAATTTGGTAAGCAGACGAGCAGAAGGTAATATTTTAAATTAACAAGCGTTGCTTAAGCGCATATGAACAAGTTTTCAGCGTCTGGGATAACAAATGCGAGTCTATTAAAAAATTACATCTTTGGAGCACTCATCCGCTATTCGGCGGGCACCCTCGAGAGGCCCTCATAGTACATTTCGGGCGTGCGATGCTCCTTGCCCTTCGGTGGCCCGTCCGTCACAAGCTTCTCCGCATCCAGCTTGCCCCAGTGCACTTTAGCACGGGCAAGGGCCCGACGGACACCTTCAATAAAGACGGAGCGCTTGATGACTTCAATCCGTGGACAGGCGTCCACCAGCCGCTGCACTAAACCGAAATAGCTCCCAGGCATGGCCTCCAATGGCCATAGCCGCGCTATAAGTCCCTTCATGGCCTGTTCGGCGACCTTGTGGAGCTCGACCAGCTGCTTGACTGGTCGCTCGAGAGCCACGGATGTCCGGCCTCGACATCTTGAGACCGAACACCTTTTCCGTCAAGCTCCCCTCCTTGGCGCGGTAGAATGCGGCAACATCGGACACCTCTGAGGGCAAATCTACGAATGCTCCTGGAGAGCTCCGAATCCGGGTAAGTAATAGGTAATTTAATTTCACATGCTTGCTTTGCATAAAGAATGCCTTACCTGCCGCTATATTTATTAACGACTCAAAATCTTGGAGGGCTTTTTGGGCCTCGGCCTTAGCGACTTCGCACTCTCAAGAGCCGAGGCGAGCTCGGACTCTCGAGTCTTGAGTCACCTCCAAACTCTCGTGTTTTTCCACGAGAGCTCGAGCTCTTGCCGTGCCTTGGCCAGCTCGCCTCCCCTTCTCTCGCTCGGTGTGTTCTGCGGCCGATTTGTTTTAGGTCACGGACACCGATTCCTTCGTGGTCGCCAGCTCGTTTGTGGCCACTGCAGTACCCATGTTATTCCTTTTATTTTTTATGGCAGAAACCTTTCTATAAGGTATTTCTTTAATAAGGTACTACTTACCTTCCTTGTCCTCGAGCTGCTTCTTGGCTTGGCCGAGCTCGTCCTTGGACCGCTCGAGGCTCTGCTTCAATGCATTGACCTCCGCAGTCAGTGCGGCAGAGGTCAGCAGCGCAGCCTGCATTCCCATATTGACATACTTATGTTTGACTCCTGCGTATATCTTTTTAGATCCTTAGTCCGGCTTTTCTTTCCGAACACCGAACTAAGCATCAGGGGCTACTGTCTATGCGGTAATATTTTTAAATATTCTAAACTTACCTCAAAGCCTGTTAGAAGGCTGAGTGCAGGCTTGATCAGCCCGCTCTTGGCGGACTGAACTGTCTGGATCACCTCACTCATAACAGTGCGGTGCTCCTCCTTGATGGAGGCGCTGTTGAGCGCCTCCAGTAAGCTATCCGGTGCCTCCGGTTGGACGGAGGACACCAGCGACTTACCCTTCTTGCGAAGGGACCGCTTGCCGGACTCCGGAACCGCTGAAGGTTCCGGCATGGAGTCCGGACAAGGGTCGGGCTTAGAGCCCTGAGGTCTTGCCCCCCCAGCGCCTGAGTCGGGAGGTTGCCTTGTGGCGCCTCCTGCGCCACCTCCTCTTGACCAAGCCCACCTTGGGGCCCCCACCTTGAGGGTCGTCCGCGGCGTGAGGCAAGGAGGCGGTCGGAAGCGAAGTACTCTCCATTTCCGACGAGCCCAGGGACCCGCTCGATGAATCGGCGAACTCGCCCTTGGGTGGGCTGCACGATTGTTCGACATTAGAGAACACTCTGCAATAATAAAAAGCCATGGGTATATGGACACTTACGATCTCGCCAGGGGCTTAGCCCTTGTAGGCCAATCCTCCTCGTAAATGCGTCGGCGTTGGTGGAGAAGTCCGGAGGAAGGGTTCTTCCTTCTTGGACCCTCCGGCCTCCCAGTTAGGCGGCCTTCCTTTCCTCTCCTCCCGGCCGGGGAGAAGCTTCTTTCCTCCTCCTCGTCACGAGGAGAAGATTCTGCCGAGAATCTAACAACACTGGCGTCGGGAGCTCCTTCGAGTTCCCGTGGCCTCCTTCTTGGCCTTCTTCTCCGGCACCACATGGGGCGCCGGAGCTAGCAGCCCCGTCAATCGGGCGTCCGCCGGGTCTTCCGGCAAAGGAGCCGGACTGCTAATCTATCCGGACGTCTTCAGCCAGTCCTGTCAAAGATTAGGGAGTTTTAGATCCCACATAGAGTCAATCTATGAAAAAAGAGTCTCGTAAAGGGTAAAACAACTTACCTCGCCGGCTTGACGCCGCCAGCTGTATCCGCGATCTTTGTTAGCGGATCTTTGGGGCTTCGATGCCCTTGAACAACACCTTCCGGGCATCTTAAATGCGTAGTGTCGAAGAGCCGACTCAGGACCGGTCTTTGTCTTGGGATCGAACTCCACAAATTAAAGGCCCGTTGTTGGCATGGGAGAATCCGGCGGATGAGCATCACCTGGATTACGTCGACAAGCCTGAGATTCTTGTCCACCAGGTTTCGGACGCATGTTTGGAGTCCGGATAGCTCGTCCGAATTCCCCCACGTCAGGCCCGTCTCTTTTCATGACGAAAGCCATGTGGGGAAGCCAGATCTGAATTCGGGGGCCGCCACCCATTCGGGGTCGTGTGGCTCGGTGATGTAGAGCCACCCCGATTGCCACCCCTTTATTGTCTCCACAAAGGCACCCTCGAGCCATAGGACCTTGGCCATCTTGCCGACCATGGCGCCTCCGCACTCCGCTTGATGGCCGCCCACTACCTTCGGCCTGACATTGAAGAACTTCAGCCATAGGCTGAAGTGGGGCCTGAATCTTGAGAGGAAGGCCTCGCACCTGACGATAACGCCGAGATGTTGAGGATAAAATTGAGGGCCAGGTCGTGGAAGTCTAGGCCGTAGTAGAACATGAGCCCCGGACAAATGGGTGAAGTGGAAAACCTAGTCCATGGAGGAAGTGGGGAGAAACACCACCCTCTCATGGGGCATGGGGTTGGAATGAGCTGCCTGCGTCCGGGCAGCTGTCTTGTGATGTCACGGACAAGTATCCGGCCTCCCGCAGTCTTGTGATGTGCCCCTCCGTGACGGAGGAGGCCATCCACCGCCTCCCGCTCGACATGGTTGGAGAAAGGTTGAGGTGGGATGTGCAGACTTAGGCGCTGGAGCTCGAGTCTTGTGAAATGGATAAGCAAAGGAGGAAGAAGGCGTAGGTGAAAAGGTGGATCCTTATCCCCTTATATGGACGGACGAAGCTATGCGTCCCCCACCAGCCTGGTAAAACTCGCTTATCTCCCAAGCGCCGTAATCAATGGCGCGAATGGGTTACCCACGTCCGTATTGATGAGAATCCCGGAATAAGGGGCACGATCTATGCTTTGATAAGACGTGCCAAGGAAACCGCCTCGCTAAATGCGCTAAGGTGGAGCAGTAAAACGATTCATATAAAGGCTTGGCTGGGGTGTGATGTCACGCCCTGAATACGTCAGCGAATACGTGCAAAAATTATTCTCTCTACGGTGTTATGTGGAACTTGTTTTGCAGAGCCGGACACTATCCTGGTGTTCAAAACCTTCTATGGAGTATTTGGAGGAGGATCCCGCCTCGCAATGCCGGAGACAATCAACGCGCCGGACTCGTCATCATTGAAGCCTGGTTGAGGGGCTACTGAGGGAGTCCCGGACTAGGGGGTGTCCGGATAGCCGGACTATCGTCACGGCCGGACTCCAAGACTATGAAGATACAAGATTGAAGACTTCGTCCCGTGTCCGGATGGGACTTTCCTTGGCGTGGAAGGCAAGCTTGGCGATACGGATATGTAGATCTCCTACCATTGTAACCGACTCTATGTAACCCTAACCTATTCGGTGTCTATATAAACCGGAGGGTTTTAGTCCGTAGGACGAACAACAATCATACCATAGGCTAGCTTCTAGGGTTTAGGCTCCTTGATCTCGTGGTAGATCCACTCTTGTACTACCCATATCATCAATATTAATTAAGCAGGAGTAGGGTATTACCTCCATCGAGAGGGCCCGAACCTGGGTAAAAACATCGTGTCCCTTGTCTCCTGTTACCATCCGCCTAGACGCACAGTTCGGGACCCCCTACCCGAGATCCGCCGGTTTTGACACCGACAGGCGCAGTCTGCCCCGATGTTTTGAAAGGTCCAGGGGCTCGGGTTTGCCTACCCGTGGCCCATTACTCCGACAAGTTGTCTGCAACGGGGTTCTCAGCTCCCTTTCTATCAACAATATGCAAATCAAATTCTTGTAGCAGGAGAACCCATCTAATAATTCTAGGTTTAGCATCTTTATTTTCCATAAGATATTTAATAGCAGCATGATCCGTGTTAATAGTTACTTTAGAATCAACAATATAAGGCCTGAACTTATCACAAGCAAATACAACTGCTAGGAATTCTTTTTCAGTAGTAGCATAATTTCTCTGAGCATTGTCTAGAGTTTTAATAGCATATTGAATAACATTTAATTTCTTATCAACTCTTTGCCCTAGAACAACACCTACAACATAATCACTAGCATCACACATAATTTCAAAAGGTAAATTCCAGTCAGGTGGCTGAATAATAGATGCAAAGATCAATGCTTTCTTAAGTATTTCAAATGCTTCTACACAATCATCATCAAAGACAAATGGTATATCTTTTTGTAATAAATTAGTCAGAGGCTGAGAAATTTTTGAGAAGTCCTTAATGAACCTCCTATAAAATCCGGCGTGACCAAGGAAACTTCTTATACCTTTGATGTCCTTGGGACATGGCATCTTTTCAATGGCATCAACCTTGGCTTTATCAACCTCAATACCTCTTTCGTAAACTTTATGCCCCAAGACAATACCTTCATTAACCATAAAGTGGCACTTTTCCCAATTCAAGACAAGATTAGTTTCTTCACATCTCTGCAAAACTTCGATCAAGGTTGCTCAAGCAATCATCAAAGAGGATCCATAGAGCGGAAAATCGTCCATGAAAACCTCTCACAAATCTTTTTACAAAAGTCGGAGAATATAGCCATCATGCATCTTTGAAAGGTAGCAGGTGCATTACATAAACCAAAAGGCATACGTCTATAAGCAAAAGTACCAAAAGGGTAAGTAAAAGTGGTCTTTGATTGATCATCGGTTGGCACAGGTATTTGAGAGAAACTAGAATAACCATCTAGAAAGCAAAGGTGTGTATGTTTGGATAATCTTTCTAGCATTTGATCGATAAAAGGCAAGGGGTAATGATCTTTTTTAGTAGCCTTATTTAATTTGCGGAAATCAATTACCATCCTATAACCTGTAATAATTCTTTGCGGAATCAATTCATCTTTATCATTAGGAACGACAATAATACCTCCCTTCTTAGGGACACAATGGACATGACTTACCCAATGACTATCAGTGACGGGACAAATTATACCTGCCTCAAAGAGCTTTAGTATTTCCTTTCTTACCACTTCTTTCATCTTAGGATTCAGCCGTCGTTGATGATCACGAACTGGTTTGGAATCTTTCTCCAAATTTATTTTGTGTTGACATAGAGTGGGACTAATGCCCTTAAGATCATCAAGAGTATATCCAATAGCGGTAGCAGTGCTTCTTGAGTTTTCAATAATCTCTCTTCTTCATGCTCTGAAAGGTTAGCACTAATAATAACAGGATATATCTTTTATCATCAAGATAAGCATATTTAAGAGTATTAGGCAGCGGTTTAAGATCAAACAGGATCACCCTTGGGTGGAGGAGGATCCCTAAGTTTCAACGGCAAATTGTGTTTCGAGGATAGGTTCTGTTTAAAGAATACTTCATCTATTTCCCTTCTTTCATTCATAAACATATCATTTTCATGGTCTAGCAAATATTGTTCTAAAGGATCACTGGGAGAATGCGGCAATAGAAGCAAGACCAATAGTTTCATCCTTACTAGGCAATTCCTCTTCACGGTGTTGTCTACTAAATTTAGAGAAATTAAACTCGTGAGACATATCACCAAAGCCAATAGTAACGACCTCCTTTTCACGGTCTATCCTAGCATTAACTGTGTTCAACAAGGGTCTACCAAAATAATGGGACAAAAGCTATCTTGTGGGGAACCAAGAACAAGAAAATCAGTAGGATATTTAGTTTTCCCACACAAGACTTCAACATCTCTAACAATTCCAATGGGTGATATTATATCTCTATTAGCAAGTTTGATGGTAACATCAATACCTTCTATCTCAGTAGGTGCAATTTCATGCATAATTTCTTTGTATAAGTCATGAGGTATAACACTAGCACTGGCGCCCATATCGCATAAGCCATGATAACAATGATCTCCTATTTTAGCTGAAATAACAGGCATGCCTACCACATGTCTATGTTTATCTTTAGCACAAGGTTTAGCAATTCTAGCAGTTTCACCATAGAAATAAATAACATGCCCATCAATATTATCAGCGAAGAGATCTTTAACAATAGCAATATTAGGTTCAACTTTAACTAGCTCAGGAGGAGTATAAGTTATGATATTGCTATTAAGAACAACAGATGAAGATTAAGCATGATACATTACTCTAACATGGAAATGTGTTTTCTCAACATAAGAAGTAGAAAAAATAGGATCATTATAACTGATAGTCTTATCTTCAACTTTAATAGGTGCAGCTACTTTTACTTCTATGGGAGGATGATATTTAAACCACTTCTCTTTAGGGAGATCAATATGAGCAGCAAAAGATTCATAGAAAGAAGCTACTATCTCAGAGTCAAGTCCATTTTTAGTGCTAAATTTACGGAAAACATCGGTGTCCATAAAAGATTTAACACAATCAAACTTAGGTGTCTTACCTGACTCCTTACCTTCGTTGAGATCCCAATCTTCAAAGTTGCGTTTAATTCTATCCAATAAATCCCATTTGAATTCAATAGCCTTCATCATAAAAGAGCCAACACAAGAAGTATCGAGCATGGTGTGATTGTTATCAGAAAGCCGAGCATAAATTTTTTGAATAATCATTTATCTTGAGAGCTCATGATTGTGCATGAATATAACATTGATTTAAGCCTCCCCCAAGCTTGAGCGATGCTTTATCCTTCGCGAGGCCAAAAATTAGATATATAATTGCGATCACGATGAACAAGATGCATAGGATAAAATTTCTGATGAAATTCCCATTTCAATCGTCTGTAGTTCCATGACCCCGTATCATCACATAGCCTATACCATGTCAATGCATCTCCCTTCAATGATAAAGGGAAGACCTTCTTCTTAATAACATCACCGGGCACACCTGCAAGCTTAAATAATCCACAAACTTCATCCACATATATTAGGTGCTCATCAGGATGCTTTGTTCCATTTCCTGCAAAAGGATTATCTAGCAGTTTTTCTAACATACCCGAAGGAATTTCAAAGTAGACATTTTCATTTTCAGTAGGTTCAGTAGGTTGAAGAGAAACTCTTTGCTCTACTGGTCGAGGTGAAGATACCCCGAACAAGCCCCTCATAGGATTACTTTCCATAGTAACAAGTGACAGTAAATTTAAGCACACTATATAAATTTTTCCTTACCAAATTCCACCTACCAAAGGCGCTTCACACCCCGACAAAGGCGCCAGAAAAGAGTCTTGATGACCAACAAGTAGAGGGGATCTATCGTAGTCCTTTCGATAAGTAAGAGTGTCGAACCCAACGAGGAAGCGAGCGAAATGATAAGCGGTTTTCAGCAAGGTATTCTCTGCGAGCACTGAAATTATAGGTAACAGATAGTTTTGTGATAAGATAATTAGTAACGAGCAACAAGTAACAAAAGTAAATAAAGTGCAGCAGGGTGGCCCAATCCTTTTTGTAGCAAAGGACAATCCTGGAAAAACTCTTATATAGAGAAAAGCGCTCCCGAGGATACATGGGAATTATCGTCAAGCTAGTTTTCATCACGTTCATATGATTCGCGTTAGGTACTTTGATAATTTGATATGTGGGTGGACGGTGCTTGGGTGCTGTTCTTACTTGAACAAGCAGCCCACTTATGATTAACCTCTATTGCAAGCATTCGCAACTACAACAAAAGTATTAAGGTAAACCTAACCATAGCATGAAACATATGGATCCAAATCAGTCCCTTATGAAGCAACGCATAAACTAGGGTTTAAGATTTTGTCACTCTAGCAACCCATCATCTACTTATTACTTCCCAATGCCTTCCTCTAGGCCCAAATAATGGTGAAGTGTTATGTAGTCGGCATTCACATAACACCACTAGAGGATAGACAACATACATCTCATCAAAATATCGAACGAATACCAAATTCACATGACTACTAATAGCAAGAATTCTCTCATGTCCTCAGGAACAAATGTAACTACTCACAAAGCATATTCATGTTCATAATCAGAGGGGTATTAATATGCATATAGGATCTGAACATATGATCTTCCACCAGATAAACCAACTAGCATCAACCACAAGGAGTAATCAACACTACTAGCAACCTACAGGTACCAATCCCGGACTTAGAGACAAGAATTAGATACAAGAGATGAACTAGGGTTTGAGAGGAGATGGTGCTGGTGAAGATGTTGATGGAGATTGCCCTCTCCCGATGAGGGGATCGTTGGTGATGACAATGGCGATGATTTCCCCCTCCCGGAGGGAAGTGTCCCCGGCAGAACAGCTCTGCCGGAGCCCTAGATTGGTTCCGCCAAGGTTCCGCCTCGTGGCGGAGGAGTCTCATCCCGAAAGCTTGCTTATGATTTTTCTTCGGACAAAAGACTTCATATACCAGAAAATGGGCATCGGAGAGCCAACAGGGGGCCCACGAGGCAGGGAGGCGCGCCCCCCAACACCGTGGACAGGTGGAGGACCCCCTGACGTAGATTCTTTTTCCAGTACTTTTTATTATTTCCAAAAATAACTTTCGTGGAGTTTTAGGACTTTTGGAGTTGTGCAGAATAGGGCTCTAATATTTGCTCCTTTTCCAGCCCAGAATTCCAGCTGCCGGCATTCTCCCTCCTTATGTAAACCTTGTAAAATAAGAGAAAATATGCATAAGTATTGTGACATAACGTGTAATAACAGCCCATAATGCAATAAATATCGATATCAAAGCATGATGCAAAATGGATGTATCAACCATCGTCGAGTGCCCACGCCTCCCCCGAGGAGTGGGTCATATGTGCCTCGGCAGCACGATGACAGACGCCCTCACAGTGGCGGACGAAGAATTCCAGTTGACCCCAGAGAGCCAGGCTTTGATGCAAGATCTATTCTTGTTCAAGGTCTGGTTGTCAGGAACAGAGCACACAGAGAAGGCCATGACCGAGATTATCCGGTGGCGAGAGTGCATGTTTGAGGTCCAGAGTTCTTTAGCAGAGCCATCAGGGCTGCAGAGATTCCTCCCAACTTCAGGTTGGTGACTGGAGTCAGCAAGTTCACTGGTGAGTCCAAGCCTGACACTTGGCTTGAGGATTACCGAGTGGCCGTGCAGATTGGTGGCGGCAATGATGAAGTGGCCATGAAGCACCTTCCTATGATGTTGGAAGGCTCGGCGAGCGTGGTTGAATCGATTAGCACTGGCAGCATATATAGTTGGGAGGAACTTGCCCGAGTATTTATTAGAACCTTTGAAGGTACATGAAACGGCTAGCAGGGTTAACAGAATTGCAATCCTGTGTGGAGAACCGAATGAGACATTGAGAGATTATATCCAGTGATGGATCATGTTGCACCACACAGTGGAGAATGTGTCAGATCATCAAGCAGTTTGTGCCTTCAAGGAGGGTGTTAAATATCGAGAATTGAACCTGAAGTTCGGTCGGACTGGGGATATGTCCATGAGTCGTATGATGGAGATCGCCACCAAGTACGCTAATGGTGAAGAGGAAGACCGACTCCGGAGTGGCAAGCACAAAACAGTCGCCCAAGAAACTAGAGGAGGGAAATAGGGAATTCCAATCGGAAACAGAAACGCAAGGCCGAACCAGCGGCTCCTGGTGAAGCTTTAGTTGTGGCTCAAGGAAAGTTCAAGGGGAAGCCAAAAGGGCCGTGGAACCCCAAGAAAGTGAAAGATCAAGATGGAAATGATGTGTTGGATTTACCCTGCCACATTCACACCAAAAAAGATGAAGAGGGTAATCTCATTTACCCTAAACACACCACTAGATAGTGTCGGCTCCTGATCCAGCAGTTTCGAGAGAAACAACCCAAGGAGAAGGAAAAAGAGTCAGACAAGGTTGAGGATAGGGAAGAAGATGATGATGGTTTTCCCAACGTCAATTCCACTCTGATGATTTTTGCTGATGTTGAAAGCAAAAGTCGACTGGAAGTTATCAACAGAGAGGTGAACATGGTTGCTCCAGCAACACCAAGTTATTTGAAGTGGTCCCAGACTGCCATCACATTCGACCAGTCTGACCATCCAGCACATATAGCCACGCCTGAGAGGCAAGCGCTGAAGGAAATATGACCTAGAGGCAATAATAAAGTTATTATCTATTTCCTTATATCATGACACATGTTTGTTATTCATGCTAGAATTGTATTAACTGGAAACATAATACATGTGTGAATATATAGACAAACAGAGTGTCACTAGTATACCTCTACTAGACTAGCTCATTGATCAAAGATGGTTATGTTTCCTAGCCATAGACATGAGTTGTCATTTGATTAACGGGATCACATCATTAGGAGAATGATGTGGACATGACCCATTCCGTTATCTTAGCACTTGATCGTTTAGTATGTTGCTATTGCTTTCTTCATGACTTATACATGTTCCTATGACTATGCGATTATGCAACTCCCGTTTACCGGAGGAACACTTTGTGTGCTATCAAACGTCACAACGGAACTGGGTGATTATAAAGGTGCTCTCTGAGGTGTCTCCGAAGGTACATGTTGGGTTGGCGTATTTCGAGATTAGGATTTGTCACTCCGATTGTCGGAGAGGTATCTCTGGGCCCTCTCGGTAATGCACATCACTATAAGCCCTGCAAGCATTGTAACTAATGAGTTAGTTGCAGGATGATGTATTACTTAACGAGTAAAGAGACTTGCCGGTAACGAGATTGAACTAGGTATTGAGATACCGACAATCGAATCTCGGGCAAGTAACATGCCGATGACAAAGGGAACAACATATGTTGTTATGCGGTTTGACCGATGAAGATCTTCGTAGAATATGTGAGAGCCAATATGAGCATCCAGGTTCCGCTATTGGTTATTGACCAGAGACGTGTCTCGGTCATGTCTACATTGTTCTCAAACCTGTAGGGTCCGCACGCTTAAGGTTTCGATGACAGTTTTATTATGAGTTTATGAGTTTTGATGTACCAAAGGTGTTCGGAGTCCCGGATGAGATCTGGGACATGACGAGGAGTCTCGAAATGGTCGAGACGTAAAGATCGATATATTGGACGACTATATTCGGACATCGAAAAGGTTCAGTGATTCGGATATTTTTGGAGTACTGGGAGAGTTACGAGAATTCGTATTGGGCCTTAATGGGCCATACGGGAAAGGAGAGAAAGGCCCCAAAGGGTGGCGCACCTCCCCATGGACTAGTCCGAATTGGACTAGGGAGGCGCCCCCTTCCTTCCTTCTCCTTCTCCCTTCCCTTTCCTTCTCTCCTACTCCTATTACTTGGAAGGTCTCATAGTTCTACTAGGAAAGGGGGAATCCTACTCCCGGTGGGAGTAGGACTCCCCTAGGGCGCGCCATAGAGAGGGCCGGCCCTCCCCCTCCTCCACTCCTTTATATTCGGAGGAGGGGGGCACCCGATAGACACAACAATTGATCCTTGAGATCTCTTAGCCGTGTACGGTGCCTCCCTCCACCATAGTTCTCCTCGATAATATTGTAGCGGTGCTTAGGCAAAGCCCTGCGATGGTAGAACATCAAGATCGTCCTGCACGTCGTCTTGTGGAACTCTTCCCGACACTTTGCCGGATCGGAGTCTGGGAGCGTCATTGAGCTGAGCGTGTGCAAGAACTCGAGGTGCCGTGGTTTGATTGCTTGATCGGTCGGGCCGTGAAGGCGTCTGACTACATCAACGCGTTGTGCTAACGCTTCGCTTTCGGTCTACAAAGTGCGTGGACACACTCTCCCTCTCGTTGCCATGCATCACCATGATCTTGCGTGTGCGTGGGAATTTTTGAAATTACTACGTTCCCCAACAGTGGCATCCGAGCCCAGGTTTTATGCGTAGATGTTATATGCACGAGTAGAACACAAGTGAGTTGTGGGCGATACAAGTCATACTGCTTACCAGCATTTCATACTTTGGTTCAGCGGTATTGTTGGATGAAGCGGCCCGGACCGACATTACGCGTACGCTTACGCGAGACTAGTTCTACCGACGTGCTTTGCACACAGGTGGCTAGCGGGTGTCAGTTTCTCCAACTTTAGTTGAACCAAGTGTAGCTACGCCCGGTCCTTGAGAAGGTTAAAAACAACACTAACTTGACGAACTATCGTTGTGGTTTTGATGCGTAGGTAAGAATGGTTCTTGCTCAGCCCGTAGCAGCCACGTAAAACTTGCAACAACAAAGTAGAGGACGTCTAACTTGTTGTTGCAGGGCATGTTGTGATGTGATATAGTCAAGACGTGATGCTATATTTTATTGTATGAGATGATCATGTTTCGTAACCGAAGTTATCGGCAACTAGCAGGAGCCATATGGTTGTCGCTTTATTGTATGAAATGCAAACGCCCTATAATTGCTTTACTTTATCACTAAGCCGTAGCGATAGTTGTAGAAGCAATAGACGGCGTGGCGACAATGATGCTACGATGGAGATCAAGGTGTCGCGCGGTGATGATGGTGATCACGACGGTGCTTGAGATGGAGATCACAAGCACAAGATGATGATGGCCATATCATATCACTTATATTGATTGCATGTGATGTTTATCCTTTATGCATCTTATCTTGCTTTGATTGGCGGTAGCATTTTAAGATGATCTCTCACTAATTATCAAGAAGTGTTCTCCACGAGTATGCACCATTGCCAAAGTTAAATGCGTGCCCGGACACCATGTGATGATCGGTGTGATAAGCTCTCGTCCATCTACAACGGGTGCAAGCCAGTTTTGCACACGCGAATACTCAGGTTAAACTTGACGAGCCTAGCATATGCAGATATGGCATCGGAACACGGAGACCGAAGGTCGGCGTGAATCATATAGTAGATATGATCAACATAGTGATGCTCACCATTGAAAACTACTCCATCTCACGTGATGATCGGACATGGTTTAGTTGATTTGGATCACATGATCACTTAGATGACTAGAGATGTCTATATAAGTGGGAGTTCTTAAGTAATATGATTAATTGAACTTAAATTTATCATGAACTTAGTCCTGGTAGTATTTTGCAAATTATGTTGTAGATCAATAGCTCGCGTTGTTGCTTTCATTTGTTTATTTTGATATGTTCCTAGAGAAAACTGTGTTGAAAAATATTAGTAGCAATGATGCGGATTGGATCCGTGATCTGAGGATTGTCCTCATTGCTTCATAGAAGAATTATGTCCTTGATGCACCGCTAGGTGATGGACCTATTGCAGGAAGCGGAATGCGCACGTTATGAACGTTTGGCTAGCTCAAAATGATGACTACTTGATAGTTTAGTGCACCATGCTTAACGGCTTAGAATCGGGATTTCAAAGACATTTTGAACATCATGGATCATATGAGATGTTCCAGGAGTTGAAGTTAATATTTCAAGCAAATACCCGAGTTAAGAGATATGAAATCTCCAAGAAGTTCTATAGCTAAAAGATGGAAGAGAATCGCTCAACTAGTGAGCAAGTGCTCATATTGTCTGGGTACTACAATCGCTTGAATCAAGTGGGAGTTAATCTTCCAGATAAGATAGTGATTGCAGAGTTCTCTAGTCACCATCACCAAGTTAGTAGAACTTCGTGATGAACTATAGTATGCAAAGGATGACGAAAACGATTCCCGAGCTCTTCGCGATGTTGAAATCAACGAAGGTAGAAATCAAGAAAAAAAAACATCAAGTGTTGATGATTGACAAGACCACTAGTTTCAAGAAAAGGGCAAAGGGAAAGAAAGGGAACTTCAAATAGAATGACAAGCAAGTTGTCACTCCTGCGAAGAAGCTCAAAGCTGGACCAAAGCACGAAACCGAAGTGCTAACACTGCAAAGGAAATGGTCAATGGAAGCGGAAATGCCCACTGAATATTTGGTGGATAAGAAGGATGGCAAAGTGAACAAGGGTATATTTGATATACAGGTTATTGATGTGTGCCTTACTAGTGTTTATAGTAGCCCCTGAGTATTTGATACTTGTTCGGTTGCTAAGATTAGTAACTCGAAACAGGAGTTATATAATAAACAGAGACTAGTTGAGGGGAAGTGACGATGAGTGTTGGAAATAGTTCCAAGATTGATATGATCATCATCACATACTCCCTATACTTTCGGGATTAGTGTTAAATCTAAATAAATGTTATTTGGCGTTTGCATTGAGCATGAATATGATTTGATCATGTTTATTGCAATACGTTATTCATTTAAAATCAGAGAATAATGGTTGTTCTGTTTACATGAATAAAACCTTCAATCGTCATACACCCAATGAAAATAGTTTGTTGGATCTCGATCGTAGTGATACACATATTCATAATATTGATGCCAAAAGATGCAAAGTTAATAATGATAGTGCAACTTATTTGTGGCCTTTGCCGTTTGGAGTCATATCGGTGTAAAGCGCATGAAGAAACTCCATGAAAGATGGATTTTCGGAATCACTTGGTTATGAATAATTTGATGCTTGCGAACCGTGCCTTTTGGGCAAGATGACTAAAACTCCGTTCTCCAGAACAATGGAACGAGCTACTGACTTGTTGGAAATAATACATACTGATGTATGCAGACCAATGAGTACTAAGGCTCGTGGCCTTCTCAGATGATTTGAGCAGATATGGGTATATCTACTTGATGAAACATAAGTCTGAAATAGTTGAAAGGTTCAAAGAATTTCAGAGTGATGTGGAAAATCATCATAACAAGAAAATAAAGTTTCTGCGATCTGATCGTGGAGATGAATATTTGAGTTACGAGTTTGGCCTTCAGTTAAAATAATGTGGAATAGTTTCACAAACTCATGCCACCTGGAACACCACAGCGTAACGATGTGTCCGAACGTCATAACCGCACTTTATTGGATATGGTGCAATCTACGATGTATCTTACCGATTTACCACTATCGTTTTGGGATTATGCATTAGAGACAGCCGCATTCACTTTAGATAGGGTACCATCAAAATCCGTTGAGAGGACACCGTATGAACTATGGTTTAGCAATAAACCAAAGCTGTCGTTTCTTAAAGTTTGGAGTTGCAATGCTTATGTGAAAAAGTTTCGACCTGATAAGCTCGAACCCAAATCAGAGAAGTGCGTCTTCATAGAATACCCAAAGGAAACTGTTGGTTACACCTTCTATCACAGATCCGAAGGCAAGATATTCGTTGCTAAGATGGATCCTTTCTAGAGAAGGAGTTTCTCTCGAAAGAAGTGAGTGGGAGGTAAGTAGAGCTTGATAAGGTAATTGTACCTTCTCCCGAATTGGAAAGTAGTTCACCACAGAAATTAGTTCCAATGATTTCTACACCAATTAGTGAGGAAGCTAATGATGATGATCATGAAACTTCAGATCAAGTTACTCTGAGAACCTCGTAGGTCTTCCAGAGTACGGTCCGCACCAGAGTAGTACGATAATCCTATTCTGGAGGTCATGTTAATTGACCATGATGAACCTACGAACTATGAGGAAGTGATGATGGGCCTAGATTCCGCGAAATGGTTTGAGGCCATGAAATCCGAGATGGGATCCATGTATGAGAACAAAGTATGGACTTTGATTGACTTGCCCAAATGATTGGCGAGCCATTGAGATTAAATGGATCTTTAAGAGGAAGACGGACGCTGATAGTAGTGTTACTCTCTACAAAGCTAGAATTGTCACAAAAGGTTTTCGACAAGTTCAAGGTGTTGACTATGATGAGAGTTTCTCACTAGTATCTATGCTTAAGTCTGTCCGAATCATGTTAGCAATTGCCGCATTTTATGAAATCTGGCAAATGGATAAACAAAACTGCATTCCTTAATGGATTTATTAAAGAAAGAGTTGTATGTGATGCAACCGTAAGGTTTTGTCAATCCTAAAGGTGCTAAAAAATATGCAAGCTCCAACGATCCATCTATGGACTGGTGCAAGCATCTCGGAGTTGGAATATACGCTTTGATAAGTTGATCAAAGCATATAGTTTTATACAGACTTGCGGTGAAGCCTGTATTTAGAAGAAAGTGAGTGGGAGCACTACATCATTTCTGATAAGTATATGTGAATGACATATTATTGATCGGAAATAATGTAGAATTATTCTGCAAAGCATAAAGGAGTGTTTGAAAGGAGTTTTTCAAAGAAAGAACTCAGTGAAGCTGCTTACATATTGAGCATCAGGATCTATAGAGATAGATCAAGACGCTTGATAAGTTTTTCAATGAGTACATACCTTGACAAGATTTTGAAGTAGTTCAAAATGGAACAGTCAAAGAAAGAGTTCTTGCCTGTGTTACAAGGTGTGAAATTGAGTAGGACTCAAAGCCCGACCACGACAGAAGATAGAAAGAGAATGAAAGTCATTCCTATGCCTCAGCCAAAGGTTCTATAAAGTATGCCATGTCAGTGTACCAGATCTATTGCATACCCTACCACTAAGTTTGGCAAGGGAGTGCAATAGTGATCTAGGAGTAGATTAATGGACAGCGGTCAAAATTATCCTTAGTGGAATAAGGATATGTTTCTCGATTATGGAAGTGACAAAAGGTTAAATGCGTAAAGGGTTACGTCGATGCAAGTTTTGACACTAATCTAGATGACTCTAAGTCTCGGTCTAGATACATATTGAAAGTTGGAGCAATTAGCTAGAGTAGCTCCGTGCGAGCATTGTAGACATAGAAATTTGCAAAATACTTACGGATCCTGAATGTGTGAGACCCGTTGACTAAAATTATCTCACAAGCAAAACATGATCACACCTTAGTACTCTTTGGGTGTTAATCACATAGCAATGTGAACTAGATTACTGACTCTAGTAAACCCTTTGGGTGTTGATCACATAACGATGTGAACTATGGGTGTTAATCACATGGTGATGTGAACTATTGATGTTAAATCACATGGCGACGATCTAGATTATTAACTCTAGTGCAAGTGGGAGACTGAAGGATATATGCCCTAGAGGCAATAATAAAGTTATTATTTATTTCCTTATATCATGATAAATGTTTATTATTCATGCTAGAATTGTATTAACCAGAAACATAATACATGTGTGAATATATAGACAAACAGAGTGTCACTAGTATGCCTCTACTAGACTAGCTCGTTTATCAAAGATGGTTATGTTTCCTAGCCATAGACATGAGTTGTCATTTGATTAACGGGATCACATCATTAGGAGAATGATGTGATTGACATGACCCATTCCGTTAGCTTAGCACTTGATCATTTAGTATGTTGCTATTGCTTTCTTCATGACTTATACATGTTCCTATGACTATGAGATTATGCAACTTCCGTTTATCGGAGGAACACTTTGTGTGCTACCAAACATCACAACGTAACTGGGTGATTATAAAGGTGCTCTACAGGTGTCTCCAAAGGTACATGTTGGGTTGGCGTATTTTGAGATTAGGATTTGTCACTCTGATTGTCGGAGAGGTATCTCTGGGCCTTCTCGGTAATGCACATCACTATAAGCCTTGCAAGCATTGTAACTAATGAGTTAGTTGCAGGATGATGTATTACGTAACGAGTAAATAGACTTGCCGGTAACGAGATTGAACTAGGTATTGAGATACCGACGATCGAATCTCGGGCAAGTAACATACCGATGACAAAGGGAACAACATATGTTGTTATGCGGTTTGACCGATAAATATCTTCGTAGAATATGTGGGAGCCAATATGAGCATCTAGGTTCTGCTATTGGTTATTGACCAGAGACGTGTCTCGGTCATGTCTACATTGTGCTCGAACCCGTAGTGTTGGGGATATTACTACTGGGCGTAAAACGGCTGGGAGAGGCCGGGTTAACTTCATCAGTAGTCAAGTGTGCGTGAAGCCCGTGAGGATATTATATAAGGGCCCAAGGCCCAGAACCGGTTTAAAGCTTGTAGCCGTGAACCGACATTAGTATGTAACTTGTGTTGTAAGTTAGAAATACTAGAGACCGAACCGGACACGTCTATGAGCCGGTCTCGGGACTCTGCAAACCGACGGGCGTCACCCATGTATATAAGGAGACGACCCGGCGACAGACAACAGACAACAACTTCGAGACTTAGGCGAAGCTTGTTTGCTCCTAGTCATCGAAACCCCCATCAATTGCGTCACAACTAGGCGTAGGCTTTTACCTTCATCGAAGGGGCGAACTAGTATAAACTCTCTTGCGTCCTTGTGTCCGCTTTAACCCCTTCAAGCTAACCCAGTGGCGATTGCTCCACGACTAAGTCCTTTCATGAGGACATCTGCCGTGACAAAACCACGGACAGTTAAGCCCACCGTGGGGCTATCCCACGATGGTTTCAAGTTCTTGGAGGGCAACTTCGAAGGACTCAAGGGTTATGCTGTGGGCCGAATGACCAAGAGTCGTCGCGGCAAGCTCTACATCGACGATTTAGGCTGGGGCCCCGAGGCCGGCTCTATTGAGTACGCGTACCGGGTCCCCTTTGGTGGCATACACGTCTTCATTGGCAAGATCGGTGAACCGGGCCCTGAGCCGGACATCTGCACCGACCTCGTCGAAATGGCTCAGCGTGCGAGATCTGCCCAGGTTAAACCGGCGGTGAAGCGTGCCTTCGTGGGAGTCATCCACGGAGGAGAATATGAAGATGGATCGGCATCTGGTAGCGAGACTGAGGGAGTCCTGGATTAGGGGGTGTCCGGATAGCCGAACTATCACCGTTGGCCGGACTCCTGGACTATGAAGATGCAAGATTGAAGACTTCGTCCCGTGTCAGGATGGGACTTTCCTTGGCGTGGAAGGCAAGCTTGCAATACGGATATGTAGATCTCCTACCATTGTAACCGACTCTGTGTAACCCTAACCCTATCCGGTGTCTATATAACCGGAGGGTTTTAGTCCGTAGGGCGAACAACAATCGGACCATAGGCTAGCTTCTAGGGTTTAGCCTCTCTGATCTCGTGGTATATCCACTCTTGTACTACCCATATCATCAATATTAATCAAGCAGGAGTAGGGTATTACCTCCATCGAGAGGGCCCGAACCTGGGTAAAAACATCGTGTCCCTTGTCTCCTGTTACCATCCGCCTAGACGCACAGTTCGGGACCCGCTACCCGAGATCCACCGGTTTTGACACCGACATTGGTGCTTTCATTGAGAGTTCCTCTGTGTCGTCATCTTTAGGCCCGATGGCTCCTTCGATCATCAACAACGACGCGGTCCATGGTGAGACTTTTCTCCCCAGACAGATCTTCGTATTCGGCGGCTTTGCACTGCGGGCCAATTCACTTGGCCATCTGGAGCAGATCGAAAGCTACGCCCCTGGCCGTCAGGTCAAATTTGGAAGTTTGAACTACACGGCCGACATCCGCGGAGACTTGATCTTCGACGGATTCGAGCCACAGCCAAGCGCGCCGCACTGTCTCGATGAGCACGATCTAGCTCTGCCGCCCGATTGCCACGGAGGCCGCACCGGCGTCCGCTCCGACCCTTAGCTTTGGCGCCGATGTAGCGACTCGAACCGAATGGATCCGGTGCTCGTGCTCAGTGTCATCCTGGATCAATAATGCCGACACCACACAAGATTTCGAAGGATTTACTGACAGAGTAGCAATCACACACTTATTACATCGATGTCCACAAGGGAACTTAATACAATAATATGGCTTAAGGCCATCTAACAATAACAGCGGAAGGCTTGGAAGACAAGTGAGTCCATCAACTCCATCGGCATAATCGAGTATAGAACCACGACCTAACACCTTACTGTCAAATGCGAAAAATGCATAGCGTGAAAGTTGCAGCCAAAATTCAAGACATGGAATATCTTTGGCAATGTAACACATAGAGAACAATGAAGCAACAAGCCTATACTACATGCATATATGGCTGGTGGTAAGGCTCTCTGATTACATTTTTGCATAAAGCTGGGTTTTCCCTACATCAAAGGAATAATTTTATTTAACTATCATGGTGGTTGTTAAACATTGAGAATGGTTGACAGCATCCTCAATCCCAATTAAAAAGTACTCATTAAAACCCAATAACTTTATTATTAGAAGTAACATGTTGAGATTCACATGATATTCAAGTACTAGATACTCAAGATGTCCATAACGGGGACACGGCTAATCATGATTAGTTTATACACTCTGTAGAGGTTTAGCACTTTTCCCCCACAAGACTCGATCGCCTCCGCTTGGTTCTCGCACTACATGGTGTTTGAGAAAGCGGATGACCGAGACATAGTCTTTCGAGCGCTAGCACCTTACATGTGGGTAGACCGTACTCAACCTAAATCCCCTACATCAGCTAGCCTACCCGTAAGAGTTCGCACAACTTAGTCAACTACGCCAGAGCCCATAATTGGCTTGTGGCTGCACACGGAAGTTTCCAGTTTGAATAATCTTATGATCCCTTTGGGCTGGGTGGCGGTCCAAGAAATACGAGCAAGTCCTCGATAGAAACCAGTGCCTCAATCCACCCGGATGTGTGTTTAGGTTGCCACCTTAGATAAACCATTAATTAACAATCTCACATCTGTCATGGATATTCACTCACCCAATCCACGTCTACTAGCATAGCATGGCATAATTAAGCAAACGTAGAAGTAACTCCCAAGGGTTTGATAATAAAACAGGTAATAGGTACTACCTCAATCTACTTCCCATCCCACAATTTAATTAGATCCTAAACATGCAAGTGTTTGAGGGTTGATCTAATGCAATAAAACTGGGTAGTAGAAAAGGCATGATCAAGTGTTACTTGCCTTAGCGATGATTCGCGAGACCTAGAGATTCAAGTAACAAGCGGCGCACTCCGGGTGATCTAACGCAAACAAACAACAAGCATACAATAAGTACTCATCTAATGCACGGGAAATCTCGAATAAAAGATCTAACCAGAGAGTTCAACTTAAGAACCCTGGTTGCAAAAGAATCGAATCAAATAAAGCATCGAAAGTCGGAACTCGAGAGAGAACGACTCGGTTTAGCAATCTGAAATTTAGTCAAAATTTTACAGTAGCAAAACTCTGTGTAAGTAAGTTAGTCGGAACGGCGGTTTCAGAATATGAAACTCCAGCGCTTGAATCACCTCGATTCCGATAAACGAGCAAGAAATAAAACAGATTTGAAAATCGGATCGGAAATCGAATCGAAAAATAACGGATTAAATCCGATTAAAAGAAAACGACGAACGGATTAAATAACGGACGTTAGTTAACAGAACTAATCCAACGAACACATTCATTGAAACGAACGGTTCGGTGAGCGTTCGTTAATTAAGAAAACCGAAAATTAAAACCATCTAGGTTTAAAAAAAACGAACAACGAGCGAAAACCGGATCGGGTTTTCTAAAAAAAACCGGATCGGGCGGGCGGCGGCGGCTACCTCCGTGGCTTGGCCAAGCGGGCTCGGGTTCGGGGTCCGCGGGTCAAGGGTCAGGGGCGGCGAGGGGGCGGCGGGCGACGGCGGCGGCGGCGGCGGCTCGGGTGGTGAGGGCGGCAAGGACGAGGTGAGGAGAGAGGGGGGCGGCGGTATAAATAGAAGGGGGGGGCCGGCTTGGGAAGGGGCTGGGCGGGCGACCTCTGTCCACCGACACGACACAGCGGCGGCAAGTGGTGGCGTGGCGCGGGGCTCACATGGAGCGGGCGGCGCACAGGGAGAGAGGGAGGTGGGCCGGGCGCCGGGCCGGGGCGCGGGCTGGTTGGGCCCGGGCCTTGGCCTGTGGGGGCAGATTTTTTTTTATTTAAAACAAAACAAAAGCGGATTAAAAAATACCAAACGAACTCCGATTTTAATAAAAATAATTTTCCCCGACTCCTAAAAATGAGTCGAACAAAATGAACTTTAAAAGCAGCAAACATGCATAAATTTTAAAATTCTCATTTTGCCTAAGCAAAATAAATCTTCCAAATCCAAATTTGATTTATTTATAAAATCTCCATTTTTCCTAAATGTTGGGAAAGTCATATTATTCCCTCTCTTAAAATTTTGTATCGGAAAAACTTTATGAAGATAATTAAATAAATCCAATGATCCTATTTTCAAAATTTGAGAAATACCAAATATGAAAATAATGAAACTTCCAACTCTCTCCGAGGGTCCTTGAGTTGCGTGAAATTTTCTAGGATCGGAAAATGCGAGAAAAATATGATATGCATGATGACCTAATGTATAACATTCCAAATTGAAAATTTGGGATGTTACAAACCTATAAGATGAATCTACGCCCTCGAGATTCGGGTTGGCTAGAAAATAGGTGAGGGTGGTCCTTGAGCAAAACTTTCTCTCTTTCCTGTGTGGCTTCATCCTCGGTGTGGTGGCTCCACTGAACTTTGCAAAACTTGATAACCTTGCTGCGGGTAACTCTGCTGGCATAATCGAGAATCTTAACCGGTTTTCCTCATATGTCAAGTCATCCTTCAACTGAATTGCTTCCAGTGCCTTGTGTCTCTTAACGGTACCTCTGCTATCTCGGGTGACATTTCTTCAATCGAGAAACATGGAATACATCATGAACTCCTGACAGTCCTTCCGTAATTCCAACTTATAAGCAACTTCTCCCATGCGTTGCAAAAATCTTATACGGTCCAAAGAAAGCGGGTGCTAACTTTCCTTTAACTCCAAAACGCTTAACTCCTCGAAGTGGGGATACTCGAGATATACTCTGTCTCCAACTTCATACTCAATCGCTTGCGCTTTGAATCGGCATAGCTCTTTTTATGCAGGACTGGGCTACCTTGAGCCTGTCTCGAATCAACTTAACTCTGTTAGGACTCCTTAATCAAATCTGGTCCAAACAATCGACGATCTCGGTTTCGTCCCATAACAACGGTGTCCTGCACCTTCTTCCATACTGAGCCTCGAAAGGTGCCATCTTCAAGCTGGTTTGGTAACTGTTGTTGTAGGAAAATTCTGCATCTGACAAATTATCATCCCAGCTAGATCCATAATCTAGGGCACAAGCTCTCAGATGTCCTCCAAAATCTGATTGACTCTCTCGGTGCATCCATCGGTGCATGGGTGGAAAGCTGTACTTTGAATTCCAATCGGGTTCCCAATGTTTCGTGTAACTGGTTCCAAAATTTCGAGGTAAACCGGGTTCCTCTATCTCGTCGATGCTCCTCGGAATTCCGTGTAAGCACACAATTCTGGTCATGTATATCTTTGCCAACTTAGCAATCGCTATAGGTGGTCTTGACTGGAATAAAATGAGCTACCTTTGTTAAGCGATTAGACTATAACCCAAATCGAGTCATATCCTGAACGAGTCTTTGGCAATCCTGTCATGAAATCCATGCCTAGTTTATCCCACTTCCATTCGGGTATCGGCAATGGTTGTAACAATCCCGCTGGCTTCTGATGCTCTGCTTTTACTTTTTGACATACATCGCAAACTGCTACATACTCCGCAATATCCTTCTTCATTCCGGTCCACCGTAAAGTATTCTTCAAATCCAAGTACATCTTGGTATTTCACAGGTGAATCGAATAGGGTGAATCATGAGCTTCTTGTAAAATCAACTTCACGATCTACGGGTCATTGGGCACATAAACACGGTCTTCAAACCATAGGGTATCATGCTCATCCTCACGGAATCCTTTAGCTTTTCCTTTGCTCATTTTCTCCTTTATAGAGGCAACTTCCTTATCTGCCTTTTGGGCTTCTCTGATTTTGTCCATCAGTGTCAACTGAATTTCCAATGCTGCTACATAGCCTCTCGGAACTATTTCCAAACATAGCTCTCGAAGGTCCTCGGCTAACTCATTGGGTATTCCTCCCATCATTAGGGTATTGACGTGGCTCTTACGGCTCAATGCGTCAACTACGACATTAGCCTTTCGTGGTGATAATGCTATCTCATGTCATAATCCTTGATAAGCTCTAACCATCTCCTTTGTCCGAGATTCAATTCATACGTGTGAAAATGTACTTCAAACTCCTGTGATCCGTATATACTTCACAATGATTTCCAATGAGAAAATGTCTCCACGTCTTCAAGGCATGCACAACGGCTGCTAACTCCAAATCATGAGTGGCATAATTCAACTCATGGGGCTTAAGTTGTCGTGAAGCATCTGAAACCACTCTTCCTTCCTGCATAAGCACTGCTCCAAGTCCTCGACGTGAAGCGTCGCAATACACTTCATAATCCTTAGTCTGATCTGGCAATATCAAAACTGGTGAGGTAACCAATCTTTTCTTCAACTCCTGAAAACTTGCCTCACATTCCTCAGTCCATATAAATTTGTTTTCCTTTTTCAACAATTCTGTCATAGGCTTAGCAATCCTTGAGAAATTCTCAATGAATCTTCGGTAGTATCCTGCGAGTCCAAGGAAACTCCGAATCTCTCCAACTGTCGTTGGTGCTTCCCATTTGGTTACGGTCTCAACTTTTGTGGGGTCAACTGCTATTCCTTCTCCGGATATAACATGTCCGAGAAATCCAACTTCCTTTAGCCAAAACTCACATTTGCTGAACTTGCCATACAACTGGTGTTCCCTCAGTTTCTCCAAAACCAATCGCAAATGTTCCTTGTGTTCCTCTTCATTCTTCGAGAAAATCAAAATGTCATCAATGAACACCATGACGAACTTATCCAAAAACTCCATAAACACTTTGTTCATCGGGTTCATGAAATAGGCTGGTGCGTTAGTCGGTCCAAATGACATAACGGTATACTCGTCTGATCCATATCTCGTGGTAAATGCTGTCTTGGGTATGTCCTGCTCCCGAATCTTCAATCGATGGTACCACGATCGCAAGTCGATCTTGGAAAACACCTTGGCTCCTTGCAAGCGATCAAACAGATCATTTATCATAGGTAGTGGATACTTGTTCTTGATTGTTACTTCATTCAATCCACGATAATCAACAACCATTCTTAACGATCCATCCTTCTTCTCCACTAGCAAAACGGGTGATCCCCAAGGTGAAGAACTTGGGCGTATAAAACCTTTATCCAATAGTTCCTTAATCTGCTTCTTGATTTCCGCCAAATCCTGTCTTTGGCATCACATGTCAGTTAAACCCGATATCGGGCCTGTTCACGGCAACAGCTCGATCAAAAACTCAATGTCTCTATCCGGTGGCATTCGGCAACTCTTCCGAAATACATCAGGATAATCCTTCACCATCGGTACTTCTTCCCGCACCACTCTGATAAGCAATTAACTTGCGCTCTTCTCGGCTATGCCGTGATACATACTTAATCCTTCTTCCTTCCGGTGTGGTGAGCAAAATTGACTTTGTGGTGCAATCTATGTTTCCTCCATACCTTGATAACCAATCCATACCTAATATCACATCCAATCCTTGGGATTCCGTAACTATTAGGTCCGAGGGGAAAACATAGTGTCCAATCCTTAATGGCGATCGATCACACCATTTACTAGCCATGTACTCTGCTCCGGTGAGGTTACTAGCATGGGTGACCTAAGGGCTTGGGTTGGTAACTTGTACTTATCCACAAATCCCCTTGATATGTATGAATCGATGCACCAATGTCGAAAAGAACAACCGCAGTAAATGACTTAACCAAAAACTTACCGATTCTTGCATCGGGCTGATCTTCAACCTCCTCCACTTCAATGTGGTTCACATCCCCTGTTGAAAGGGTTGGGTTTCTTTCCGAGCTTCCATTGCCATTTCCATTACGGCCTTACGGGCCGGTCATTGGCATAATGCCCGATCTTGCGGCACTTAAAGCAAGTAATATGACTCGAGGTCTACTTTGGATGGTGTTGGCCGGGTTGGTGCGATTACATCCATTGCTTCCTCCATTTCCGTTCCCATTCTTGGTGCCATTATGGTTATGCGAATTACCTCCTCCATGGGTATGCTGGAAACTGAATTCTGACTTAGGGGTATAACGAGGTTTCTTTGAGCTCGAGTTATACTTCCCTTGCCCATACTTTTGCTTGCGGTTCTCAATTTGCTTGCTGCTTTCCTTCAATCATGAGGGCTCGGTCTACTAACTCCTGGTAGTTATTGAAAGCGGCTACCATCAACGACATCTTGAACTCATCATTCAGTCCTTCTAGAAACTTCTCCTGTTTAGCTGCATCGGTATAACGTCATCCGGGGCATAACGTGCTAATTTGCTAAAGTCATCCACGCATCTTGTATGATCCTTCCTCCTTGGCGTAAGTTGCGAAACTCACGCTTCTTCATGGCCATAGCTCCTGCTGAAACATGGGCGGTCGGAAAGCTTGCTGAAATTGATCCCATGTGACAAGTGTCTCAAGGTGGTAAGTGGCTGTGAAATTCTCCCACCATGCTTCTTCAAGGGTCCTTCAAGCTGATGTCTTGCAAACTTCACTCTTTCTCCATCTGTGCATCCTGCAGTGGTCAGCTCCCTTCCTATCTTGCGGAGCCGGTCATCTGCTACAATTGGCTCGGTGCTCTTTGGAATACACCGTGGGTTTAGTCTAAGGAAGCGAGTCGGATGATCCGCAGGTGGTGGTGGTGGTGGGTTGTTATTGTTGTTGCCACAGTTACGCACCAATGTTTGAATCAGGGTATTACGCTTCTTTGGATCGGTTGGGTGATCTCTGGCAGAAAACAAATCGGGGTCGCGTCTCGGAGGCATCGATGGGTTTAGAAAAGATGAGAATTTAGAATAGAATGAGGTCTAAGGGAATCACTACCCAAATGCACATGAGCAAATACACACAAAATCACTTCATTCAATCAAACAAGGGCTTACAACGATCTAACTATCGCAAAGTGCGTGTACTATAATGTTTACATGGGGAAATACTACTAATATGTGGGGACTTCTACTAATTTGAACCGTGGAAGACTCCATAATGTCCGCTCGACTTCGTCTTCAAAGTCGGGTTCACTTGGATCCGAATCGGTGTAAATGCGATGTTGATGTAGTCGCTTGGGCAATCGACATACCTGGTCTTCATTCCTGGCGCCAACTTCTTCTTGAGTTCTTCAATCTTGTACTTAAGATCGTTATTGTGTCTTGCTAGAGCTACAATCTCGTCCATATAGTCCGTGCGAGTTGTCTTTAGTTCTTCTTCAAGTTCGATGATCCTTCCCTTTGCATTCTGCAACTCCAACATATCATTGCACATCTGATTCTCCTGGCGTCGAATGTGCTGGTTTAACTCCTGGATGAACGCTGCAATGGATCTATCCTTCTTGGTGCTGACGACGTCCCATTTGTTATCTCGGCGTCCGCAAATCTGGTAGATAGTGTCCTTGAGGTCTTCTTGATAAACTTCTCCAATGCGTCCCATGGTGATGTGAGCTGCCATGCTCTTTCCTGCACTCCAAGTTGGTGCAATCAAAACACTATCTATAGGCTTGGTGATTGGGGCGAATGTCCTTCCTGGAACGTGAGCTTGAATCTTCCAGCGCTCCTCTTGAGCGAGTGGCGTTGAAAGTCCGGTGAAGCTTGGTAGTCCAATGTTCGGTGCTTGGTAACTTCCTTCAAGTGAAATCCAAAAGGTGTGCCTTCATCCGGTTGGGTGTACTTGATCTTCGCGTCCGTCATCCTAAAGAGAGTAGAAAAGATGAGGAGTTAGAAAATGGGAAGAGAGTAGTGATCTATGGCTTTATCTTAGTGGTCGTGTCCTACAGTCAACGTGTGCTCTGATACCATTCCCTGTAGCGACCAGACCCGAATGGATCCAGTGCTCTGTGCTCAGTGTCATCCCTGGATCGAATGTCTTGACACCACACGCATTTGAAGGATTTACTGACGAGTAGCAATCACACACTTATTACATCGATGTCCACAAGGGAACTTAATACAATAATATGGCTTAAGGCCATCTAACAATAACAATGAAGGCTTGGAAGACAAGTGAGTCCATCAACTCCATCGGCATAACGAGTATAGAACCACGACCTAACACCTTACTCGTCATCTGAAAAGTGCATAGCGTGAAAGTTGCAGCCCAAAACGGTCAAGCACATGGAATATGCCGGCAATGTAACACATAGAGAACAATGAAGCAACAAGCCTATACTACATGCATATATGGCTGGTGGTAAGGCTCTCTGATTTACATTTTTGCATAAAGCTGGTTTTCCCTACATCAAAGGAATAATTTTATTTAACTATCATGGTGGTTGTTAAACATTGAGAATGGTTGACAGCATCCTCAATCCCAATTAAAAAGTACTCATTAAAACCCAATAACTTTATTATTAGAAGTAACATGTTGAGATTCACATGATATTCAAGTACTAGATACTCAAGATGTCCATAACCGGGGACACGGCTAATCATGATTAGTTTATACACTCTGTAGAGGTTTGCGCACTTTTCCCCACAAGACTCGATCGCCTCCGCTTGGTTCTCGTGACTACATGGTGTTTGAGAAGCGGATGACCGAGACATAGTCTTTCGAAGCGCTAGCACCTTACATGTGGGTAGACCGTACCAACCTAAATCCCTACATCAGCTAGCCTACCCGTAAGAGTTCGCACAACTTAGTCAACTACGCCATGAGCCCATAATTGGCTTGTGGCTGCACACGGAAGTTTCCAGTTTGAATAATCTTATGATCCCTTTGGGCTGGGTGGCGGTCCAAGAAATACAGCAAGTCCTGATAGAAACCAGGTGCCTCAATCCACCCAGATGTGTGTTTAGGTTGCCACCTTAGATAAACCATTAATTAACAATCTCACATCTGTCATGGATATTCACTCACCCAATCCACGTCTACTAGCATAGCATGGCATAATTAAGCAAACGTAGAAGTAACTCCCAAGGGTTTGATAATAAAAGCAGTGTAATAGGTACTACCTCAATCTACTTCCCATCCCACAATTTAATTAGATCCTAAACATGCAAGTGTTTGAGGGTTTGATCTAATGCAATAAAACTGGGTAGTAGAAAAGGTATGATCAAGTGTTACTTGCCTTGTCGATGATCCATGAAACCTAGAGATTCAAGTAACAAAGCGGCGCACTCCGGGTGATCTAACGCAGACAAACAACAAGCATACAATAAGTACTCATCTAATGCACGGGGAAATCTCGAATAAAAGATCTAACCAGAGAGTTCAACTTAAGAACCCTGGTTGCAAAAGAATCGAATCAAATAAAGCATCGAAAGTCGGAACTCGAGAGAGAACGACTCGGTTTAGCAATCTGAAATTTAGTCAAAATTTTACAGTAGCAAAACTCTGTGTAAGTAGGTTAGTCAGAACGGCGGTTTCAGAATCGAAACTCCGCGCTTGAATCACCTGATTCCGATAAACGAGCAAGAAATAAAACAGATTTGAAAATCGGATCGAATCGAATCGAAAAATAACGGATTAAATCCGATTAAAAGAAAACGACGAACGGATTAAATAACGGACGTTCGTTAACAGAACTAATCCAACGAACACATTCATTGAAAGCGAACGGTTCGGTGAGCGTTAGATTAATTAAGAAAACCGAAAAATTAAAACCATCTAGGTTTTGAAAAAACCGAACAACGAATCTAAACCGGATCGGGTTTTTTCTAAAAACCGGATCGGGCGGGCGGCGGCGTTACCTCCGGTGGCTTCACGGGCTCGGGGTCCGCGGGTCGGCGGGTCGGAGGGGCGGCGAGGGCGGCGGCGGGCGACGGGCGGCGGCGCGGCGTTCTTCGGCAAGCGGCCGGTGAGGGCGGCGCATGATCGAGGTGAGAGAGGGGGGGCGCGGCGTATAAATAGAAGGGGGGGCTGGCCGACTTGGGGAAGGGGCCAGGGCGGCGCGACCTCGTGTCCGACCCGGACACGGCGGCGGCGGTGGCGTCTTGTGGCCGGGGCTCACAAGGCGGTGACGTCTTGTGAGGGAGAGAGGGAGGTGGGCAGGCCTGGGCCGGGCGCGGCTGGCTGGGCAGCTGGGCCTTGGCCCAGTGGGGCGCAGTATTTTTATTTAAAACAAAACAAAAGCGGATTAAAAAATACCAAACGAACTCCGATTTTTCATAAAATAATTTTCCCGACTCCTAAAATGAGTCGAACAAAATGAAATTTAAAAGCAGCAAACATGCATAAATTTTTAAAATGCTCATTTTGCCTAAGCAAAATAAATCTTCCAAATCCAAATTTGATTTATTTATAAAATCTCCATTTTTCCTAAATGTTGGGAAAGTCATATTATTCCCTCTCTTAAAATTTTGTATCGGAAAAACTTTATGAAGATAATTAAATAAATCCAATGATCCTATTTTCAAAATTTGAGAAATCCCAAATATGAAAATAATGAAACTTCCAACTCTCTCCGAGGGTCCTTGAGTTGCGTGAAATTTTCTAGGATCGGAAAATGCGAGAAAAATATGATATGCATGATGACCTAATGTATAACATTCCAAATTGAAAATTTGGGATGTTACAGCCGACTCCGCCGATCGAGGACGTGTGGTTGGACGCCGCCTCGGGCGCTACGATCTCTACGGCGACTGAGCTGAACTCCATTCCTGTCCTTTGCAAAGACCGTGACTCCAAGGTGCCGGACTCCTCTTCGGACTCTGAACCCTCCGCGCCCCTGCCAATCGAATCCAATTGGGCGCCGGTTATGGAGTTCACTGCCACGGACATCTTTCAGCACTTGCCCTTTGGCGACATCCTGAATTCACTGAAGTCTCTCTCTTTATCAGGAGAGCCCTGGCCGGACTATGTTCAGGAAGGTTGGGATGCGGACGAAGAAGAAATTCAACGCCACCCACCGCCCACATTGTAGCCACTGTCAAAAGCTTAAACGACGTGCTCGATTTCGACTCTGAAGACATCGACGGTATGGACGACGATGTAGGAGACAACCATGAACCAGCACCTATAGGATACTGGATAGCCACCTCATCCCATGATGTATACATGGTGGACACACCTAAAGGAAACGACGACGAGGAACAACGGGACACTACGAAGGATAAATCCCTCGAAAAGCAGTCAAAACAGCAATGTAAATGCCGCACCAAGTCCCGCCTCGACAATGACCCAGCCACAGAGCAGGGCGAGCCGATGGACGACGAACATGCTATCGAGCAACCGTCCGAACATGACAACTTGGATAAACAACCCGTCCCCGGCGAAGATAACAGTTCGGACGATCTCACACCGGACAAATTGTTGGAACAGAACCTCCACAAAAGGCTCGTCGCCACTGGCGTAACTGAAGAAAGCGGAAGCTCAAAACAGCGGAAGACGACCTCGAGAATCGGATGGAGCAAAGTACTCAACACCGCAGAGAAATCTGGCGACGATCGCCAAACAAAGAGCTACCAAGCGTAAATTACTGCCCGAGTTCGATGAGGAGGCCTTAAAGCCCCCGCAATCAAAGAACAAAGAGGCCGCCCGGTCGGATAGACGACCACATGGCAAACACGGAGCGGCAAGCGGCGCCGCACACAAGCCTGCACGCGATCCGCATAAGGATTCACATCAAAAGGATGGCCCAGTTAGGTCCATCTATGGGCCAGGAAAGCAAGCTCTTCTAAGCAATGCAACACGCCAAATATCCGAACACCACGGCACACCCAAATATAGGGCGCCGACACCCCCGTGTTTCACCGATGAGGTGTCTTGGATCCACGAAGTTCCCAGCTGAGTTCAAACCCGTAAAACATAGAGGCATACGACGGAACCACAGACCCCGGAGTCTGGATTGAGGATTACATCCTCCACATACACATGGCTAGAGGAGATGATCTCCACGCCATAAAATACTTACCCCTCAAGCTCAAAGGGCCAGCTCGGCATTGGCTCAAAAGCCTCCCCTGAAAATACCATTGGTAGTTGGGAAGAGCTCGAGGATGATTTTGAACCCAAATTTTCAAGGGACTTATGTCCGTCCTCCGGATCACAGACGATTTAAGTCATATAACTCAACAACCGGAGGGTCAGCCCGCAAATTCTGGAACAGGTTCCTTACCAAAAGAACCAAATAGTCGATTGTCCGGACGCCAAGCCTTAGCAGCTTTCAAACACAACGTGCGAGGCGAATGGCTCGCCCGGACACCTCGGCCGGAGAAGCCGAGAACTATGGCTGCATTAACAAGCCTCATGACCCGCTTTTAGCGGGAGAGGATAGTTGGCTGGCAAGATGCGCATTCAGCGACCCAAGTACATCCGAAGTCAGGGATGGAAATGTAAAACCACGACGTAGCAAGGACCAGCGCCGGACAAAGGGAAACAGCCCGAAGAGCACGACAGTCAATGCCGGATTCAGAAGCTCCCGGCAGAATCATAAAAAACTGCCCCTCAAGGACAGTAGTGATGAGCTACCCAACTTAAACAAAATCTTGGACAAAATATGCCAAATCCACAAGACTCCGGGAAGCACGCAAACCATACCCACGATGATTGTTGGGTCTTCAAGCGATCTGGTAAACTCAATGCCGAACACAAGGGGCTCGACACACCAAGCGAGGGCGATGACGAACCCCACAAGCGAGCACCGGAAAACAAAAGAATTTCCCGGAAAAAAATCAAAACAGTGAACTCACTTCAAGTGACAAAAGGGAAAAAGCAGGCGGCGCCCATAGAAACACGTGTCATACGGTCTATCCCAACAAAGTCCCAATGATGGTTGTCAAAACCAATCACCTTCGATCATCGGGACTATTCGTGAAGTATCCTAACGCATGATGGACTGCCTTGATATTAGATCCTATAATCGACGGACTCCAATTTACACAAGTCCTAATGGACGGAGGTAGTGATCTAAACCTGCTATATCAGGACACAATTCGCAAAATGGGGATAGACCCAACCAAAATTCGCCATAGCGACACCTCCTTCAAAGGGGTAATGCCAGGCCTATATGACCATTGTATGGGCTCCCTACTGCTAGAAGTTGTGTTCGGCTCACACGACAACTTCCGCCGCGAAAAGTTAACCTTCCACATCACCCCATTCCAAAGTAGCTATCAAGCACTACTGGGGCGTGAAGCTTTCGCCCGCTTTAACGCAATACCGCATTATGCATCTCTTACACTTAAAATGCCTGGTCCATGCGGCATCATCTCATTAAAAGGGAGTGTTAAGTGTCACTCGAGCACGGAAGGACATGAGACTGCCTTGACAACCCCACACCAATCCGGCTCTGCTAATCAAAGCACCTGAATAGGTCATTCGAACCCCGGACATGGCTAGACGAGTCCGGCGCCTAAGTTAATATAAAGTACATTTTTCGCACGATCTTTTTTTTTATTTTCAACTAAGTTCTTCTCTTTTACAGATGAACAATGTGCTACGCCCGTCCAGGATACGGCACAACGGAGACACAGGCGCAGACATGCAGTAGGGACCCGTTGCAAGGATTCTTTTCAGATTAAGACCCTGCGTAAACCTTTTTTTACTGTTTCTTGTTGATACACATCCCCCGGTTTCTTGCTATAACCGAGGAGGAGGCTGGTGTTTTGGCATCGGCCACACCAGAATCTTTATGCGCGCACTGGACACGAGGGCTTAGGGCATTATTCTGCCCGTTTTCATAAAGACCGAATACCTTAGGGAGTGTTCAAGCGTCTCGAGTTAGGCCTTATATGCATCAGCTCCGAATCATATCTTTGGTCAAATGTTGGGTTTGCCCGGCTCCCATGTTTTGGTACCTTACGTTCCGTTATATCGGCTAAGGTAGCTGGGAGAAACTCACTGCGGTGTGCCCGGTTGAACTGGGTTGAGCACCTCGGTGGAAAGCTAAAACTGACTGTCATGATATAGCGTGAGACTGGTCAACCACTCGATGACCCAGCGGAATGTTTAGAATTTCCTCGCATTGACGAAGGGCCGTTTCCCGGTCAGGCACATACGCGCCCCGAATTCGGGAGAGCGCGGTGCCCCTAGGGGCTATATAGTAGCCCCACCATCGAACTCCTATGGCTAAGTGAAAGTGATAAAGCATTATAGTCCGGTTGCCTAGTTTGCTATGCTATCACCTCCTTTACAGGACCAAGACATTGGATTAATGTGAAAATGCGCCTTTTTGCAAACACCACCGCACTATGTGCGTGGGGGCTGAAGCCGAAGACTGCCATCTTTCAGGTTATATACACATATACATCAACGGCCGCACAGGAGGTGTTTTAATACTTGAACACACAAGTATAAAAAGCTCTTATATTATATTGAAACATTGTTTTCACAAATCATACATGTCATTTAAACATAATATCCTTGAAACCTTTGCGTCTCTATCAAACGAAGCGCCTGCGGAGACTTCCTCAAAATAGTGCTCGGCAATGTGTACTAAACTTCTGTCCGAATCTTGGGATGCAACATCGGTGGCCTTCATCTCCGCCCGGTATGTCTTGACACGGGCAAGAGCCATTCAGCGCACCCTCTATGCATGCTTGACCGCTTCATTCCATCGATATGCGGCACCGCACCAAGGAACTCTTGCACCAAGCCAAAATAACTCTTGACTTGGGGCTTTTCGCCACAAATGAGTCACGACAGCCTTCATGGCAAGTCCGGACAACCTATTCAGCTCAGCCCATTACGCCAAAGCGATCGGTCAGCGAAAGTGGGCGCTCACGGACTATGGAATCGACCAAAAAAGCTCTTCCATTCCGTGATCCTTTTGACCTCGGAAGTGTTCGGCCGCGTCTGCGGCACTCGACGCCAAATCCAGATAAGCATCCTCCGCACCCCACAACCGGTCCAATTGAGCGTACTTAGGATCCGTGAATTTTCTCCGCAGCAGAAAGGGCTTTCCAGCCGCAATATCTTCGGCCTGACGTAGCTCCTCCTTCATAGCTCTCATCGCGAAGCGAGCATCCTTGGCCTCGGTGGTGGCCTTTTTCAGGTCCTCTTGTTTCGCTCGATCTTCTTTTTCAAGAAGCTCGCAATGGTCAGTAGCATTCTTCAATTTCACGGCCATCTAGGCCACTTCTTTCTTGCTTCGGCAGTGAGCAGCCTGTTCGGCTTTTTGTTCTTCGGCCGCCTTTAAGGCCGCCACATCACTTTTTCTGGCTTGCTCCTTGGCTCGGGCGAGCTCTGCCCGAAGGTTCTCCATAGCAGTGGCACCATCTGCATTAAGCATACATGTTGTAAGGCATGGGCGTCAAGCTCCCTTACCAGGTGTCCGCGGAGAAGTTGCATACCTTGTGACTCATCAAGCCGCTTATTAACAAGCGTGATGTCCGCATCCGCCGTGTCAAGTTGCCACTTCAGTTCGGCAAATTCATCAGTCCGGCTAGCCACCGGACGCTTCGCCACCTACATAGGAAGAGCACATATTATACCTGGGGTTATGATCCTCGGCGCGCCGTTATTTTTGACACCGCACCAAGTCTCAGGGGCTACTATCTATACAGGGCGCATTTTATATGCATAATCGCTGAAGGTACATCATTTTGCGTACCTCAAAACCCGTCAGTAAACTTACGACGACTTCATGCAATCCGCTCTCAGCGGATGAAATCCTTTCAATCACCGAACCCATTGACGTACGGTGATCTTCCGAGATAGACGCTCGCTCAAGCAGATCCTTCAGCTCCTCCGACCGTACACCCGTTGGTGCCGGACTCGTCCGGTGGCCTTTTTCGAAGGCCGGACCCGGAGGACTTTGAGGGGACATACGGCTGCCTTCTGGCTCTGCCGTATTCGGAGAAGCCCTCCGCGACGACACCTTAGCGTCGTCCACCCCGCATAACGGTACGGCAGGCGGAGGCGTTTCGCTCTCCATCATCTCCGGATCAAGATCCCCTGAAGACGAGCTCTGCTGTGAAGGGCTGAGATCCGAACTACAAGGTAAATTTCGGTTAACCTTAAGAAATAAAACAGGGATGTCTCTCTTTTAAGAAAAAACGCCCCATTTACTTACGGCTCGCTGGAGGGCTGATCTCCTTGGCGAAATAGTGCAGACGGGGCATCTCCTGCTGCAGGACCCTCTGGTGAAGATTTCTTCCCCCGCTTCGAGGCCTTGGCTTCCGGATCTTCAGAAGCGGTCCTCTTCTCCCCTTGGAGGGAGGGATTCTCGATCCCCCTTTCTCGATAGCCTCCTTAACGGAGGTAGTAGTTCCCTTGTTCCCCCCTTCGCCTTCTTCAAAAGGCATGGCATCTAGCATCCTGGTTAATACAGGATCCGGCGTGGTCTCAGGGAGGGGGGCCGGACACCTGATCAGTTTTGCTTTCGCTATCCACTCCTGCTTAAAGGATAGCTCTTTTAAGGGCAAGTTTATGATAAATATGTGGATAGCATGTTCGGGTGCAGGACTACTTACTTGAGTATCCGGGCGATTGAAGCTCAGACCTGCGTCCTCGGTCAAGTCCGGACACGTTGCTTGTGATCCGAAGAACAATTGATACATCTCCACGGGCGTTACGCCCATAAAATGTTGGAGAGCTCGTGGTCCCTCCAGATTAAACTCCCACAGGCGGAGGGGGCGACGTTTGCAGGGCAAGGTGCGACGAATCAACATGACCTGCGCTACTACGACCAGATTGATCTCTCCCTCTAGGAGGTCTCGAATCTGACCACCTGCAATGTAGGTACGTCCTTGGACGGTCCCCAGTCGAGCCCTTTATTAACCCATGATACCAGCCGCAGTGGAGGACCCAAGCGGAAGGCAGGTGGCGCCGCCCATTTGGAGCCCCTGGGAGCGGTGATATAAAATCACTCCTGCTGCCATAAATTAAGCTCCTCTTGAAAAGAGCCCTCGGGCCATGGAGCATCAACATTCCTGCTTATAACAGCCCCTCCGCACTCTGCCTGATGCCCCTTGATCATCTTCGGCTCCACTTTGAAGGTCTTGAGCCACAATCCGGAGTGAGGGGTAATGTCGGGGGTTGGGTGCAACATATGCCAAAGGATGGCTTATCATGGAGGGGGCGAGTAGAACGTCGCCGGTGCCTGGAAACGGGATGAGGCGAAGACATGCACGCCGGCGAACCTTACCCAGCTTCAGGGCTCTCCGAGGAGATAACACCCCTACTGCTGCTCTGCGGGGTCTCCGCATGATCACTATGGCAAGGTGAGTACACCCCTACGGCTAGCTCTTCTCTTCCCTCTATGTGTATGTGTGTGTCAAACTACTAGGTTTCAACCCTTTGCATGGGTGCCCCGGGGGGTTTATATAGGCCTACCCCCTGGGGGTACAATGGTAATCCGGCTGGGCGCGGGTCCCAGCCGCCAGTCTCTTAAGTCGCCGTCTTCTCCGCCGACTTCTGGGGCCCGCCGACTAGTGGGCCCCGCCGACGGTCCAGCATGGGGCCGACAGCCCTCGTCCGCCGCGGGCTGGTCTTGCCGGCTGCGGGTCACTGTAGCCGCTCTTCTAATGACGCGAGCTTGGTCGCGGGATCATGGCAACAGTGCCGCCGCCTGGCGGGTGATCACTGTTGCCATTCCCTGTCTCGTCTGGTTAATGGCGCACGGAGCCCGTGGGAGGGGCCGGCCGACTCTCGGAGGCCGACTCCCAGCGGGTCCGTCTTGGGGCGCTCTCGCCGTCTTCTGCACTCCGGCCGACAGGCGGGTCCCGCCGTCTTCGGGTCGTACAGACAGGCCATCGTGGGTACAGGGATCTGCCCGCAGAAGTCGACGTCGGGGCAGCGTGGCTACGATGCCTTGGCCGGGGACGGAGATCTCCGTCGGTACGGCGCTCTGTGGCCATGCCAGCTCTTTATGAGCGGGGCAGGGATGGGCCGCGAGACGGCTTTATCCCATCCTGCTCGTAGTCGCTCAGGCAGGGAGTGGACGGAGTCGCGGGCCGACTCCCTGTAGCCGGCTTCACCGGAAGTCGCTGGCTTGGAGTCGTCTTGTCTTGAGGCCGTCTCTGGGACTCGGCTAGGAGAAGCGATCGGTGGTATGTCGCCGACTCTCGAGCGGACTCTTCGTCTTGGGTTCTTGAGGCGCGATGCGCCCGATGTTTTGAAAGGTCTAGGGGCTCGGGTTTGCCTACCCGTGGCCCATTACTCCGACAGTAGTCCCCGAAGCTGGTGAGGCGCCGAGGGCAGTATGCCAAGGAGCCTCAACAGTTTCATCCCTTTAGTAGAAGAATCTGGACTTGGCTCGCTGTCTCCATCTTGAGCTGACTAGCTGGAGTCGGCCTTGCAGGAGGCCGTCTTGCTCCTCAAAGGTTTCGAAGGTCGCGGCGGGATCCGGGCGGCGTGACTGATAAGTTTCCAGGCAGCTGCCCGTTGCGGGCCTGCCATGCGACGCCACGCGGTAGGGCCAGTCTGCCAGCCCACGCGCGTGACAAGACAGGCCCGTCAGGCGGGGCCCGCCATTACCGTGCCTCGGCGCACATGCGGATCAGCTGCGGCCGTGCGGGCGGTTGGGCTCCCCACGCCGTTACTGCGCGCAGTAACGTCGTGGGTTAAATCGTGGGGGCGTGGGGACGTGGGCGCAGTTAATCCCACGCCCGCCCCCTCGGCTTCGCAGCCTAGGCGCCTATAAGTAGGCGGGGGGAGGGGGGCGGCGACGCACGCGCACCCACTCTTCCCCGCTTCCTCTTTGCTCCGCCGTGCCGAACCTCGCCGTGCCGCGGAGATGAGCTCCTCCTCCGCCGCCGCGCCTCCCACCGCGCGCTCCGGCGTGTGGGATGGCTCCATCGTCGACGACGACATCATCGAGTTTCTTCGCCAAACGCGCCGCATCCCCAGCAGCCACCTAGTGCGGACCCGTGGTGCGCCGGCGAGCGAAATAACGCCAGCGCCGGAGGAGGGCGAGCGGGTCATATTCCGCTCGCACCTTATGCGCGGGCTAGGGCTGCCGGCGAGCGGCTTCTTCCGCTGCGTTCACAGGTTCTACGGGCTCCAGCCGCACCACCTCAACCCCAACACGGTGGTGCTGCTGGCCGCCTTCGCATCCTTATGCGAAGGCTTTCTTGGCGTTCTCCCCACCATCAAGCTGTGGGGGGAATTCTTCCAAGCTAAGCTCGAAACCCACGTTGCTCGCGTGCCGGCTCTGTGCGGCACGTTCATCGCCATGAGGAGGCCGGTGCCCGAGAACCCCTTCCCCGCCATCCCCCTCATCAAGTCGGTGAAGATGTGGCAGCGCATGTATTTTTACGTCAAGAACATCGCCCCTGAGGGCGACTGGGTCAACTTGCCGCCTTTCGTGGCCGGCGAGTTGGCGGGGCGAACCCCGAGCTGGTCCCATCGGGCCCGGACGCTGACTCCCGCAGGCAACGCCGCCGTCGCACGGCTCCGCGTGATGACGCAATCGGAGGGCCTGACGAGGGCGGACTTGCTGGCCGCCTTCATGGCGCGCCGAGTCCTTCCTCTTCAAGGCCGACCTCATCTGATCTGTCAGATGAGCGGCCGCCGAGACCCCAGCCGGCTGTGCTCCAAAGACATGCCCCACACGGAGGTGGTGGACACGGTGAACTTCCTGGCGAACTGCGGCCTCACGGAGGAATGGCAGTTCGGCAAGGAGCCGTACTCGCGCGCCAACCCCCCGCCTGTGGTAAGTCATCTCTTGCTTCTCTGTTTCCTTCTTGGTGAATCCAGCTCTAATTTTCCTTGGTCTTTTCTCGATTCAAAATCCCCTCATGCAGCCCTCGGCCCGGCACCATGAGGCCGGCTCGTGGTCGTCCCGACCGGGCGGAGAGCGGCGCCGGCGACCCGACTTGGGGTGGCGGCGATGGAGACCGACGCCGAGGGAGGAGGAGGGGCCGACGACTTCAGGCCTTCGGCAACCTTTGCCGACTGGCCTGACGACGACGGCGAGAAGGAAGTCGTCCCCCGCCGCCAGCAGAAAGCCGGTCATCCAGGCGCGAGTTCCTCCGCCGCCTTGGGTGGTCGAGGCGCGCCAAGAAGCGCTGGCTGGGCCGAAGTCAGCGGCCGGGCGAAGAAATTCAGGGGGACGGCCGCTGCGACCCAGCGCGAAGAGGCGGTCGCGAAGGCTAACCGCTTGCGCAAGGAAGTGAAGAAGCAACCGCTGGTCTCCGCATAAGTACTTTTTATTTTGTCTTGTTTTCTTCTGGTCCGTCTTTTCCAAGTCTTTACATGTCTTTTTCTCATCAGGGCTCCCCTCACCTTGGAGAGGGTCGCCGCCACCTCTGTCATGGGGTCGGCGGAGACGTCCGCCAATACTCGGCGGGTTGACCCTGCGGCCGCCCTCCAGGAGGCCACGGAGCGGAATGCGCAGGAGAAGCGCGATGAGGAGGAGGCCGCCCGTCTGGAGAAGGCGGAGGCTGAGAAGGCGGCGACTTCCGCCCAGAAGAAGCTGGAGGGGGTCGAAGCCGCTGCTGCAGCCAAGAGGCGAGCCGAGGAGGCCGCGCGCCTCCAGTCGGTGCTGCTCGTCACCCCGTTGAGCTCTGCGCCACCGCAGCCGGAGTTCACGGGGCAGTCGGAGGGAGTCGGCAGTGAGGTCCCGTCAGCGAAGAAGGAAGGCGGCGAGGCCTCCCTATCGGGCACGGCCGCGCCACCTCCGCCGCCTCCACCGTAGTCCGAGAGCGTGCGAGGCAAAAAGCCGGCGGACCCGCCTGTGCCGCCGACCGACGACGAGGCCGTGGCGCAGCTGCTTCTTCAAGTTGCCTCGCCAGCGCAACGCCGTCTTGAGAAGGCGACTTGGGCACCGCGCCCCTTGGAGACGGGCGCCGCCAGCTCGGCCATTCCTGACGCTGAGGCGACAAGCGCCGCGCCCATTGGGTGGGTGCGAGGAGGCAGCACGGGCCCGCTGAACACGGCGCTTCTGGACGTCCAGGCGAAGCTGCGAGCTGAGGGCGACGCCATCCAGATCCTCTCCAAAGGCGCTGGCATCGCGATCCGCCCGTGCGGGTATGTTTCTTTTGAACTTTTATTGCTCTTCTGCGTGAGGCGGCGCTCACCACTAGAGTGTAGTCCCCGAGTTTCGGGCGGCTGCTGGCAGGAGGCTCGGAACTCTACTATGCACCTCAAGTTTTTACCTTTGTGCGAAACTCTTGTCGCAGGAGTATCACAACCTCCGCGCCACTGCCATCAACCGCAACATTGAGGAGCTGAGCAAGCGGACTGCCGACTTGGCGAGGAGCCGAGGTGAGTTTTCTTCTTCGCGGGGGCGCGCCGGCGCACCTGCGGGCTGTAGTCCCCGAGATTCGGGCCGACTCCTGCTTGATCGGGCGGATCTTCTGGCGACCTTCTTAGCTGACGACTTAGCGTCCTTCTTCTTTTAATCTTGAGAGGCTAACGCCACTCTTGGCGGCAGCTGAGTGCAGCCAACACCGCTTTCTTGGCAAAGAGGAGGAGTGTGGCAAGCTTCGCCCATGAGCGCGACCTGCTGCTCACCTTGGTGGCGGAGCAGAGGGAGCTGCTCAAGGCGGCGCAGGAAGAGGCGGAGAAGAAAGAGGCCGCTCTCCTAGCCAAATTTGAGAGCGAGCGCTCCTCCTAGACCGACAGGGAAGCGCTGCTGACCTCCGGCTTCCACGAAATCGAGGACATCGTCGATGGTGAGTTTGCTTTACTTTTTCTTTTGGGTCGCCGACTATGGGTCAGGCCGACTCCTGTTTTTCTGACTTGCTTCTTATTCTTCTTGGCAGACTTCTTCCCGGGTCACACGCAGGCGGCCAATCAAGCCATCGAGGATGATCGCGAGGCGCGAAGGGCGGGTGGTGCTGAGATCGCAGCCAACGCCCCCCGGACCCTTGACGAGCAGCTCCTGAGCATTGAGGCTCGTCTACGGCCGGCCCATCGGATGCTGCGCCGTCTTCAGCGTGTCGGCGCCCAGGCGATCGCTGCTCTATGGCCGGACATGCCGGTTCTGCGCAATCCCAGCCAGACCGCCGACTGGCTGGAGGTCGCGGCTGGCGTCTAGAGGCCTGGAAGGGTTCCGCGGCTCGGGCTGGAGCTTGCCGAGCCACAGGTTAAATCAAAGCGTGGTATCTGAGGCTGGATCTGACCGGCTGGTCGCGTTCGGCCAGAGGCCAAGCGGAGCTGCTGGCAGCGGAGGACGCCCTCGTCGGCGTGCGGTGGCGATTGCCGACTACGGACACCGCGTCTTCGTCGTGGCGGGCTGAAGACGGTGGGGAGGCACCGCCGGAGTGGTTCGGGATGAACCCGGACTATGACGAGGACTCGGCGGAGGTGATCGACTCTAGCGCCGAGGATGAAGACGAGGCGGTGGACGGAGACGACATGGACGCGCCAGAAGATGGAGCGGGCGACCAGCCTCAGCTCGACCGTGCTTCCAGCAACGAGTCGCGCCCGTCTGGGCCGACTGCCGCCGGAGACGATCAAGCCGAGACCGCCCAGCCTGCCGCCCCGGCGCCTGACGCCGCCGCCGCCTCCGGCCTTCCAACCCCATCTGCCGCTTCTTAGGCCGCTGCCTCGCCTTTATTTTATCTGTTTTGCTAGTCTTTGAAAGAACTTGTTAATTCGCACAATTCCACCCGCGGGGTGTATTCTGAACCTCTGTCCGAAGATCCGGCCAAGGGCCTAAGCTTGTGTAAATATTATTCTAACTTTATCCTTCCTTGCTTATTGCTCTTGTGGCTTTTTCCTTTGCCGCCTTCCCTTAGATGCCTCCTTGCCCATCGGGCAACCGCTCTATGACTGCCGTCTAGGTCAAGTGCTTGGCTACCTTTGAGAAGGCAAGTACTTGGCCATTTTTTAGAGTCGTTAAGCAAGTTGGGTAGAAAGCGGCAAGCCGACTACTTAAGAGTCGGTTTTACGAAACGGGCTGGAAGCCAATTTAAACTATGTTTGTGCTTTGGGTCCTTAGCAATTTTTTCGTGTGGGCGCCCGTTCTTCCTTACTCCTGCCCACCAAACAGTCGCTCTACAAGCTGCGGCTTTTGACAGGAGACGGCTTAGGCACCGCACGTTACTTGTCTGACTGCAGGAAGCATTTCATAGCCCAAAGGCGGCGAGTCCCCGGGCCGACTAGTCGAGCCCGGTGCCAAATAGCATAACAAAGAGTAACATACTCAAAGGCATAACTCTTATCATACAGATAACAAACGAGGGCAGTCCCAGAGCTCGTCTCGAAGGCCCGAAGTCTTATTACTTTAAACACAAAGGGTAGCGTGGTACATACTGCATCAATCTGTAAAATCTTGAGGAGATTCGCATTCCATGGCCGTTCCGTCTCTTTGCCGGAATCGTCCCTCTTGCATGCTTTCGGGGCTTCGGCGTCGATCGTAGTAGTAAGTCGTTGCCCAACACTTTGCTGATGATGAATGGGCCTTCCCAAAGGCGCCAACAGCTTGTCTTTGGCGGCTGTTATTTGGATCAGCCGGAGCACAAGGTCGCCCTCTAGGAATGATCTTGGCTTGACCTTCTTGTTGTAGTAGCAGCGAGCTCTGCTGGTAGATGCTTTGGACCGGCCGAGTGCCAACAGCCGGCCCTCTTCCAGCAGATCGGCGCCGTCTTGACGTGCTTCTTCCGCTTCCTCTTGATTGTACATGGTGACTCGCGGGAGTTGAACTCTATATCCGTTGGGATGACGGCTTGGCACCGTAGAGCGAGGAAGAAGGGTGTGAAGCCAGTTGACTTGTTTGGAGTCGTCGCGCAGATTCCGTGAGGACGGTAGCAACTCCTCAAGCGATGTCGGCGAACGCTCCAATGGTTCGACCAGTCGGGGCTTGATGCCAGACAGGATGAGGCCGTTCGCTCGCTCCACCTGGCCATTTGACAGCGGATGGGCAACGGACGCTAAGTCCAGTCGGATGCCTTGCGTCGTGCAGAAAGCGGGCGAAGCGCCTTTGGCAAAATTTGTGCCGTTGTCGATGATGATGCTTTGTGATGCAGCCGTGCGAGTCGTGATGTCGGCGATGAAAGTCACTGCAGTAGGACCATTCAACTTCTTGATGGGTTTTGCTTCTATCCACTTGGTGAACTTGTCCACCGCGACAAGTAAGTGAGTCGAGCCACCTCGTGCCGTTTGAATGGTCCCACCATGTCCGGGCCCCAAACAGCAAAGGGCGAGGCGATGGGGATAGTCTTGAGTCTGAAGCCGGTGAAGCGGCTTGGAGCGGAACACAGCACCCTTGCATTTTTGAACTAATTCCTTGGCCTCTTCTAGGGCAGTCGGCGAGAAGAAACCGTGTCGGAAGGCTTTGGCGGCGAAAGTGCTCTTGAGGCTGCATGATGGCCGCTTTTCATACGATGGATGTCTTCGAGAATTGGTTGGCCTTGCTCGACTCGACACGGTATTTGGTAGACTCGGTGACGCCGCACTGACCAGCTCTCTGTTGACTATAGTGTGAAGCTGCTGCTCGGCGTTGCACTTGCCGAGCCAAGGTCTCATCGGTTGGTAGCTCTCCGCTTACTAAGAACTTCAGGATGGGCTGGGCCCATGGGGGTGCTGCTATTTCTTCGACCGCCAGATCGCTACTTGGACGAGGCGGCTGGGCTGAGGCGGCAGGTTGGAGTCCGCAGCAGTTCTTTGGTCGAAGAAGTCCCAGGCCGATGGCGCAGATCCACTGTGAGAAATCTTGGAGTCTTCACAATGGTCGCCGCAGTCCCCGGGCCGGGTTCTGAAGTCCCCGGGCCGGCTTCGACTGCAACGCTCTTGGGGGCGTCTGCCGGAATTCTTGTGCCGACTGCTGAGGCCTTGGAGTCGGATCTGACTTCTTCAGGGGGAGCCGGCACAAAAATGGAATCTGACTCTAGTGATGGCTTGACATATGGCTTGAGGAGACGCTGAAGGGCGACACCGGATGGTATTGCCTGGCGGGTGGAGCCGATTCTTGCCAGGGTATCTGCTTGGTCGTTGTCGTTTCTTGGCACGTGGAGGAATTCACACCCTTAAAATATCCACTCAGCTGCTGTACCAGGAAACGGTAGCTCGCCATGTTTGCATCTTTGGCGTCCCGATCGCGGATGATTTGTTGGACCACCAAGTCGGAGTCGCCATAGCACAGGATCTGGCGAATGCCAAGCTCTTTGGCAAGCCGGAGCCCGTGAATGGCGCCTCAGATTGGCGATGTTGTTGGAGGCAGCGAAATGGATCTGCAGCGCGTACTTGAGCTTGTCGCCCTTGGGGGAAGTGAGGACCACGCCGACTCCCAAGCCGGTGCGCATCTTGGAGCCATCAAAGTGCATCCGCCAATGGGTGGAGTCGGGCGTTGGCGGCAGGTACTGGGTCTTGGCCCAGTCGACGAGGAAGTCGGCTAGTGCTTGTGACTTGATGGCGGTGCGGGGCTGGTAATAGATGGTGTAGGGGGCCAACTCTATGGCCCATTTGGCCACTCGGCTAGAAGCATCTCGGCTTCCAATGATCTCTGCTAGTGGGGCCGTGCAAACCACGGTGATTGGATGCTCTTGAAAGTAAGGCTTCAACTTCTTGGCGGCAAAGTGCACGCCGTAACACATCTTCTGGTAGTGGGGGTAGTTCTGCTTGGAGGTCGACAGTACTTCGCTCAGGTAATAAACCGGTCTCTGGACAGGTAGCGCCTTGCCTTCCTCCTTGCGTTCAACTACGATAACTGTGCTGACTACCCTGCTGGTGGCGGCAATATACAGGAGCATGGGCTCCTTTGGAGTCGGAGCCGCCAAAGACCTTTGGGGAGTAGTCAACATTTTCTTCAACTGGAGAAAAGCCTCGTCCGCCTTGGAGTTCCATTCGAAGAAGGTGGTCTTCTTCATGAGTTGGTATAGAGGAAGAGCTTTCTCGCCCAGCCGACTGATGAATCGGTTGATAGACGCCAAGCATCCGGTGAACTTTTGCACATCTAGCAGTCGGCGGGGTACTTCCATCCTTTTGATCACCTTGATCTTCACGGGGTTGCACTCTATGCCGCGTTCAGAGACCAGGAAGCCAAGGAGCTGGCGGTGGTACTCAAGACGCATTTCTGCAGGTTGAGCTTGATCTGGAATCGGCGCAGATTTTCAAAGGTCTCCTTGAGGTCTTCCAACAGCGTTCCTCGCTTCTCTGTCTTCACCACCATGTAGTCCACGTAAACGTGGGCGTTTCTGCCAAGCTGCTTGAGGAGGCACTTCTGCATGCAACGCTGAAATGTGGCGCCGGCATTCCTCAAGCCGAACGTCATGGTCAGGTAGCAGAAGGCTCCAAACGGCGTGATGAAGGCGGTCTTCAATCTGTCGGCCGGGTTCAGCTTGATCTGGTGATATCCTGAATATGCATCTAAGAAGCTCAAAAAGTCGCATCCGGTACGTGGAGTCTATCACTGATCAATTCTTGGCAAAGCGAACGGGTCCTTGGGGCAGGCTTTGTTGAGGCTTGTGTAGTCAATACACATCCGCCACTTCTTGTTCTTCTTTAGTACCAAGACCGGGTTCGCTAATCACTCTGGAAAGAACACTTCCATGATAAAACCGGCTGCGAGGAGCCGGGCTATCTCTTCTCCAACAACTCTTCTTTTCTCTTCTGACAGGCGGCGCAAGGGCTGCCTGACGGGCTTCACATCAGATCGGACGTGTAACTTGTGCTCGGCGAATTCCGTCGGTACACCTGGCATGTCTTTGGGGACCATCGAAAATGTCCCGATTCTCACGGAGGAAATCAACGAGCTTCGCCTTCCTATTTCTTTGTCGAGGTTGGCACCTCTGACGGCGTATCTCTCCGGTGCTCCGGGTCCAAGGGTATCTTCTTGGTCTCTTTGGCGGCTTGAACAAGCCCTCGACTTCTGACTCCTTGGGGTGGGCGACATCTCTGGCTGCTTGCGGCCATTGCCACAACCCGATCTAGGAGCCGCTTCTCATTGCGATCACTGTGGACTCGGCTAGCCGGCTGCTTTCGGTACCTGCAGCGGACGACTTCTGTAGTCGCCGGCAGCGGTCGAGAATCCCTTGGTACTCGGCATCTTCATCTTGAGGTAGGCGTAGTGGGGACCGCCATGAACCTGGCGAGCAGGTCGGCCAAGCGAGCATGGTAGGGGCTTTCGAGGTCCACCACTTCGAACCAGACTGGCTCTCGGCGAAAGTGATCTTTGTCCCCAAAGAGGACGTCTATCAGAATCTTGCCAATCGGTGAGCAGGAAAGGCCAGGTACAATTCCGTGGAACACAGTCCAACTGTGCTGAAGCTGTCTTTGCTTGATTCCTAACTTCTCCATCATATCCTTGTACAGGATGTTGATGCCGCTGCCTCCGTCTATCAGCACTCGCGAGAAGCGAGCGGCCCGCCTATCCGCGGCAAGGGTGGCTCCCAAGACCAGGGCGTAGGAGCCCAGATTCGGCATCACATCTGGGTGATCAGCTCGGCTCCAAGCGATGGGCTTCTCGGACCCGGTGCATGAATTCGAGTATTTGATGCTCGCATTCACTTCTTCTTTGTTGGTGCCGCTTCTTTGCGGCGATCGTCGGCCACACCGGTAAACACTACATAGGCACCATGCTCTTACGGGTACTGTCTTTTCTTTGCGCCGACTGGCCGGCGACAGCCGACTCTTTGAAGCGATGGTGGGCGGCGGCCTAGCGAGGCGAAGGAGGGCAAGGCCGTCTCCCTTGGCTATCCTGGTGAGCCAGTGGCACTTCCGGGTGGTGTGATTCGACGGCTTCGCGCCGCTATGGAACTTGCAGGGTCCGTCCAGAGTCCGCTCGTAAGAGAAGGCCGGCAACCAGTTGGACTTGCCGCCTTTCTGCCGCTTGGCAGGAGGCTGCCCCTCTGGCTGCTGGTCTTCGACTGTCGCCACCTGCCGGCTGTTGGAAGCCGGCTGCGGGGCCTTGCGCTTGTGATCATTCTGCTGCTGTCGCCGACTGGCGTCGCCCGGAGTTACAGGAGCATGAGGAGCCACCTTGGCGGTCGCGCGACTTGATCTCCGACTTCATGGAGGAGTCGATCAGCGTGCTTATGCGCTATGATCAGCAGCTCGTCGAGGGTCTCCGGCTCGTCGCAAAGGAGCTCGTGCTTGAGGAGGGTGCCTTCTCTGCACCCGGCAGTGAAGTACTCGATTGCACCTCATGCACTCCCTCGCAGGAGTTCCGGAGCTTGGCCCAGCGCGTGAGGTAGTCGCGAGTAGACTCGCTGAGGCCTTGCACGCACAAGGAAAGCTGGCGAGGCTTGGGAGGTCGCTTGTATGTGCTCGTGAAGTTACGGACGAAGGCCTCGGTGAAGTCGACCCAGCTGTTGATGCTGCGGGGCTTCAAACTGTTCAACCATGTCCGCGCCGTGCCCTGGAGCATGAGGGGAACATACTTTTCGGCAACACGCTTGTTGCCGTTCGCTATGCTGACGGCTGTGGAGTAGTCCACTAGCCAGTCCTCCGGCTTCACGGAGCCGGTGTACTTGGGTGTATCTCGGGGGAGTGTGAATCCTCTGGGGAAGGGCTCGTCTCGGATGCGAGGTCCGAAACAGGGTGGGCCCAACTCGTCTTCTTCTTCCAGCTCCAGGGGTCGGTGGAGTCGCTCGATCCGGTGGCGGGCGTCATTTTCTCCGACTCCCTCTCGGCGGCCAAGGCGGTCGCCGAGAGTCGGATGCTCGATGGGTGGCGGGGAGACTCGCCTTTCTCTACGGGGAGGAGGAGGCAGATAGTCGTCCCGCCGCTCCACTGCTCTCGGGCGGCCGTCTTCGTCGCGCTCGAGGGGCGCGTCGAGGAGCTGCTGGACTCGCTCCGTCATCAGGTGGCGCTCCTCGCCCTCGAAGTTATCCAGCTCGTCTGCTGCCGCCTGGGCGGCACGGATGTTCTCCGCGGGCGTGGCGTACACAGGGCGATTGGCCCCAAACAGACTGGCGATGGCTATGCCGCGCTGCTGGACCGCGCCTAGGCGGCTAGGCCCAGTCGGAGCCGGCGAACCGCCCACGGCGCGATCCATCTCGCGCTGGTAGGCTTCTGACAAGCGTCTCATGCTTGCCAGCTTCTGTCCGGCCACGAGGAGCTGGAGGCGGCGTGCTTCCAGCGTCCCAGCGTCGGCGTCTTCCAGAATGGGGGCGGTCAGGTCTTGCAGAACCGCGTAGAGAGGATCATGAGCTCCCTCGCCGGAAGGCTCGCTGTGACCGATGACGAGCACCTCCGTGACTGTGCTTCCGCCGCTCTCTGCGCGTGGGAGCGGATCGTCATATACCACCACGTTGGTGGGGAACGCGTCGAGCGACGCGGTGTCGGAGTCGACCAGCATCAGGTCGGTGGAGCCTACGGACTCCAGGTCGGCGGCGGGCTCGCCGGCGACGTGGAGCTGCTCGAGGAGGCCCGCGAGGAGGCTCTCGGGGCCATCTGTGCCTGCGTCAGACGCAGGCTCGTCGGAGAGGCGAACCTCGCCGACAAGTTCAGCGAGGCAGCTCGCCACGCAGGCGACCTCAGCGCCATGCAGCGCGTCGGTGCAGACCGTCTGGCATGCCGGGCTGGCTGCGCTTGCCGGGGAGGAAGAGGGTTCCCGCCCAGAGCAGGTCTCCGGATGCCGGTGACTTAGCCCCAAGGTGGGCGCCAAATGTCGGGGGTTGTGTGCGACATATGCCAAAGGATGGTTTATCATGGAGGGGGCGAGTAGAACGTCGCGGTGCACAGAAGCGGGATGGCGAAGACATGCGCCCGTGAATCTTACCCAGCCGGGGCTCCCGAGGAGATAACACCCCTACTGCTGCTCTGCGGGGTCTCTGCATGATCACTATGGCAAGGTGAGTACAAGATTGCTCCTTGAGCTGTTCGGGGTGAGGAAGGAGAAGGGCACGGCTAGCTCTTCTCTTCCCTCTATGTGTATGTGTGTGTCAAACTACTAGGTTTCAACCCTTTGCATGGGTGCCCCGGGGGGTTTATATAGGCCTACCCCCCGGGGGTACAATGGTAATCCGGCTGGGCGCGGGTCCCAGCCGCCAGTCTCTTAAGTCGCCGTCTTCTCCGCCGACTTCTGGGGCCCGCCGACGGTCCAGCATGGGGCCGACAGCCCTCGTCCGCCGCGGGCGGGTCTTGCCGGCTGCGGGTCACTGTAGCCGCTCTTCTAATGACGCGAGCTTGGTCGCCGGATCATGGCAACAGTGCCGCCGCCTGGAGGGCGATCACTGTTGCCATTCCCTGTCTTGTCTAGTTAATGGCGCACAGAGCCCGTGGGAGGGGCTGGCTGACTCTCGGAGGCCGACTCCAACGGGTCCGTCTTTGGGGCGCTCTCGCCGTGTTCTGCACTCGCGCCGACAGGCGGGTCCCGCCGTCTTCGGGTCATACAGACAGGCCATCGTGGGTACAGGAATCTGCCCACGGGGCTGACGTCAGGGCCGGCGTGGCTACAGTGCCGCGCCGGACGGAGATCTCCGTCGGTACGGCGCTCTGTGGCCATGCCGGCTCTTTATGAGCGGGGCAGGGACGGGCCGCGAGGCGGCTTTATCCCATCCCGCTCGTAGTCGCTCAGGCAGGGAGTGGACGGAGTCGCGGGCCGACTCCCTGTAGCCGGCTTCATCGGAAGTCGCTGGCTTGGAGTCGGCTTGTCTTGAGGCCGTCTCTGGGACTCGGCTAGGAGGGGCAGTCGGCGACTTTGTCGCCGAATCTCAGAAGGCGGCTCTTCGTCTTGGGGTCTTGAGGGGCGCAGTCTGCCCCGATGTTTTGAAAGGTCCAAGGGCTCGGGTTTGCCTACCCGTGGCCCATTACTCCGACAGGTAATGCGGAGGAAGGCTTCACATACAACAATGAATGACGATATGTGGAGGATGGACTCCGGATCCAAGTCATGGAATTATAGCCCATAATAAAACATGAGCCCCCTCACGAAAGGGTCCGTCGGGAAGCCTAAACCACGAAGGAAGTGAGACACGAATACCACACTCTCACCAGGCTCGGGAGTAGGAATAACCTGCCCTTGGGCAGGCAGCCTATGCGAAATTTCGCCGGTAAGATACCTGGCGTCTCTCAGCTTTAGCACGTCTTCTTCCATGACAGAGGAAGACATCCACCGACCGTGCAGGTCGGAGCCGGACATCGTCGAAGGTCCGAAGCGCCTAAATCTGGAGCTTTGGGTGTTGGAACTCGAGGCGAGGGGCGGATTCGATTGAGAATGAAAAGAAGGCGGGCCTTGGTCTCATTATAAAGAGGTTGAATACCAAGAGCCCTCCCCGTGACCGTTCGGGACTCGCCTTCGATGGAGGAGGCGTGCCAACGGGCACGGTTGGGTTACCCACGTCCGTATTGATGAGGATCCCGGAATAAGGGGGCACGATCTCCGCTTTGGTAAGACGTGCCAAGGAAACCGCCTCACTAAATGCGCTGAGGTGGAACAGAAAAAACGATTCGAATAAAGGCTTGGCCGTGGTGTGATGTCACGCCGCGGGATACGTCAGCAGATCTGTGCAAAAGTTATTCTCTCTACGGTAGTACGTGGAACTTGTTTTGCAGAGCCGGAGACTATCCTTGTGTTCAAAATCTTCTATGAAGTATTCGGAGGAGGAACCCGCCTTGCAATGCCGAAGACAATATGCGCGCCGGACTCGTCGTCATTGAAGCCTGGTTCAGGGGCTACTGAGGGAGTCCTGGATTAGGGGGTGTTCGGATAGCCGAACTATCACCGTTGGCCAGACTCATGGACTATGAAGATGCAAGATTGAAGACTTCATCCCGTGTCCGGATGGGACTTTCCTTGGCGTGGAAGGCAAGCTTGGCGATACGGATATGTAGATCTCCTACCATTGTAACCGACTCTGTGTAACCCTAACCCTATCCGGTGTCTATATAAACCGGAGGGTTTTAGTCTAGGACGAACAACAATCAGACCATAAGCTAGCTTCTAGGGTTTAGCCTCTCTGATGTCGTGGTAGATCCACTCTTGTACTACCCATATCATCAATATTAATCAAGCAGGAGTAGGGTATTACCTGTTGGGGAACGTAGTAATTTCAAAAAATTTCCTACGCACACGCAAGATCGTGGTGATGGCATAGCAACGACAGGGGAGAGTATTGTCCACGTACCCTCGTGAACCCGTGGCGGAAGCGTTATGACCACGCGGTTGATGTAGTCGTGCGTCTTCACGATCCGACCGATCCAAGTACCGAACGTCACGGCACCTCCGAGTTCAGCACATGTTCAGCTCGATGGCGATCCCGGACTCGATCCAGCAAAGTGTCGGGGATGAGTTCCGTCGACCTGACGGCGTGGTGGCGATGATGATGCTCTACGGCGCGAGGCTTCGCCTAAACTTCGGCGACGATATGACCGAGGTGGAATATGGTGGAGGGGGCACCGCACGGCGAAGGAACGATCCGTAGATCAACTTGTGTGTCTATGGGGTGCCCCCTGCCCCGTGATATAAAGGAGCAAGGGGTGCGGCCGGCCCTAGGAGGAGGCGCCGGAGGAGTCCTACTCCCACGGAGTAGGACTCCCCCCCTAGTTGGACTAGGACTTGGGGAAGGAGGAGAGGGAAAGGAAAGGGGCGTCGCCCCCCCTCCTTGTCCTATTCGGACTTGGGAGGGAGGGGCGCGCGGCTGCCCCTTGGCCCCTTCTCCTCTTTCTCCACTAGGCCCACTAAGGCCCATTAGGTCACCGGGGGTTCCGGTAACCTCCCGGTACTCCGGTAAAATGCCGATTTCACCCGGAACACTTCCGATGTCCAAACATAGGCTTCCAATATATCAATCTTTATGTCTCGACCATTTCGAGACTCCTTGTCATGTCCGTGATCACATCCGGGACTCCGAACAAACTTCGGCACATCAAAACTTATAAACTCATAATAAAACTGTCATCGTAACGTTAAGCGTGCGGACCCTACGGGTTCGAGAACTATGTAGACATGACCTAGAACTATTTTTGGTCAATAACCAATAGCGGAACCTGGATGCCCATATTGGTTCCTACATATTCTACGAAGATCTTTATCGGTCAAACCGCATAACGACATACGTTGTTCCCTTTGTCATCGGTATGTTACTTGCCCGAGATTCGATCGTCGGTATCCAATACCTAGTTCAATCTCGTTACCGGCAAGTCACTTTACTCGTTCCGTACATCATCTCGCAACTAACTTATTAGTTGCAATGCTTGCAAGGCTTATGTGATGTGCATTACCGAGAGGGCCCAGGGATACCTCTCCGACAATCGGAGTGACAAATCCTAATCTCGAAATACGCCAACCCAACATGTACCTTTGGAGACACCTGTAGTACTCCTTTATAATCACCCGGTTACGTTGTGACGTTTGGTAGCACCCAAAGTGTTCCTCTGGTAAACGGGAGTTGCATAATCTCATAGTTACAGGAACATGTATAGGTCATGAAGAAAGCAATAGCAATATACTAAACGATCAAGTGCTAGTGTCACATCCCTAGCTTCTGGTTTGCTCTGAGCTAGCTAGCCATGTGTTGCATCATGTCTAAATTCTTTTAGAGTTGAAATGGGGATTGCCTAAACCCTAGCATTAAAGGAATTCAGTAGGTTCACCTAAAATATTTTCAGTAAGTCCAAATGGCTTTTAAAAATGTTCATCATTTATGGAAAATACATGTAAAAGAGCAGGTGATGCACAATTTTCCATGACATATTTGGGCTCTGAATTAAATCATATGGTATTTTCATTTGGGCATTTAAATGCTATAAAATATTTGAAATTCTCAAATAATCATAAACTAAAATGTTTACTGTTGGATATATTCTAAACAGTAGCCATGATTAGTTTCATGATTTTTGAAAGTGTCTAAGTATTTTTAATAAAGCCCTAAAACTACAGAATAATAGAAATGTAAACAATGAATAAAAGCAGAGGGTGTTTACAGCGGCCACTTACAGCCAAACCCACTGGCTGGGCGGCCCCCAGCCGTGCCGATCATCACCTACCTCTGCCAAGAGGGCGAGGAGGGAGACAACGACGCAGCGCCCAGCGCCACGCACCTCCCTCGCCAGTCACATCGAGGCCACCACGACGCATTGGGCCTTCTCCTCGGCGCCGCCCCGACCCTGGCCCCTCTCCTCTCTCCCGAACGCTCTCCCCCTCCTCTGCTCTCTCCCTGCACGCGCCCGAGCGGAGCTCGTTGCCGCCGACGTCGTTTGCCACAATCACCGTGCTCCCCTCGCCTCGCCGACGCGCCAAGACGCTCCGCCTCGACCCCCTCTTCCTCCCCACCGAGACATGCCCTGCCGGAAGCCCTACAACACCATCCTCGACGCCATCTTCGTCCTCTGCACGGACGGCCGCCGTTGCTCGATTCACCGGCCACAGAGCGTCCCCGGCCTCGCCCTCGCGCTCGTTGGACTCGCGGTGAGCCGCTGAACCGTTCCCCTCTTCTTCATGCCGTTTGGCCGCTCTAGCCGTTGTTTCCGCCGGACCCGAGAGCTCACCGCCGCCCAGTCATGTCGCCGTCGTGGCCACCGTCACCTATAGCCGCAACCGAGCGCTTCACCGCACTCACCGTGTTCCCAGGAGCTGCAGCACCCCTCCGCACCTCCTGCCGTGCCTCCTAGCGATGACCCCGAGTTCGTCCGAGCTCCGGCAGCCACCAACCTCGTCGCCGACCACTTTTCCGGCCACCCCAGCACCTACCACCGCCACCACTAGATGCGCGCCACTGCGCCGTTCGAACGCAACAAACCACGGCCGAAACGATGCCATGTGGGTCGTTTCCGAGCCCCTCCGCCGCGTCTGGACTCACCGGCGGCTAAACACCGGCGACCGCTGACCCGTTGACCGGCGTGGGTTGACCCCACTGCCCGGTTTGACTTCCCCCTGACTCACTGACGTGTGGGCCCCGACCACTAACTAAACAGGGTTAACACTAACTAATATTAGTTAGTTAAACTAACTACTGACACGCAGGGCCCACAGGTCAGTTTGACCTGGACCATGCCCTGTTGACTCGCTTACGTGATGCTGACGTTATGCTGACGCGTTAAATCATTTACTGGATTTTGTTTAATTCTAGATAATCCAGGAAATTCCAGAAAATGATTTAAACTTCTAAAATTCATAGTAATTCAATCGTAACTCCAAATGAAATAAATTATATATGAAAAATTATCAGAAAAATCCAATCTATCCATCTGTACCAATTTCATGCATGATTGAACAAGTTAACGTGACTAAATAGGATGAATCATGATTAGGGCAACTTATGAACTAGCATTTGGAGTTGGAGTTTAACCTTGTTTGAATTCCACTTCAATTAACTTGGCTTACTGCTGCATTAGCTCAAAACACCAGCATATTGCCATGTCATTATCATGCATCATATTGTTGCATCGCGTTGATTGTGTTCTTTCTTGTTTGCCGGTAATTGCCCCTCTCGGTAGACGACGTACCGATGATGAATTCGATGACACCGATGAAGAACTATATTATCTTCAGAAGTGCCAGGCAAGAAAAACCCCCTTGTTCATTCCGATACAGTCCCACTCTCTCGCTTCTGCTCTCCTTTACTGCATTAGGACAACATCGATTCAACTGTTACTTGCTGCGGTAGTTGAACCCCTTTATCCTCTGCATGACCTGTCATTCCACAGTAATTAGATGAAACCCACTAGCATGAGTAGGAGTTGTTTGAGCCCTGTTGTGCCTACTCATTCATGCTTGTTTATCATGCCTGCTACTGCTTAGAGTTGAGTCAGGTCTGATTCATCGGAAATGAATCGGAGGTGTGTAAACATGTCCTACTGTGTGTGAGCTAAGTGTGTGAACACGATTTGGTAAAGGTAGCGGTGAGAGGCCATGTAGGAGTACATGGTGGGTTGTCTCATTGCAGCCGTCCTCAGGAACTGAGTTACGTGTTTGTGATCCATGAAAGAGTTACTACCACGCATTGGGCCCGAAACCAATGGACCCTCTCGGCTTCTTAACCACCCTTGTTCTCTGTCCGTGAGTTGCAACTAGTTTACGGTGTTTGTAGGATATGTGTTGGAGGCCGTGCGTGGCGGTGACCCTAGGGGTGGGCTATGATGCGGTAGATACACCGTGGCCCGGTGTGCGAATGCCTGTTTGGTATCTCGAACCACCTGCACAGATCGTTCGGGGCCGTTAGTGGAAACCTCGGCGGACTCCTGCGGATGGAACCCGAATAGGCGATAAACCTGGACTAGGGACTTGAGTGTTTAGGTAGGCCGTGGCCGACACCCATGTTGGGCTTCCGCTTGAAGGTTGCCGAGTACATGTCGTGTAAACGCGGTAAGTGGTGAGCGTGTGTGAAGAAGTACACCCTGCAGGTTAATATGATCTATTTGAATAGCTGTGTCCATGGAAAAGGTCTTACGGGTTGCCTATATCAGTTCATAGACAAGTGAAAGTGTATACTCTAAAATCATAAGATAAGCGTGAGTGCTATGGATGGCGTTCTCGTGAGGAGGCGGAGCGGATCCATAGTGGTGTATTGATATGGTGAATATGTGGACTCGTGTGCCACCTCAAAAGAGTTACTTGCGATGTAGTTCAGATAGCCTCCGAGTAAAAGCTGGCTTGCTGCAGTCAAACTCCACCACCCCTTTTGTTGATAATGATGCATATGTAGTTAGTTCTGATGTAAGTCTTGCTGAGTACGTTTGTACTCACGTTTGCTTATTTTATGTTTTGCAGAGAGAAGTCAGTCTCGTTAGTAGTTCCGCTTGGGCTTCGACGTTTAGCTTGTTACCTCAGCTATGATCTTGTGCCCTCGGCAGGATCTGGTAGATAGTCAGGCTTCTCAGCCTTTTTCATTTGTAGATGTCTGTACTCAGACATGTCAAGCTGCAACTTGTGCTGTTGCTTGTATGCTCTGAATGTTGGGTCATGAGACCCATGTTTGTAATATCTCGCTCCTCGGAGCCTAATGAATAGATATTTGAGTCGTAGAGTTATGCTGTGATGCCATGTTGTATTTACACATATTGAGCATATTGTGTGTATGTTTGAAATGCTTGGTATGTGTGGGATCCGACAATCTAGTTGTTTATCCTTGGCAGCCTCTCATATGGGGAAATGTAGTCTAGTGCTTCCTGAGCGATAGTAGTCCGCTACAGCCCGGTTCACGGAGTCCTGCTAGCCCAAAGACTACTCTTTGCTGGACACTTGATCGGCCAAGATGTGTTTCACTTCGTTCTCGTGCATCCCTTCGGGAAATGTCACGCAGCGGTGACATCCGAGTCCTGCCTAGCCTGCTACACCTGGGTTACCTGAGTCCTGTGAGCCCAGTGCTACAGCCAGATTCACACGTTGATGACCGACATGCTCGATGTGATTCATGTATGCCTGTCCCCATGGGTTAGTGCCGCTTTGGGTTCACGACTAGCCATGTCGGCCCGGGTTCTCTGTCATGTGGATGCTAGCGACACTATCATATACGTGAGCCAAAAGGCGCAAACGGTCCCAGGCCATGGTAAGGCGACACCCGTGAGAATACCGTGCGTGAGGCCGCAAAGTGATATGAGGTGTTACCGACTAGGTCGATGTGACTTAGAATCGGGGTCCTGACAGCGTTGGTATCAGAGCCTGACTGCCTGTAGGATTATCAAGCCAAACTGGTCGAAGTTGAGTCTAGAAATGCTTTAGTTATGTAAGGGAATTGATTGTGGAAGGGAACGTAAGGCTCTTTTTACTCCTTATACCTCATGGCCTTCTGATCTGAGTCATCCTATTCTCTTCTACGGGGTTAAGAACTAGGCTTCTCATCTATCTATCAGGATGACGTGTTACTAATCCATAGACCTTTAAGATTGTTGGTTTTAAGCCCCAGTGCAGTTCCTACTATTTCTATATGATAATTGTTGATCTCGGAACCTTGATATTGTGATGTTGAGTGGTTATGCCACCCTTTTTGCAGGATGTCTCAAATCATTTTGAGCATTTACAGCCGTTATGCTGTCGAGTCATCCTGTGTCTCTAAATAGTCCGATGCATTTGCAAATCTTTTCCTTCCGTTCTCGATGTCCTTTTTGGTCAGCATAAGCACACTAATCGGTAAGTTGAGGTACTTTGTTGCCTCGGTGTAGATGTTGGGGCTATTATTATGACCGTAGGTGTTTAGGAAGTCACCTAGCAATTTAGCAATGCTTTTGTATCCCCAGTGTGATGATTCTGGCCATTATTCTTGAAAGCATCCTGTGATGTTATTAGTTAGTAGGCATTCTATTCCTGGGTTCTTGAACCCGAGATTCACCCTACTTCATGTTGTTAGTATTTGCTAGTTCCTTTAGGATACTAGTAACTTTGCGATAGTCCTCGAGGTCCGTGGTATTTCCTTCTTCCAACTACTATGAACCAATAAGGCAGAAGTTGTTTGAATTAAAAGATCACAATCAGAGTACTCTTGAGGAGTTCTCCATTCATAATTGTGACTCTGCCAGTTCTACCTTTTCCGCATGGGTTATCCGGAAGAAAAGTTGAGCTTTGCTCGATATACTAATCCATGCCTCCACAACTCGAAAAGTTATATGTTCCTTGAGTTGTCCCTCTTTAGTTGTATTCTGACTCTCGTCTATCAATTGATAGTCAAGGGTATGTGTGCGATCGTGTTTATCGATGCCTATTATCCTTGTGGTCCGTCAAGCCATTACTGCTCGAATGACTAGGAGAAACAAACTCGATTACCTCATCCATATCCGAGATTGGGTCAAAGCAGTTGTAATCCGCAGATCAAATGCAATCAAGCTTTTGATTCTGTTCTATCCTGAAGTATTACCCATTTTATGTCGAGGAGCGTCATGAGAATTGCACCTTCTCGATGAATTCTTGACGCAGTTGATACTTCTACGCCATCATTACTCATTCCTCGGTTCCGTGTTGTCGCAACCGGAATACCGGCAAATGAATTGTGATGTGTGAAATCAATACTCCTAGCAACTTGTTGCTTGGTAGCTAATGGACAATATCCTCATTCTTAGCGTGTTGGTTATTAAATCTACATCCTAAGATTGATCGTGCTACCTAGTCCTTATTTCTGGTGCACACTTCGATTGATGAGTTAGGATCTTGTCAAGTCCTCGCTCATTTGATCATATCCTCTTGATCTCAAAAGCAAGATTGTTCTCGAGCTTAGTAACATACCGGGGGCTCGTGACTTTCCAAATATCTTCTTGGAAGTGCTACCAGGTTGTCGCCTGACCGCTATGTTAAGTTCGTGATCAAGTTGGTTTCGTGTAAACCACCCCTTCTCCAAGAATCCGTGTTGATAACCCTGAGCTATTTGGTTAAGCTAAACAACAACTTGGAGAGTTGGAAGATGGAAGCTTGTCCGACTTAGTTCACTTTAAGGGATATCCTTTTGAGTGTGTGTTGAAGAAAGATGATATCTTCATCGATTGGTCCTCTGATCAGTTGTTGGATCTATTGCCTTGTCAAAACCTTGACTTGAGTATGGGCCATCGTCAAGTCAAATCAGAACCAACGATATTCGTGATGTTGTCTTACTCGTGGTTGATCCCTCGAGCATACACCATTACATCGTTTGGTCGACCAATACTATCACCATGTTCACATGATGGCGGAAGTCGATGATATGGAAATTCCGATGTGTTGTTGTTGAACCCATCAGCATTTTTGTCTCCCCCATGATTCATGTTGAACATCAACCTAGTGTTGAAAACTTTGTAAGCAATGCCTTCGTGTTCCGTTCATGAAGCCTATGTTTGGATGAAAGAAGTAACTTCCTCTAATTCACGTGCATTTGATGTAAGTTGCCGCCATGAATTTGAGAAAGGTTCGTTTTGTTTCCTTTGGAATCATGCCAAGTCAGTCATGCACGTGTGAAGTATTCTATGGTCTGATAGACTGATCATCTTCATTCCATATGAATTCCATAGCACACTAAGCCGCTGATTGACTTGTTCTAGGAAAAGGAGTTAAGTGCTAATCCATGGTAATGCACAAGACTTCATCATCATCGATGATGGTTCCCAACCTGAACTCGGTAGTGTTTTATTATAAGACTACTAGGTGGTCATGCTTGTCTAGGACTGCATGTTCACATGGGTGTAGCAGAACCAGCTCATGTTTTGGAGCTTGCTATCGTAGTTCATTCCCGAGAATCTCGCAACATCTTCTCGTCGATTTGTGTTGCAAACTTTCATTTTTCTTTCTAGACTCGATGAGTCTGGAATATCCTAACACCAACCAGATCTGAATCTCAGGCAGATATGATGGTTGGAATATTCCAACATGTGCATTTCGTTCGCAGCTTGCACCCCATCGTGCCAATTCTCCATGGGCTGTCCTTCCCAGCAGTTGCTGTCTAGGATCATCCTCAAAAGTGGACTTACCATGGGTCCCATCCATTTCCTATGATAAGAAAATCATCCATTGCGTTGTCTTCAACAAGGTAGTCCACATCACCCATTCTAGTCCGAGTGTGTCGTTCTTCCGAACTCCTTCAAAGGAACGTTTGTGAATTTGCCTTAGGTTGGTATAAGAGTTTCAATGATCTCTGAATCAAAAGTAATTCTTTCTGCCACTTCAGGGAATAATCCTACGAGTCACCTCCTCTAGGGTTCCCCATAATAGAATCGTGGTAATTATCTCCTCGCTACTTTGAACCATCCTCCATCCTTTTAAGCGTGGAATAGTTGCCTACCGAATCGAACTTCACCATCCGTTACTTTCCATCCATCTTGATGTATGTTTTGTGTCCCAACTCAAGAGATGTTTCAACGTCTCACTCCATGAGTTGATTCTAAGTACTTGACATTCGAGGAGATCAATTCCTATGTAGTTTCTTTCTGTCGTCGTCGTGTTGGATGAAGTTCTCAAAGCAACATGTCAATATCATGATGATGTTCGAGTCAACGTTCTTATGAAGTGCAACCCGGATCGTGAAGACCGTGATAGTTTGTGCCCCCCTCTGTCTTCTTACCTCACGTCTTGAATCTCGGGACGAGATTCTCGTTTAGTGGGGGTGAGTTGTCACATCCCTAGCTTCTGGTTTGCTCTGAGCTAGCTAGCCATGTGTTGCATCATGTCTAAATTCTTTTAAAGTTGAAATGGGGATTGCCTAAACCCTAGCATTAAAGGAATTCACTAGGTTCACCTAAAATATTTTCAGTAAGTCCAAATGGCTTTTAAAAATGTTCATCATTTATGGAAAACTAGCTGGGTGACGCGCGCATTTGCGCGGCTAGGCTTCCTTTACAACTTTATTTACTTTGCTGGTTTTGCTCTATGTATGTTCATATATAAAAAATAAAACTAAAATGTATACTACTATAAAACATTATTAAACTTTGCTACATCTTCTGTAAAATCGATGCTAGTGATATGATTGTCAAACAATGTAATATCAAATAACCAAGGCATGTATCCCACCATGCCAAACCATTGGCTTTGATAGCAATCTCTAAGTTCCACTGTTCCACCTTTTCATCCACGTTCATTTATCTTTGCACCCAATATTCTTCTAGAATTTTTACAAAGAAAATATAAACATTGATGACCTTTGGGCATACATTGTTATTTGTTCCACTACTATCTATTACCACAATGTCATATATACACATATGTTATATATGCTTCCACATCTTCTGATCGTGCTAGTCAATAATTGTTATATTTAGTATATTTTTTCTCTATCGGTATTGTCAATCAACAGTTAAATTATATTAAAGAGGCAAATATGTTCATCTCCGCGAAAGTGATAATATTTGGGAACTCTGTTTTTAACTGACTTATTTTTGGATTGGTCTATGATAAGAATCGTTACCGTGCCATGCAAAGCCATATAATGTCAACCAATATTCGTATTTCTCACTTCCACTATTTTTTATCAGTCCCCTTTGATAGATGATTTAAAATACCAAAAATATTCTAGTTGAATGTGTGTCCTAACAATACATCATCAAACTACAGGTGAATTTTTTTTGGTAAATTTAGTATTGTTGATAAAGTCGTCAACGACTCCCTGAGAAAAGGTGAGTAATGGCATTTATGTTAGCTTCTTGCTACCCTGCAACATTTCATCAATAATTAAATGCCTAAATATTATGTTATCTTCCTCTATCTACATCACCACTGTTTGCAGTGCAATTTTGTTTCTAGATAGCATGATGTCATGGAGGTTGAACTTCCATGCATGCTTCTAAATGCTCGTGGTAATAACCTCTCACTCTAATTGTTTGTGTAGCCTGACCATCTAAGGCTAAGTAACTTTACGTGTATATTTGAGAGAGAAAATTACAATTGGTATTTATTCATATAAAACTATTTGTGCCGCCCAAACAGTGAAAATAATGATATGCTTGAAAATTTTACTAAAAGCAGAGAAAATGAGAATTCTTTTGTAGACCATTATTATAGCAGATCATAGCCATTTCCAAACACTATATAACCGCTCATTCTTAATCAAATGGATTTTATAACAAAAGGTCAAGCGCATTGGACATCTATGTAAGAAATACATAGTTACTTCACAGCCAAGAGGTCTTACACACATGCATGATAATATCCCATCTAGAAAAATAAAAAAAATTGCATATACCCCACAAAAAAGAATATATCTCACAAATGCGTCCATGCACGTGATATGTGTAGCATAGCGGAAATCGCTAATGAAGCCCAAGTTCCATGTAGCTTTGAAAATTTCCAAAATAAAAAAATTAGGTTTTTTAAAATTCTAAAAATAATACATACATACTTATGGATGTACACGACTTGTCTGTAATACATGTATATGCAAAAATATTTCTTCATGGCGAAATACATCTATATGCGATCTACTAAAAATCAATTAATTACAGCGCATGTACTATTCCTATAAAAATACATGATTTTTTTTATAGAGATCATATCAAAACCTATTTCATATTGAAAATTTTACATGCGTCTATTATACATGTAACAACTTATGTACTTATTTTCAGATCTCGAAAACTTAAAAGGTTGGTTTGGAATTTTTCAAAAAAATTGTGTTCCATGGAGCCCTAAAGCCGAAAAGCCTCAAAAGAGATCAGTCAACCAACCTGTTCACATCCAGACGCATGCGTACATGCGTGCTTGTGTCATGCTCGGCCGAAGATCTTGATCGGGATCACACTGCCACGCCGCTGCATGCATGCGTCCCTATCCTGCAACATTGTTGATTGTAAGGTCATAAATTCCAGCCAGTAGCAAAATAGGTGATTCTCTAGGCAAAACAGAGTACGTCTTTGATGGTTCTTACTCCGATTCTTAATCACGGATTGCCGCCTGTGTGGCAACAACATCAGAGACGGAGCCATCGAGATCACGTGAGGCAGGAGTACAGTATGTTTTATCTAGAATTTTGGAGCGGCCTTGGCTTGTACGGAAGTTGGAAAGCCTAGGTTAGTTATGCATGCTAGTTTTGAGAGTCCTAAGCATGTACGCCTGAAGCAATATGTTTTATCTCCGAATTACTCCTTCCAAGTTATACTTTTTAACGTGTACGCCTGAACTGCTCCTTCCAAATTAGTTTTTTTCCTGTTATAAAGCTGATCCGCTCCAATTATTACTTGCCTGGCACATATGTACGTGACAGTCTAATAGTTTGTTTACAACAATATTTGTATGTAACGTTACAATTTTAAATATGTAACGTTACAATTTTAAATCTCGGCCATTAATATAAGAAAATAATGGCTAGGATAATTTGATCTGTGTGGATGAACGTGATGGCTTCTTTTACTTATGTTTTAATTATATAATAGAAGATACTGTAAACAGTAGCCAGACGTGATGCACATTTTTCCATGACATATTTGGGCTCTGAATAAAATCATATGGTATTTTCATTTGGGCATTTAAATGCTATAAAATATTTGAAATGCTCAAATAATCATAAACTAAAATGTTTACTGTTGGATATATTCTAAACAGTAGCCATGATTAGTTTCATGATTTTTGAAAGTGTCTAAGTATTTTTAATAAAGCCCTAAAACTACAGAATAATAGAAAACAGAAACAATGAATAAAACAGAGGGTGTTTACAGCGGCCCACTTACAGCCAAACCCCTGGCTGGGCCGGCCCCCAGCCGTGCCGATCATCACCTACCTCTGCCAAGAGGCGATGAGGGAGAACAGACGCGCAGCGCCCAGCGCCACGCACCTCCCTGCCCGCCTGCGTCACTAAGGCCACCACGACGCCTCGGGCCTTCTCCTCGGCGCCGCCCCGACCCTGGCCCCTCTCCTCTCTCCCGAACGCTCTCCCCCTCCGCTGCTCTCTCCCTGCAGACGCCCGGAGCTTCATCGCCGCCCGGCGTTGTTTGCCACAATCACCGTGCTCCCCTCGCCTCGCCGACGCGCCAAGACGCTCCGCCTCGACCCCCTCTTCCTCCCCACCGAGACACGCCCTGCCGGAAACCCTACAACACCGTCCTCGACGCCATCTTCGTCCTCTGCACCGACGGCCGCCGTTGCTCGATTCACCGGCCACAGAGCGTCCCCGGCCTCGCCCTCGCGCTCGTTGGACTCTCGGTGAGCCGCTGAACCGTTCCCCTCTTCTTCCCATGCCGTTTGGCCGCTCTAGCCGTTGTTTCCGCCGGACCCGAGAGCTCACCGGCGCCCAGTCGTGTCGCCGCCGTGGCCACCGTCACCTATAGCCGCAACCGAGCGCTTCACCGCACTCACCGTGTTCCCAGGAGCCCGCAACACCCCTCCGCACCTCCTGCCGTGCCTCCTAGCGACGACCCCGAGTTCGTCCGAGCTCCGGCAGCCGCCAACCTCGTCGCCGGCCACTTTTCCGGCCACCCCAGCACCTACCACTGCCACCACTAGATGCGCTCATCGCGGCGTTGTCAACGCAAGAAACCACGGCCGAACGATGCCATGTGGCTCGCTTCCGAGCCCTCCGCTGCGTCTGGACTCGCTGGCGCTAAACGCCGCGATCGACCTGTTGACCGGCGTGGATTGACCCCACTGCCCGGTTTGACTTCCCCCCTGACTCACTGACGTGTGGGCCCCGGCCACTAACTAAACGGGGTTAACACTAACTAATATTAGTTAGTTAAACTAACTACTGACACGCAGGGCCCATGTGTCGATTTGACCTGGACCGTGCCCTGTTGACTCGCTTACGTGATGCTGATGTTATGCTGACGCGTTAAATCATTTACTGGATTTTGTTTAATTCTAGATAATCCAGGAAATTCCAGAAAATGATTTAAACTTCTAAAATTCATAGTAATTCAACTGTAACTCCAAATGAAATAAATTATATATGAAAAATTATCAGAAAAATCCAATCTATCCATCTGTACCACTTTCATGCATGATTGAACAAGTTAACCCCACTGAATAGGATGAATCATGATTAGGGCAACTTATGAACTAGCATTTGGAGTTGGAGTTTAACCTTGTTTGAATTCCACTTCAATTAACTTGGCTTATCTTGCTGCATTAGCTCAAAACACCAAAGATATTGCCATGTCATTATCATGCATCATATTTTTGCATCACATTGATTGTGTTCTTTATTGTTTGCCGGTAATTGTCCCCTCTCGGTAGACGACGTACCGACGATGAATTCGATGACACCGATGAAGAACTATATTATCTTCAGAAGTGCCAGGCAAGCAAAACCCCCTTGTTCATTCCGATACAATCCCACTCTCTCGCTTCTGCTCTTCTTTACTGCATTAGGACAACATCGATTCAACTGTTACTTGCTGCGGTAGCTGAACCCCTTTATCCTCTGCATGACCTGTCATTCCACAGTAATTAGATGAAACCCACTAGCATGAGTAGGAGTTGTTTGAGCCGTGTTGTGCCTACTCATTCATGCTTGTTATCATGACCTGCTACTGCTTAGAGTTGAGTCAGGTCTGATTCATCGGGAATGAATCAGAGGTGTGTAAACATGTCCCTCTTGTGTGTGAGCTAAGTGTGTGAACACGATTTGGTAAAGGTAGCGGTGAGAGGCCATGTAGGATTACATGGTGGGTTGTCTCATTGCAGCCGTCCTCAGGAACTGAGTTCTGTGGTTGTGATCCATGAAACAGTTACTACCACGCATTGGGCCCGAAACCAATGGACCCTCTCGGCTTCTTAACCACCCTTGTTCCCTGTCCAGGAGTTGCAACTAGTTTCTGGTGTTTGTAGGATATGTGTTGGAGGCCGTGCGTAGCGCTGACCCTAGGGGTGGGCTATGATGCGGTAGATACACCATGGCCCGGTGTACCGAATGCCTGTTTGGTATCTCGGGAACCCTGCACACATCGTTCGGGGCCGTTAGTGGAAACCTCGGCCAGACTCCCTGCGGATGGAACCCGAATAGGCGATAAACCTGGACTGGGGACTTGAGAGTTTAGGTAGGCCGTGGCCGACACCCACGTTGGGCTTCCGCTTGAAGGTTGCCGAGTACATGTCGTGTAAACGGCGGTAAGTGGTGAGCGTGTGTGAAGAAGTACACCCTGCAGGGTTAATATGATCTATTCGAATAGCCGTGTCCATGAAAAGGTCTTACGGGTTGCCTATAACAGTTCATAGACAAGTGAAAGTGGATACTCTAAAATGCGCAAGATAAGCGTGAGTGCTATGGATGGCGTTCTCGTAGGTAGACGGGAGCGGATCCATAGTGGTGTATTGATATGGTGAATATGTGGACTCGTGTGCGCCACCTCAAAAGAGTTACTTGCAGTCGTAGTTCAGGATAGCCACCGAGTCAAAGCTGGCTTGGTGCAGTCAAACTCCACCACCCCCTTTGTTGATAATGATGCATATGTAGTTAGTTCTGATGTAAGTCTTGTTGAGTACGTTTGTACTCACGTTTGCTTATTTTATGTTTTGCGAGAGAGAAGTCAGTCTCGTTAGTAGTTCCGCTTGGGCTTCGACGTTTAGCTTGTTACCTCAGCTACGATCTTGTGCCCTCGGCAGGATCTGGTAGATAGTCAGGCTTCTCAGCCTTTTTCATTTGTAGATGTATGTACTCAGACATGTCAAGCTTCCGCTTGTGCCTGTTGCTTGTATGCTCTGAATATCTCACTCCTCGGAGCCTATTGAATAAATATTTGAGTCGTAGAGTTATGCTGTGATGCCATGTTGTATTTACACATATTGAGCATATTGTGTGTATGTTTGAAATGCTTCGTATGTGTGGGATCCGACAATCTAGTTGTTTATCCTTGGCAGCCTCTCATCTGGGGAAATGTAGTCTAGTGCTTCCTGAGCGATAGTAGTCCGCCATGCCCGGTTCACCGGAGTCCTGCTAGCCCAAAGACTACCGCTGGACACTTGACTGGCCGGGCATGTGTTTCACTTCGTTCTGTGTTTGTCCCTTCGGGAAATGTCACGCGGTGACATCCGAGTCCTGCCTAGCCTGCTACAGCCCGGGTTACCGGAGTCCTGTTAGCCCAAAGTGCTACAGCCCGGATTCACACGTTGATGACCGACATGCTCGATGTGATTCATGTATGCCTGTCCACATGGGTTAGTGCCGCTTTGGGTTCACGACTAGCCATGTCGGCCCGGGTTCTCTGTCATGTGGATGCTAGCGACACTATCATATACGTGAGCCAAAAGGCGCAAACAGTCCCGGGCCATGGTAAGGCGACACCCGTGGGAATACCATGCGTGAGCCGCAAAGTGATATGAGGTGTTACCGGCTAGGTCGATGTGACTTAGAATCGGGGTCCTGACAGCTAGGCTAACGGAATGGGTCATGTCAATAACATCATTCTCCTAATGATGTGATCCCATTAATCAAATAACAACACATGTCTATGGTTAGGAAACATAACCATCTTTGATTAATGAGCTAGTCAAGTAGAGGCATACTAGTGACTATATGTTTGTCTATGTATTCACACATGTATCATGTTTACGTTAATACAATTCTAGCATGAATAATAAACATTTATCATGATATGAGGAAATAAATAATAACTTTATTATTGCCTCTAGGGCATATTTCCTTGATCTCCCACTTGCACTAGAGTCAATAATCTAGATTACACAAGTAATGATTCTAACACCCATGGAGTCTTGGTGCTGATCATGTTTTGCTCGTGGAAGAGGCTTAGTCAACGGGTCTGCAACATTCAGATCCGTATGTATCTTGCAAATCTCTATGTCTCCCACCGGACTTGGTCCGGTTGGAATTGAAGCATCTCTTGATGTGCTTGGTCCTCTTGTGAAATCTGGATTCCTTTGCCAAGGCAATTGCACCAAGTATTGTCACGGAAGATCTTCATTGGTCCCGATGCACTAGGTATGACACCTAGATCGGAAATGAACTCTTTCATCCAGACTCCTTCATTTGCTGCTTCCGAAGCAGCTATGTACTCCGCTTCACATGTAGATCCCGCCACGATGCTTTGTTTAGAACTGCACCAACTAACAACTCCACCGTTTAATAAAAATACGTATCCGGTTTGCGATTTAGAATCGTCCGGATCAGTGTCAAAGCTTGCATCGACGTAACCATTTACGACTAGCTCTTTGTCACCTCCATATACGAGAAACATATCCTTAGTCCTTTTAAGGTATTTCAGGATGTTCTTGACCGTTGTCCATTGATCCACTCCTGGATTACTTTGGTACCTTCCTGCCAAGCTTATTGCTAAGCATACGTCAGGTCTGGTACACAGCATTGCATACATGATAGAGCCTATGGCTGAAGCATAGGGAACATCTTTCATTTTCTCTCTATCTTCTGCCGTGGTCGGGCATTGAGTCGACTCAATTTCACACCTTGTAATACAGTAAACATTCTTTCTTTGCCTGATCCATTTTGAACTTTTTCAAAACTTTATCAAGGTATGTGCTTTGTGAAAGTCCAATCAAGCGTCTTGATCTATCTCTATAGATCTTGATGCCCAATATGTAAGCAGCTTCACCGAGGTCTTTCATTGAAATTTTTTTATTCAAGTATCCTTTTATGCTATCCAGAAATTCTATATCATTTCCAATCAATAATATGTCGTCCATATATAATATCAGAAATGCTACAGAGCTCCCACTCACTTTCTTGTAAATACAGGCTTCTCCAAAAGTTTGTATAAAACCATATGCTTTGATCACACTATCAAAGCATTTATTCCAACTCCGAGAGGCTTGCACCAGACCATAAATTGATCATTGGAGCTTGCACACTTTGTTAGCACCTTTTGGATCAACAAAACCTTCTGGTTGCATCAGATACAACTCTTCTTCTAGAAATCCATTCAAGAATGCAGTTTTGACATCCATTTGCCAAATTTCATAATCATAAAATGCGGCAATTCCTAACATGATTCGGACAGACTTAAGCATCGCTTCTGGTGAGAAAGTCTCATCGTAGTCAACCCCTTGAACTTGTCGAAAACCTTTCGCAACAAGTCGAGCTTTATAGACGATTACATTACCATTAGCGTTAGTCTTCTTCTTAAAGATCCATTTATTCTCAATGGCTTGCCGATCATCGGGCAAGTCAACCAAAGTCCATACTTTGTTCTCATACATGGATCCCATCTCAGATTTCATGGCTTCCAGCCATTTTGCGGAGTCTGGGCTCACCATCGCTTCTTCATAGTTCGTAGGTTCGCCATGGTCAAGTAACATGACTTCCGTAATAGGATTACCGTACCACTGCAGTGCGGATCTTACTCTGGTTGACCTCGTAGTTCAAGATAAACTTGATCTGAAGTTTCATGATCAATATCATTAGCTTCCTCACTAATTGGTGTAGTTGTCACAGAACCGGTTCTTGTGATGAACTAGTTTCCAATAAGGGAGCGAATCTGATTATCTCATCAACTTCTACTTTTCTCCCACTCACTTCTTTCGAGAGAAACTCTTTTCTAGAAAGGATCCGAATTTAGCAACGAAAATCTTGCCTTCAGATCTGTGATAGAAGGTGTACCCAATAGTCTCTTTTGGGTATCCTATGAAGACACATTTCTCCGATTTAGGTTCGAGCTTATCTGGTTGAAGTTTCTTCACATAAGCATCGCAACCCCAAACTTTAAGATACGACAACTTTGGTTTCTTGCCAAACCATAGTTCATAAGGCATCGTTTCAACGGATTTTGATGGTGCCCTATTCAACGTGAATGCGGCCGTCTCTAAAGCATAACCCCAAAACGATAGCGGTAAATCAGTAAGAGACATCATAGATCGCACCATATCTAGTAAAAGTACGATTACGACGTTCGGACACACCATTTCGTTGTGGTGTTTCGGGTGGCGTGAGTTGTGAAACTATTCCGCATTGTTTCAAATGTAAACCAAACTCGTAACTCAAATATTCTCCTCCACGATCAGATCGTAGAAATTTTATTTTCTTGTTACGATGATTTTTCACTTCACTCTGAAATTCTTTGAACTTTTCAAATGTTTCAGATTTGTGTTTCATTAAGTAGATATACCCATATCTGCTCAAATCATGTGTGAAGGTGAGAAAATAACGATACCCGCCACAAGGCCTCAACATTCATTGGACCACAAACATCAGTATGTATGATTTCCAACAAATCAGTTGCTCGCTCCATAGTTCCGGAGAACGGCGTTTTAGTCATCTTGCCCATGAGGCACGGTTCGCAAGTACCAAGTGATTCCAAAAGCCCGTCAGTATGGAGTTTCTTCATGCGTTTTACACCGATATGACCCAAACGGCAGTGCCACAAATAAGCTGCACTATCATTATCAACTCTGTATCTTTTGGTTTCAACACTATGAATATGTGTATTACTACTATCGAGATTCAATAAAAATAGACCACTCTTCAAGGGTGCATGACCATAAAAGATATTATTCATATAAATAGAACAACCATTATTCTCTGACTTAAATGAATAACCGTCTCGCATCAAACAAGATCCAGATATAATGTTCATGCTTAACGCCGGCACCAAATAACAATTATTTAGGTCTAAAACTAATCCCGATGGTAGATGTAGAGGTAGCGTGCCGACCGCGATCACATCGACTTTGGAACCATTTCCCACGCGCATCGTCACCTCGTCCTTAACCAATCTTCGCTTAATCCGTAGTCCCTGTTTCGAGTTGCAAATATTAGCAATGTAACCGATTATCAAATACCTGTGTACTCGAGAGCATTAGTAAGGTACACATCGATAACATGTATATCACATATACCTTTGTTCACTTTGCCATCCTTCTTATCCGCCAAATACTTGGGGCAGTTCCGCTTCCAAAGGTCCGATCTGCTTGCAAGAGAAGCACTCAGTCTCAGGCTTAGGTCCAGACTTGGGTTTCTTCTCTTGAGCAACAACTTGTTTGCTGTTCTTCTTGAAGTTCCCCTTCTTCTTCCCTTTGCCCTTTTTCTTGAAACTGGTGGTCTTGTTGACCATCAACACTTGATGCTCCTTTTGATTTCTACTTCGCGGCTTTTAGCATTGCGAAGAGCTCGGAATAGTCTTGTCCATCCCTTGCATATTATAGTTCATCACGAAGCTCTTGTAGCTTGGTGGCGATGATTGAAGAATTCATCAATGACATCGCCATCGTGAAGATTAACTCCCAGTTGAATCAAGTGATTATTATACCCAGACATTTTGAGTATGTGTTTACTGACAGAACTATTCTCCTCCATCTTGCAGCTATAGAACTTATTGGAGACTCCATATCTCTCAATCCGGGCATTTGCTTGAAATATTAACTTCAACTCCTGGAACATCTCATAAGCTCCATGACGTTCAAAACGTCGTTGAAGGCCCGGTTCTAAGCCGTAAAGCATGGCACACTGAACTATCGAGTAGTCATCAGCTTTGCTCTGCCGGACGTTCTTAACGTCGTTAGTTGCATCAGCAGCAGGCCTGGCACCCAGCGGTGCTTCCGGGGCGTAATTCTTCTCTGACAATGAGGATAATCCTCGATTCTGGACCCGATCCGTGTAATTGCTACCATCATCTTTCAACTTTGCTTTCTCAAGGAACGCATTAAAATTCAACAGAACAATAGCACGAGCCATCTATCTACAGTAAACATAGACAAGCAAAATACTATCAGGTACTAAGTTCATGATAAATTTAAGTTCAATTAATCATATTACTTAGGAACTCCCACTTATACAGACATCTCTCTAGTGATCTAAGTGATTACGTGATCCAAATCAACTAAACCATGTCCGATCATCACGTGAGATGGAGTAGTTTCAATGGTGGACATCACTATGTTGATCATATCCACTATATGATTCACGTTCGACCTTTCGGTCTCCGTGTTCCGAGGCCATATCTGTATATGCTAGGCTCGTCAAGGTTAACCTGAGTATTCTGCGTGTGCAACTGTTTTGCACCCGTTGTATTTGAACGTAGAGCCTATCACACCCGATCATCACGTGGTGTCTCGGCCACGAAGAACTTTCCATAGCGGTGCATACTCAGGGAGAACACTTCTTGATAATTTTAGTGAGAGAGATCGTCTTAAAATGCTACCGTCAATCAAAGCAAGATAAGATGCATAAAGGATAAACATCACATGCAATCAATATAAGTGATATGATATGGCCATCATCATCTTGTGCTTGTGATCTCCATCTCCGAAGCACCGTCGTCATCACCATCGTCACCGGTAGCGACACCTTGATCTCCATCGTAGCATCGTTGTCGTCTCGCCAATCTTATGCTTCTACGACTATCGCTACCGCTTAGTGATAAAGTAAAGCATTACAGTATGCGTTGCATTTCATACAATAAGCGACAACCATATGGCTCCTGCCAGATTGCCGATAACTTCGGTTACAAAACATGATCATCTCATACAATAAAATATAGCATCACGTCTTGACCATATCACATCACAACATGCCCTGCAAAAACAAGTTAGACGTCCTCTACTTTGTTGTTGCAAATTTTACGTGGCTGCTACGGGCTGAGCAAGAACCGTTCTTACCTACGCATTAAAACCACAACGACAATTTGTCAAGTTAGTGCTGTTTTAACCTTCGCAAGGACCGGGCGTAGCCACACTCGGTTCAACTAAAGTGAGAGAGACAGACACCCGCCAGTCACCTTTAATCACGGGTGCTCACAACGGTGAAACCAGTCTCGCGTAAGCGTACGCGTAATGTCGGTCCGGGCCGCTTCATCTCACAATACCGCCGAACCAAAGTATGACATGCTGGTAAGCAGTATGACTTGTATCGCCCACAACTCACTTGTGTTCAACTCGTGCATATGACAGCTACGCATAAAACCAGGCTCAGATGCCACTGTTGGGGAACGTAGTAATTTCAAAAAATTTCCTATGCACACGCAAGATCATGGTGATGGCATAGCAACGAGAGGGGAGAGTATTGTCCACGTACCCTCGTGAACCGTGGCGGAAGCATTACGACAACGCGGTTGATGTAGTCGTACGTCTTCACGATCCGACCGATCCAAGTACCGAACGTATGGCACCTCCGAGTTCAGCACACATTCAGCTCGATGACGATCCCCGGACTCCGATCCAGCAAAGTGTCGGGGATGAGTTCCGTCAGCACGACGGCGTGGTGACGATGATGATGCTCTACCGGCGCAGTTCTTTGCCTAAACTCCGCGACGATATGACCGAGGTGGAATATGGTGGAGGGGGGCACCGCACACGGCTAAGGAACGATCCGTAGATCAACTTGTGTGTCTATGGGGTGCCCCCCTGCCCCGTATATAAAGGAGCAAGAAGTGCGGCCGGCCCTAGGAGGAGGCGCTGCTGAGGAGTCCTACTCCCATCGGAGTAGGACTCCCCCTTCCTAGTTGGCCTAGGGACTTGGGGGAAGGAGGAGAGGGGAAAAGGAAAGGGGCGCCGCCTCCTTGTCCTATTCGGACTTGGGGGAGGCGGCTGCCCCTTGGCCCCTTCTCCTCTTTCTCCACTAGGCCCACTAAGGCCCATTAGGTCACCGGGGTTCGGTAACCTCCGGTACTACGGTAAAATGCCGATTTCACCGGAACACTTCGATGTCCAAACATAGGCTTCCAATATATCAATCTTTATGTCTCGACCATTTTGAGACTCCTCGTCATGTCCGTGATCACATCCGGGACTCGAACAAACTTCGTACATCAAAACTTATAAACTCATAATAAAACTGTCATCGTAACGTTAGCGTGCGGACCCTACGGGTTCGAGAACTATGTAGACATGACCTAGAACTATTCTCGGTCAATAACCAATAAGCGGAACCTGGATGCCCATATTGGTTCCTACATATTCTCTGAAGATCTTTATCGGTCAAACCGCATAACGACATACGTTGTTCCCTTTGTCATCGGTATGTTACTTGCCCGAGATTCGATCGTCGGTATCCAATACCTAGTTCAATCTCGTTACCGGCAAGTCTCTTTACTCGTTCCGTAATACATCATCTCGCAACTAACTTATTAGTTGCAATGCTTGCAAGGCTTATGTGATGTGCATTACCGAGAGGGCCCAGAGATACCTCTCCGACAATCGTGAGTGACAAATCCTAATCTCGAAATCGCCAACCCAACATGTACCTTTGGAGACACCTGTAGTACTCCTTTATAATCACCCGATTCACGTTACGATGTTTGGTAGCACCCAAAGTCTTCCTCCGTAAACGGAGTTGCATAATCTCATAGTTACAGGAACATGTATAGGTCATGAAGAAAGCAATAGCAATATACTAAGCGATCAAGTGCTAGGCTAACGGAATGGGTCATGTCAATCACATCATTCTCCTAATGATGTGATCCCATTAATCAAATAACAACACATGTCTATGTTTAGGAAACATAACCATCTTTGATTAATGAGCTAGTCAAGTAGAGGCATACTAGTGACTATACGTTTGTCTATGTATTCACACATGTATCATGTTTCCGGTTAATACAATTCTAGCATGAATAATAAAAATTTATCATGATATGAGGAAATAAATAATAACTTTATTATTGCCTCTAGGGCATATTTCCTTCATTACCTCCATCGAGAGGGCCCGGACCTGGGTAAAAACGCCGTGTCCCTTGTCTCCTGTTACCGTCCGCCTAGACGCACAGTTGAAACCCTACTCGAGATGCGCCGGTTTTGACACCGACAGAGACCGTCGTTTATTCCGGTGACGAGTCCTCGACCGGAGAAACCGAATCATTGTATCAGCTACAGGACAGCCGGATTGGGGGCTGTTCCGATGGCGACAGTATTCCGGACCCCTCTGATCCGCCCAACCGGGTTGGGATATTCATGGCTGGTACACAGGCGGCGGTCCACTCTTCGACCGCAGCAGCAATGTTCTCTGGATCAGCAGCGGCTGCGGCGGCCGGGGCAGGAGGCTCTGTGCGCCCGCCAGCTCAAGTTTTATCTGATCTGTTTGATGCGTTGGTTGTGCTTATGGCAGAGTTTAACCCGGCGGATCAGGACGCCCACAACGCGGAGATTGCAAAAGTGAGGGAACAGATCACTCAGGCCAAGGCCGACCTGGCGGCTGAGAACAACAGGTTGGCTGCAGAGCGGGCTGCTTTGGATGCGCATGCCTATAGGCTTATGCTGGACCAGAACGCGTCGCACGAAGTCTTGAGAAGGAAGCATCGGTCTCGCCTGCCGACGTTTTTCGATGCCAGAAACCTCTTTAATACCCCAGGAGTAGGGACTAGTAACCCGCCGTGGCTAAACCGGGCGGAGGCACCTGGGACGGGTGCGCTGGTTTAGCCTCGCCTGATGGAGCCACCCCGACAGAATAACATCATACCTCAGCCTGTCCAGACACCTCCTGGACATTATTCCAATCCGATGGACAATCTTATCGCTGCCGCTTCACGGCTGGAGGCCATCCCGATTGAAGGTGATTCTCCGCAAGCGGCGGAGACGCGCCGGGTTAAGGAACCTTTCTTCGAGCAGCCTTGGTTCAGCAGGAAGCATATTCGTATAACCGTGACCGAATTCATGCCACCGCCCGTCCAAGCCGGAGTTACAGCAGGCGGATGGATGAACCGGCCGTATCCAGTAATGCACGGAACCGTGAAGCGCCCCGTGGTCATAACCTGGCGGGTGATGCTCAGGAAGTGGTGGACCGGGCCCGAGCACGAAGGGATGCCGAGTTAACAGCGCAACATGAGGCTCGTCGGTTTACGCCGGTTCGTCCAACCACCTCGATCGAGCCAGGAGTTACTTCCAGTTCTTTGGGAGTGCCTTGTCTTGTCCCCGCTTTACGCAATGTGCGCCTGCCCAAGGATTTCAAGGGCCCGCGCAAGGTGCCAAATTACATGGCCGATTTGTCTCTGGAAGCATGGGTAGAGAGTTATGAGATGGCCATGGAGATGCTTGACGTAGATGAAGCGGCATGTGCAAAGTATTTCACCATGATGCTTGAAGGGACAGCCCGTATTTGGTTAAAGAGCTTACCGGCCAATTCTATCAGTTCATCGGCCCAGTTGCGAGCCCGGTTTATCCAGAATTTCAAGGATACATGTAAGCAGCCCATGTCGATAGTGGATTTAGCGGCCTGTGTCCAGGAGGAAGGAGAGTCCACAACCCGCTGGGTACGCCGGGTCTCGAAAATTTTGCACTCATCAGACCGTATCAATGCTGACTCTGCGGTTATAACTTTGGAAAGCAACTGCCGGTTTAAACCTCTGAAGTTGAAATTGGGACGGATGAAGCGCCATCGTAACGATATGGGGACTGTCGTGGAATTAACACGTCAGATGTCCTCATGAAAGGACTTAGTCGTGGAGCCATCGCAACGGGTTAGCTTGAAGGGGTTAAACCGGACAAGGGACACGGGAGTTTTATACTAGTTCGGCCCCTTCGATGAAGGTAAAAGCCTACGTCTAGTTATGATGGGATTGATTGGGTTTTGATGACCAGGGAGTGAAATACGCTTGCCTGAGTCTCGAGTTGTTGTTTGTTGTCCCTGAACCGCCGCCGGGTCGTCCCTTTATATACACAAAGTTGGCCTTGCGGCGGTCTCTGAGCCCGAGGCCGACTCATACAAAGTGTCCGGCTCGGTCTCTCCTTTCCTAACTTATATTACAAGTTTACATAGTCATGGCGGTTTACCACTATGGGCCCTAATCCGCCTTTGGGCTATGGGCTTCGAAGCCGTTAGTAAAACACCATCTTCTGGATCTTCATGGGCTTCAGCATAGTCGAGGGTGAACCGGGCCCTCCTGGCTGGTTTACACTCAGTAGTTATATCCTCAACATTAGGCCCCAGATTGATTTAAATTTGTTCATGTCAAACTTCAATACTTCCAAGATATCTTGTAGGCGTCCTCTTGTATTTTCGTAAACCGCCATATTGTCCTTTCCTGTAAATTTTGTAAACCGCCGTGACATCATCTTCTGAACACCGCAACGGTCCATCATGACATCATCTCTGTATAAAAAGATTAAAAAGATTCCCTTCACTTAATGGCTTATCCAGAAAATCGAGGCGACAGGCGCACCCACTCTGCCGCTTCAGGCTCCTTGATTATCGCGCCTGCCATTTATTCTTTCCTCTATAAATAAGGCCCGAGGCCCTTCTTTCTCTTCCCCTTCCGTGCCTTCTTCTTCCTCGCGAAGCCCCAGCTCTGAAGCTCCGCCGCCGTCCGCGACCCTTGAGAGCTGCATCGACAAAGGCCGCTGCATCAACCTGAAATAGATCAGAAACTCATCGCACCCCTCCGCAGTAAATATGCAGTGGCAAGTTTCCTCTTTCCTTCATCTTTAGATCTATGTTTAGGGTTCGCGAGCTCATCTGTACAGTTCTTCATTCTTCCCCTTCGTCCTTCCTTCTGCCGCAGTAGTTTTGATCCAATAGCAGTATAGATCTCATGCGGTGGTTATTCCGCATCCATTTTTAATGCTTAGCAGATCTTCGTTTTTCTTCTGTAGAATATAGACCTTCCCTGTTCTGCTTAACGCCATTAGAGATCACAGGAAAAACTGCCTTACAGATGTGCGGTAGATCCAAATAAATTTGAGCATTGTGTGAAACCTGTTTCTGTCAACACTTAGTAGAAATTTTGAATCTTGGCCCTTCTGCCTCTGGGCGGTTTAACTTTTGATAGCCAATCCGCCATATATCATTAGCCCTCTCTTAAACCGCCAATTGAACCTTACATAGTATTTTTCTCCGGTTTAACACTGAATTGTACACCTTCAACTATAAATTCTTAAACTGGCACTTGTTTTTCCTTTCAGTTCCCCCTTCCGGAATGGCGAAACAATTCTATGCTTGCAATTGGGCTCCGTCCTGGATCACGGAAACACAACTCAACGGTTCTGTCACCACCGGTGTTTTAGCCTCAAAAAGGGTTCTCCACTGGCGAGTTCCGGAATCGGAATGTCCACCTGAACCTCAAGAAGGAGAGGTGATTGTTTTTATGCAACACTTAGACCGGGGATTCAGTCCGCCCGGATCAAAAATTTTCCGGGATGTCCTCGCAAGCTTCCAACTCCATCCGCAAGATATTGGTCCAGATTACATGTCCAATATATGCAACTTTCAAGTATTCTGTGAAGTCTATCTTCAAGAAGAGCCAACCGTGGAGCTATTTCGGGACTTCTTTCATTTGAACCGCCGTACGGAATTCTCAGATGGTCCCAACACAGAGCTTGGCGGTGTTTCAATTCAGAAAAGAAAAGAAGTTGAGTTCCCTCATGAAAAACATCACAACCATCCCAAAGATTGGAATCAGACCTGGTTTTACTGCCGGAACACTGCCCCTGATGGAGAAAATCCTTTGCCGGGTTATCGCCCTCACCGGCTTAGTAACGGCCACCCATTACCTTTACGCTTGACCGCCGCAGAACGAAAGAATTTTGCACCTCAACTCACCAAGCTCCAGGCTCTGATGGCCAACGATTTAACTGGCATTGATCTTGTCCGCTGTTGGGTTTCTTGGGGCATTTTACCTTTAAGCCGTTGCCCCGGATTGATGCATGAATACACTGGTGATGTCAAAGACCCTCAACGATATCACAAAACAGTAATAACCGAGCTTCAAGTTACTGAATCGGTGAAGAAAATGCTTGATGAACCGATCTCTGCATGTAGCCAAACCGGGTTGGCTCCGTTTTGCGTCTCCAATAAACCGCCAGCGGAAAAGTTTATCTAAATACTTTACTGATTTGCTTCCGTATTGACTGTGTACTAACCTTCCCTTGTCTTAATTTCAGGCTAACAACTCCTTTTGGAAACGGACTAAACCAGCTCGGGCTCCTCGTGCAAAGACTAAGGCCACCAAGAAAGCTGGCAAGAAGAAAACCACCGAGTCTTCTGATCCGCCAGAAGATGAAGAATCCGACGCTGAGGTAGAACTTGACTCACTTGGTTCCTTTTTCATCCATCTTATTGACAATTATTATTCCCAGGATGATGCTGAGGCCAGCCGTGCAGAACATGTTGAAGTAATCCTTCTTTCTTCCAATTCAGATCTTGTACCGGTTCAAAGAATTCGCCGCCTGATCCGGAAAGTAAAACAATCTCACCCCCTTGCTCATTTGGATCCAAAATTTTCTTTGGAGACACAACTAGTTGAAGAACGTCGCACAACCCGGCATAGCGGTCAACAAATCATGTCGTCTGGTTTAGCTGATACGCCAACCCGGAAACGTCGTCCAGAGGTGACTTGTTCTCCTGAAAAGCGTTATCCTTTGAATGGTTTCTTCCGATGCCCTCTCAATCTGTCGGCCGAATTACTGTGCTTCTTCCAACTCGTCTGGCGGTTCATCAACCACTCAGCTGCCTCCTCTTAAACTCATCACTGGGTAAGTATATTACTCCTTAAATTTGTTTCTTTTATTTGTCGGTTTACCATGTTCTAACCTTTGATATTGTAGTGCCAAGGCTCAATTAAGTAAAAAATCCAAGACCAGCGACCCCTATTATTGATGTTGATCCAGAGAAGACTCCAGAGCGTCATGGCAAAGACCCTGAAGTCGCTATAGATAGCTCTGCTGGGAAAAACCAAGATGCTGATGCTAACCCGCCAGAGGTTGAACCGAACGTAGAGGTTGATACTTCACATCCTCCTGCCCCTCCAAGTCCAACAGTGGAACAACGGGGCTCAACTGCTGATCCGCCAAGCCCGGCTAACAAACCGCCAAGCCCTGCTACCAAGGCGCCAAGCCCTGTTAAAAATGTCAATTCTTCCAGTTCGGCCAAATATGATGACGTTGTTGTTACTGGTACTGCATATACCGCCCCTGGTATTCCGGTTGCTCTATCAAAGCACACTGCCAAGGATGAATTTGCTGCTATGAGCAAGGGGAAGGAGAAAACTGATTGGTCAGCTTATGTCGATCTTTCTGCTCAAGAGCTCCACTCCGGCTTCATGAACCGGCTTTACACAAGCCGTGATTATGAAGCCGGTTTAGTAAATCTGATGAAGGAGCGCTATGAGGTAAACAATTTTGCTCTTTGCTCTGTACCTTCATTGCATTGTAGCCCCCAAGGGCCGGTTTGTCTTTAGAAAGTCAAACCGGGATTTTGCATATTCCATACTGTACTTTATGAGATTTCCTTGTGTATTTCTGATCAAACACACATTAGCCCTGTGATAGCCTGGCTTATTAGGGATGATAGACTACTCATATCAATAAGGAATTCCTTCTTTTCCGGGAGCCCATTCGGACAGAACTCCAAAGTTAAGCGTGCTCAGCTTGGAGTAGTGTCAGGATGGGTGACCATTTGAAGTTGCTCCCGGGTGCACACGAGTGAGGACAAAGTGCGCAGAAAAGACTAGTATTGATCTGTGGGGCCAGTCTAGATCCCGCCAGGAGTAACGACCACCGGCGGGTGTGTCCGGGGCGTTACAAGTTGGTATCAGAGCCAGGTTTATGTGATAGCCTGGCTTATTAGGGATGATAGACTACTCATATCAATAAGGAATTCCTTCTTTTCCGGAAGCCCATTCGGACAGAACTCCAAAGTTAAGCGTGCTCAGCTTGGAGTAGTGTCAGGATGGGTGACCGACCGGGAAGTTGCTCCCGGGTGCACACGAGTGAGGACAAAGTGCGCAGAAAAGACTAGTATTGATCTGTGGGGCCAGTCTAGATCCCTCCAGGAGTAACGACCACCGGCGGGTGTGTCCGGGGCGTTACAAGTTGGTATCAGAGCCGACCCTCGCGGTTACACGATGGTTGCGGACAGGTGCATGGTCATGTTGTTCATGACGTTTGTGACCCGTCGTGGCACCCGACATGGCACATGTGCGGATCGAAGCAGACGTTTGTGCCAAGAGGGAACGTTCCTGTGGCCCGACGAGGACGTCGGTTCCTCTGAGTGGGGGTGTATGTGATAGCCTGGCTTATTAGGGATGATAGACTACTCATATCAATAAGGAATTCCTTCTTTTCCGGGAGCCCATTCGGACAGAACTCCAAAGTTAAGCGTGCTCAGCTTGGAGTAGTGTCAGGATCGGTGACCGACCGGGAAGTTGCTCCCGGGTGCACACGAGTGAGGACAAAGTGCACAGAAAAGACTAGTATTGATCTGTGGGGCCAGTCTAGATCCCGCCAGGAGTAACGACCACCGGCGGGTGTGTCCGGGGCGTTACAAGCCCCCAAGTGCCATGATTAAAACTTGTATTAATCCTTGGGACTTCAATAATCAGCATAAAAATGATCCGCATTAGCCCCCAAGTGCCAAGTGTATAACTGGTTAGATGCTTGGGACTTTAACAAAGATATTAACATGCTCTCTTCTTTGTTGCGATTGTGAGATAAGCCAACAAGTCTCACAAATTGCTGACCTTCAAGAAAATCTGAAATCCCAACAAGCAGAAACCACCAAGGCCAAGGATGAGTTGAAAACCGCCTTAACCACCATGGAGCAGCTCAAGGAATGGTACAAGTCTGAGCAGGACAACTGGGATACTGAAAAGGCTGGATTGCTGAAGCGGGCGGAAGACGCTGAATCAGCTCTTAAACCTGTGACGGAAGAGCTTACTGGATTAAAGAGCCAAGTCAATGCCATGACCTCTGCAATATTTGGTAAGCACTGTTTACCAAGGCTTTATGAATATTCCGCTTTGAAATTTTCTCCGGTTTAACATGAACTTCTTAAACCGCTATAGGTAGACGCATTGCTCATCTGGGTGATGATATGCGGAAGAAACTGAAGGCCGTGTATACGCTGATTGAACAGCTGTATACCGGCGTCCAACGGGTTATCTGCAACACTTCTTATGACAATGCGGCTCCAACACTGATCAAGGACATGCTGGACCGACTATCTATGACGCCAGCACAGATGGAAGAATTGAAGCGATCCGCTGCCCGGGCTAGCACTTTACTAGCACTGACTCGAGCCAAGGCATGGATAGCTGATGTTGATCCGGCTGATATAGCCAAGGGCTTCCCCATTACACAAGAAAACGGCGAAGTATTTGACAATGATGCCCTCAAACGGGTAACAAGGGAGATGTGTCCTCTGGCAAGTCAGTTGGCAGAAGAGGCTAACCTGACGGTTCACCGATCCTTCTACGACGCAAACAACAAACGGGTTGAAGCTGTTATTCCTGAAGTGCAGAACCTTGTTCCACCAATCCGTAAGCACACTTACGCCCCTGACGTTGATCCGGCTGATCTTATAAGTGAAGAGGCTGTCTTTCAGGCTTTAACCCGGATTTACTGGACCACCAATGACTTTCGGCCATTGGATGGGGAAGAGGAGGTTGAACCGACGCCAGATGACCCATCTACTTCACATCAACCCGGTGATGAATCTTAATCCGTCAAGTCGGTTGATACGTCAGAAACTGTCCGTTGTAAAACAATTCCATATTTTGGGCCTCTGAATGCCTTGTAATAGGGTAGTCAAAACTATTTTGATCTGCTGCCATCGTGCAGGAGGAGATACTTTATGTGATCCTCCATGCCAATGCCAATTTTGGTTCAGATATGCTGCCATCATAATATGCAACTCATGTGTGTGCATAAAAAGAAACAGGGTCCTGGCGGTTTACCGCCGGACGGGTCATAATGCCCAAGAAAAGGGCTGATTGATAATCAAACCGTAAAATTATGAAATGATTCATACCTGTGATATAATATCCGTGTTTATTTGGCTGGTTAACTTTGATTGTAATAAGGGTGAAAACCCAAATATGAAATTCTTCGGATAACCCCATCATGTACTGATGTTGTATAGTAAGTCATACCGGGTGATGATGCAGACCAGATGATCAAAGCTGGTGACTGGTAGTCAATGCCAGGCCGGGTTAAAAAACTCAGGTTTAAGAATAAGGTCTGTCAACGTGTAGTTGCAAACCAAACCGGTTTAATGAATACCAGGCTAATAAAATGACTGACCAGGCCAAGAAAATCGGTTTAACATAAAATTCAGCAAAACGCAAAGAAACCGTGTAGTGGAGGCTTTTTGAGGGCTGCCAGGCCCAAATTCGAGGCTTTTTGTGGGCTGCCAGGCCGCTGAGTTGAACCATTTAACAAAGCCTTTTAAGATGGACCTCCAACTAACCAATCACCGTTTTAACTTTGACAAGTTCAGGGTCTCAATGAGAGTAACTGTCAAACGTTCGGAGGGCCATGCCAGGATGACCTGGATAGGAGTGTCTTACTTGATGAAGGCATGTTAACCCGGGGTTTTAGGTAAATATACCAAGCTTCCAAGCCGTGGGTCGATACCCAGCTACAAGGGTCCATTCAAACTCCTTGGTATTTGACACAAGAAGCCCCCAAGTAACGTGATGAGCTGTGCTCACTGGGTGCCTATGTTTGAGTTGTGCATAGCATCCAGACTCTCTTTGGCCCCTTGGGTGTGAAGCTCCCAAGCTTTGTGGCTTTATAGCCGGTTTAACAGGTAGTACTCCGCTTTGTTAGATGAAGCCCCATGTAACTCAAAGGATATTTGAGAAAAAATAGCAGAGGCCCCGCTTAGAGCAAGGATGCTAATTTATTTATTGATCATAATATATACATTGTCGAAATATATACATAAGAAGAGCATATGGCTCCAAGTGTAATAAGGCCGGAGGAGAGCTATGTTCCATGGTCACGGGTCTCCTCCTTAGAGTTGCGTGAGTTGTCTCGAACGTCAATGAGGTAGTATGATCCGTTGTGCAGATTCTTGCTGACCACAAAGGGTCCTTCCCAAGGCGGGGACAACTTGTGCATGTCGGTCTGATCCTGGATGAGCCGGAGCACCAAGTCACCTTCTTGAAAGGTTCTTGTCCTAACCCGGCGTCTGTGATAACGCCGTAGATCTTGTTGACAAACCTCCGATCGAGCCAGAGCTTTATCCCATTTTTCATCTAACAGGTCCAGTGCCTCTTGGCGAGCCTGCTCGTTGTCCGCTTCAACATAATTAGCAACCCGGGGCGAGTCATGACGTATATCACTTGGGAGAACCGCCTCTGCCCCGTATACCATAAAGAAAGGCGTGTAACCTGTTGATCGATTGGGGGTGGTGTTGATACTCCACAACACAGAAGGTAATTCTTCCACCCAACAACCCGACGTCCGCTGCAAGGGAATCATGAGCCGGGGTTTAAGACCCTTTAAAATTTCTTGATTAGCTCGCTCCGCTTGACCGTTGGATTGAGGGTGTGCCATAGATGCTAGGTCAAGCCGGATGTGCTCTCTCTGACAGAAATCCTCCATCTCACCTTTGGAAAGGTTGGTACCATTATCCGTGATGATACTGTGTGGAAAGCCAAAACGGAAGATAATCTTTTTGAGAAATTGAACCGCCGTAGCTGCATCACACTTGCTAACAGGCTCCGCTTCAACCCACTTGGTGAATTTATCAACTGCCACCAACAGGTGGGTCTTCTTGTCCTGGGAACGTTTAAAGGGTCCCACCATATCAAGCCCCCAAGTAGAAAAAGGCCAAGTAATGGGAATCATTCGTAGTTCCTGAGCCGGAATATGAGCTTTGCGTGAAATGTTTTGGCAAGCATCGCATCGCTTTACCAGATCCTCCGCATCAGCATGAGCTGTCAACCAGTAAAACCCATGACGAAAAGCTTTTGCAACCAGGGACTTTGAACCGGCATGATGACCACAATCCCCTTCATGAATTTCCCATAGGATCTCTTGGCCTTCTTCCGGAGAAACACAACGCTGAAATACGCCCGAAACGCTACAGCGGTGTAACTCGCCATTGTGAATAACCATTGACTTGGACCGCCGGACTATCTGCCGAACCAGGACTTTATCATTTGGTAGCTCGCCCCGGCTCATATACGCCAGATATGGAACCGTCCAATCTGGTATAACGTGTAAAGCGGCCACCAACTGAGCCTCCGGATCCGGGACAGCCAAATCTTCTTCTGTAGGCACCTTAACAGACGGGTTATGCAAGATATCTAAAAAGGTGTTAGGAGGTACCGGTTTACGCTGAGCTCCAAGCCGGCTCAAAGCACCTGCTGCTTCGTTTTTGTGCCGATCGATATGCTCAACCTGATACCCTTTGAAATGTCCCGCCACAATATCCACCTCACGCCTGTAAGCCGCCATGAGTGGATCCTTAGAATCCCAAGTACCAGAAACTTGCTGAGCCACCAGATCAGAATCTCCGAAACAACGAACTCGACTTAAGTTCATCTCTTTGGCCACACGGAGACCATGAAGTAAAGCTTCGTACTCAGCTGCATTTTTAGTACAAGGAAACATCAAGCGGATGACATAGCAAACTTTATACCCTCGAGGGGAAGTAATGACAACTCCAGCCCCCGAGCCTTCCAACTGCCTGGATCCATCAAAATGAATGGTCCAAGACGTATTATCCGGTTTATCTTCCGGTGCTTGCAGCTCGGTCCGATCATTGATAAAATCCACAAGAGCACGAGACTTGATGGCTGTTCGAGGTACATACTTTAAACCGTATGGCCCAAGCTCGATTGCCCACATTGCAACCCGGCCAGTGGCTTCCCTGTTTTGAATTATATCGCTCAAAGGAGCAGAACTAACCACTATGATGGATGGCCTTGAAAATATTGCTTGAGTTTTCGACCGGCCATAAAAACCCCGTACACCAACTTCTGCCAATGTGGATAGTGTTGTTTTGACTCGATCAGGACTTCGCTGATGTAGTATATAGGTCGTTGAACCGGATATTCCTTCCCAGCTTCTTTACGCTCAACCACAATTGCCACATCGACCGCTCGGGCATTGGCAGCCACGTATAATGTGAAAGGCTCATGATCAACTGGGGCTGCAAGAACCGGCGGTTCAACCAACTGCCGCTTTAGCTCCTCAAAGGCCGCATTGGCTGCGTCACTCCAGACGAAATCATCCGTCTTTTTCAACATCTGATACAAAGGAATTGCCTTCTCTCCCAAACGACTGATAAACCGGCTAAGGGCTGCAATCCGGCCTTCGAGACGCTGAACATCATTGATACACTTTGGTTTAGCCAGGGTTGTGATTGCCTTAATTTTTTCTGGGTTGGCCTCAATGCCCCTGTTGGATACCAAAAACCCGAGAAGCTTGCCTGCCGGAACACCAAAAACACATTTATCCGGATTAAGCATCATCTTGTAAATCCGAAGATTGTCAAACGTCTCCTTGAGGTCATCGATCAGTATTTCCTTCTTCCTGGATTTTACCACAATGTCATCCACATAAGCATGAACATTATGTCCAATCTGCGTGTGAAGACAATTTTGCACACAACGCTGATAAGTTGCCTGAGCACTCTTGAGCCCAAAGGGCATAGAAACATAGCAGAAGGCTCCAAAAGGAGTGATGAAGGCTGTCTTCTCCTGGTCCTTAACTGCCATATTGATATGATGATATCCTGAATAAGCATCCAAAAAACTCAGGCGCTCACAACCCGCCGTCGCATAAATGATCTGATCAATACGCGGGAGAGCAAAAGGATCAGCCAGGCAAGCCTTATTCAAGTCCGTGTAGTCCACACACATACGCCAAGTGCCGTTTTTCTTAAGAACCAGCACCGGATTAGCCAACCATTCAGGATGAAACACTTCGACGATAAAACTAGCAGCCAACAGCCGGGCTACTTCTTCACCAATTCCCTTGCGTCTTTATTCATTAAAGCGACGAAGAAATTGCTTGACTGGTTTAAACTTCGCATCAATATTAAGAGTGTGCTCAGCGAGTTCCCTCGGTACACCTGGCATGTCAGAAGGCTTCCATGCAAAAATGTCCCGGTTCTCACGGATGAACTCGACGAGCGCGCTTTCCTATTTTCGATCCAGATTGGTGCTGAGGCTGAACTGCTTGGACGAACCGCCAGTTACGAAGTCAACAAGCTTAGTCTCGTCAGCCGGTTTGAAATGCAGGGTTGGGTCATGCTGAGTGGTGGGCTTCTTCAGAGGGGTCATATCTGCCGGATCAACATTCTCCTTATAAAACTTTAGCTCTTCTGTAGCACAAACCGCCTCAGCATAAGCTGCATCACCCTCCTCACAATCCAACACGAATTTTCGACTTCCATGAACCATGATAGTCCCTTTATGACCCGACATCTTGAGCTGCAAATAAATATAACAAGGCCTTGCCATGAATTTTGCATAAGACGGCCGCCCAAACAGCGCATGATACGGGCTCGATTCTTACTACCTCAAAGGTCAATGTTTCGCACCTAGAGTCATGCTCATCACCAAACACAACTTCCAAGGCAATCTTACCTACGGATACGCCCGATTTACTCAGTACCACACCATGAAAAACAGTGTTGGACGGTTTAAGATTCTTATCTCACAACCCCATGCGACGTAATGTCTCATAATACGTAATATTGATACCGCTTCCTCCATCCATGAGTACTTTGGTGAACTTATAACCTCCCACCGAGGCGCCACCACCAGAGCTAGTTGATCCGGATTGTCAACCCGGGCGGATGATCCTCCTACTCCACACAATAGGCTGTTCCGACCACCGCAGATAACGTGGAACTGCGGTTCAACAAGATTGATCGCCTCTTGTGAAGCTTCGATCACGCTTGCAGACTAGTGGTGAACACATGATATCGCCCACCATTCAATTGCTTTGGGTGACTCGTAACCCGATCGCTGCTGGTTCCCTTGATTATTCTCGGGGTTATTACCACCTTGGTTGTTACGGTTGCCATAATTACTCAAACCCGAGTTTGAACCGCCGACACCATGGAAACTGGACCTGAATCACCGACGGACCCTGATCATACCGTAAAAGATCAGAGTTTTGAACTCCTTCATGATGTGACAATCCTTCCAGACGCGTTGCAGGAGCCTCCTTGGTCCCATGCTTGCATAAAGGCTGATTCAACAAACGCTCCAGATTCATCGCCCCACCGCGCTGGGGCGGTTTACCTTTTCGGCGCTGCACATTAGCGTTAGCCACAAAATCTGAATCTGCTTTACGCTTACCATTATTCCCATGGCCTCCTTGGTTGTGTTGCTGCCCCTTCGCACCGCCATTCTTCTTTCCCTTCTCTGGTTTCTCATTATCAGAATCGGGATCCTTGGTATTATCAGAATCAGCATACTTTACCAAGGTTGCCATGAGGGTTCCCATGTCGCTGCAGTGGCGCTTGAGCCGTCCCAACTTCATCTTCAGTGACTTAAACCGGCAATTGCGCTCCAGCGTGATAATCGCTTGACTAGCGTTAATCCGGTCGGACGAGTGTAAAACTTCTGAAACCCGGCGCACCCAATGAGTTGTGGACTCGTTTCGTCTTGAACACAAGCATCCAGATCCACAATGGACATGGGCTGCTTGCACGTGTCTTTGAAATTGGCTATAAACCGGGCTTTCAACTGATCCCATGACTCGATGGAATTAGCTGGCAGATTTTTCAACCAAGTACGGGTTGTTCCCTCCAACATCATTGTGAAGTACTTTGCACAAGCTGCTTCATCTACATCTAGCATCTCCATTGCCATCTCATAACTCTCGACCCACGCCTCAGGTGGCTGATCCGCCGTGTAGTTAGGAACTTTGCGTGGACCCTTGAAATCTTTGGGCAAACGCACATTACGGAGAGCCGGAATATGGGCACGACACTCCCCAGGAACTGAAGGCAAGCCCGGTGCCTCGTTCAACTGATGTTTGGCTGAACTCAGGCGGGTTGATAACGCCCAAAGCGGCATCCCTTCGTGCCCTGCCATGATCCACCACATCTTGAGCATTGCGATGCCACAACTGCTAGACACCTCCGGTTCATCCATACGCCTGCTATAACTTGGGCTCGGACGAGGGGTTGAATGAATTCTATCCCGACTATATGAATAAGCCTGCTGCTTCACCACGGCGGTTTGGAGAAGATCTCTCGCCCGTCGCGTTTCAACTGCTGCTATTGAATCACCTTCCATCGGAATGGCCGCCAGGCGCGAAGCTATGGCAATCATGTTATCCAGAGGGCTCGAGAAGTGACCTGGTGGTGTAGACACGTATTCAGCGGGTTATCTGTTTGTCGAGGTGGCTCCGTTATCCGTAGTTGATCCGGAACTGTCCTAGGCGCCTCTGTCCGGTTTGCAGCTACCGGATTGCTCGGCCCAGCGCCTGGCGTCTGAAAGAGATTTAACCCTTCGTAAACCGGCGACAGATGTGACCGGTACTTCCTTCGCATTACATCCTCTGATGCGGTCCGATCCAGCATGAGCTGGTAATTCTGTTCCTGTATCCGCTGTGATTGAGCATCCAAAGCGGCCCGTACCTCAGCCATCCTAGCATCCTAAGCTGCCAGGTCCTCCTTCGCCTGTGCTATTTGGTCCTTCAGTTTCGCAACGTCCGCATTGTGCTGATCCCGCGTCTCCGGGGTGATCACAGGTCAACAAGGTCGCCCAGCGTCCATCAAACCGGAGAGGACTTATACCGACGGCGCGGCCGACTCTGCCGCGGCCGATCCGGTGTTCATCACTGCGGTGGATGAAGACTGCAACGTGGGCTATGTTCCGGCCATGTAAACAGCAACCCGACTTGGCGGTTCAAGGTGGTCCGGAATACTGTTGCCATCGGAATATCCTTCGAACACACCGCTATGAATCTGGTACAAGGACTCGGTTTCGCCAGTGGATGACTCGCCGTCGGAGTATACGGCCGTCTCACCTTCAGACACCGGTTCAGACCCGATCCCATGGACACATCCTACGAACGCACGCTTCACAGCGGGCTTAACCCGGGCTGGACTTGCACGCTGAGCCATCTCGACGAGGTCGGTGCAGATGTCCGGCTCAGGGCCCGGTTCACCGATCTTGCCGATGAAGACATGAGTTCCGCCGAAGGGGACCCGGTACCCGTACTCGATCGAGCCGGCCTCGGGGCCCCATCCTTCGTCGTTGATGTAGAGCTTGCCGCGACGACTTTTGGTCATCCGGCCGATCACGTACCCCTTAAGTCCTTCAGAGCAGCCCTTCAAGAACTCGACACCATCGTGCAATAGCCCCACGGTGGGCGCCAACTGTCGTGGAATTAACACGTCAGATGTCCTCATGAAAGGACTTAGTCGTGGAGCCATTGCAACGGGTTAGCTTGAAGGGGTTAAACCGGACAAGGGACAGGGAGTTTAATACTAGTTCGGCCCCTTCGATGAAGGTAAAAGCCTACGTCTAGTTGTGATGGGATTGATTGGCTTTCGATGACCAGGGAGCGAAATACGCTTGCCTGAGTCTCGAGTTGTTGTTTGTTGTCCCTGAACCGTCACCGGGTCGTCCCTTTATATACACAGGTTGACGCTCGGTCGGTCTACAGAGCCCCGAGGCCGACTCATACAAAGTGTCCAGCTCGATCTCTCCATTCCTAACTTATATTACAAGTTTACATAGTCATGGCGGTTTACCACTATGGGCCCTAATCCGCCTTTGGGCTATGGGCTTCTAAGCTTCGTTAGTAAAATGCCATCTTCTGGATCTTCATGGGCTTCAGCATAGTCGAGGGTGAACCGGGCCCTCCTGGCCGGTTTACGCTCAGTAGTTATATCCTCAACAGGGACCCTCATGACTGCGTTACTGAAGTATGCTGATTCTGATGGTACCAAGGATCCCGAGTCTGATGATGACAAGACATGGAAGGGAAAGAAGAACAACAACTCCAAGGGGCAGCCACACAACACGGCAGGTCATGGTAACGGAGGCAAGCGTAAAGCGGACGACAGCATGGACTTTGTGGCTAATACTAGCGCATAGGACAGGGGCCAGCGACGGAAGGGTAAACCGCCAAATCGCGGTGGAGCTCCAAACCCCAATCCGGACCGCTTGACTTATCTATTAAACCAGCCCTGTCCAAAGCACGGGACGAAGGAGGCGCCAGCCACCCACCTTTGGAAGGATTGCTATATTATGTAGGAGTTCAAAAATTCTAATGCTTTCCGGTATGATCACGGATCAGGTGGTGGCTCAGGATCCAGATTCCATGGGCCGGGTCACGGCGGAGGAAATGTCGGTTCAGGCTTCAATGGAGACCAGGGTGGACGTAACAATCAGAACAATCAGAGTAGCCAGGGTGGTTACAACCAGCAGCAACGATGGGTTATCGAGCAATCCAAAACAGTTTAATAGTGGGCAATATCATGTATTCACCACTAGCTTGGATAAAAAGACCGTAAGCTTCACAAGCGAGCAAAGGAATTTCGTTGAACCGGCCGTGCCTCGTTATTTACGCTGGTCAGAACAGCCAATCATATGGAGCAGAGAGGATCACCCTCCCCGGCTTGACAATCCGGGTCAGCTAGCGTTGGTGGTGGTACCTCAGGTGGGAGGTTATAAGTTCACCAAAGTACTCATGGATGGAGGAAGCAACATTAATATCTTGTACTATGAGACCTTTCGTCGTATGGGGCTAACGGACAAGAATCTTAAACCGCCCAATACGGTATTCCATGGTGTGGTACCTGGTAAGTCTGCATATCCCGTCGGCAAGATAGCTCTGGAGGTGGCCTTTGGGGATGATCATGATTCCAGGTCTGAAACATTGGTTTTTGAGGTAGTTAAGACCCGGAGCCCGTACCACGCTTTGTTTGGGCGGCCGGCTTATGCCAAGTTTATAGCACGGCCCTGTTATATTTATCTGCAACTCAAGATGCCGGGTCACAAGGGGACCATAACCGTTCATGGACGTCGTAAGATTGCCTTGGAGTGTGAAGAAGGTGATGCGGCCTATGCAGAGTCGGTTTGTGCCACGGAAGAGTTGAAGTATTACAAGGATAATGTTGATCCGGCTGACATGACTCCGTTGAAAAAGCCAACCACAGAGCTTGATCCGCTCTAAAGTTCAAATCGGCAATGAGACCAAGCTTGTTGACTTCAGATCGCGATTCGTCCAAGCAGTTTAGTATCAGTACCAACTTGGATCCAAAATAGGAAAGCGCACTCATCAAGTTCATCCATGAGAACCGGGACATTTTTGCATGGAAGCCTTCTGACATGCCAGGTGTACCGAGGGAAATCGCTGAGCACACTCTTAATGTTGATCCTAAGTACAAACCGTGAAGCAGTTTCTCCGCCGGTTCAACGAAGAAAGGCGCAAAGCTATTGGAGAGGAAGTGGTCAGGCTCTTAGCAGCTGGCTTTATTGTTGAAGTGTTCCATCCTGAATGGCTGGCTAATCCGGTGCTGGTCCTTAAGAAGAATGACACCTGGCGCATGTGTGTGGATTACACAGATCTTAACAAGGCATGTCCAGCAGATCCTTTTGCCCTCCCCCGCATTGATCAGATTATTGATGCTACGGCGGGTTGTGAGTGTTTGAGTTTTCTGGATGCATATTCTGGTTATCATCAGATCAAGATGGCAGTTAAGGACCAGGAGAACATGGCGTTCATAACTCCTTTTGGAGCCTTCTACTATGTATCTATGCCCTTTGGGCTCAAGAGTGCCCAGGCAACTTATCAACGGTGTGTACAGAACTGCCTTCATAAGCAGATCGGCCGTAATGTGCATGCCTATGTGGATGATATTGTGGTTAAGTCAAGGGAGAAGGAGACTACGTTGATGATTTGAAGGAAACCTTTGATAACCAACGGACATACAAGATGATGCTCAATCCGGCCAAGTGTGTTTTTGATGTACCGGCAGGCAAGTTATTGGGTTTTCTGGTGTCCAACAGGGGAATCGAGGCTAATCCGGAGAAGATCACAGCTATCACCTCTCCGCTAAACCGAAATGTATCAACGATGTCCGGTAACAGCAGGCGGATTGCCTGTTGAACTGGGGCTTTATCAGCCGCCTCGGTGAGAAGGCAATACCTCTGTATCATATGCTGAAAAAAGCAGATCCCTTTGTCTGGAGTCCGGCCGCAGATAAAGCATTGGAGGATTTAAAGTGGAAGTTAGCCAATCCGCCTGTTCTTGCTGCTCCGATTGACCAAGAACCGTTGCTACTATATGTGGCAGCTAATGCTCGTCGGCGGCAAGATAGCTATTGTGGTAGAGCGCAAAGAGGCGGGTAAGGAGTATCCGGTTCAGCGCCCGGTTTACTATATCAGCGAGGTGCTTATTGAGTCCAAGCAAAGATACCCGCATTGGCAGAAGCTGGTGTATGGAGTTTTCATGGCAAGCGGGAAGCTTAGCAATACTTCTAGGGACATCCCATCACAGTGGTCAGCTCTGCTCCTTTGGGAGATATAATTCAAAACAGGGAGGCAACTGGCCGGATTGCCAAGTGGGCTATAGAGCTTGGGCCGCACGGTCTGAAATACGTGCCTCGGACGGCGATCAAGTCTCAAGAACTTGTGGATTTCATCAATGATTGGACGAAACTACAGGCACCTGAACAAAAACCGGATCACACCTATTGGACTATTCATTTTGATGGGTCCACGCAATTGGAGGGCTCGGGGGCTGGAGTCGTATTAACTTCCCCACGAGGTGATAATTTCTGTTATGTTCTCTACTTAATGTTCCCTTGTACTAACAATGCAGCTGAGTATGAAGCTTTACTCCATGGTCTTCGGATGGCTAAGGAGATGAATCTCAGCTGAGTCAAGTGCTTCGGTGACTCGGACCTGGTGGCCCAACAAGTGTCTGGAACTTTGGATTCTAAGGACCCGCTCATGGCAGCATACCGTTGTGAGGTGGATATCATTGCAGGCCACTTCAAGGGATATCAGGTGGATCATGTGGACAGACGGAAGAACGTAGCGGCGGACACTTTAAGCCGGCTGGGCTCTCAGCGTAAACCGGTCCCGCCTAATGTCTTCTTAGATGTCCTGCATAACCCGTCGGTCAAGCTCCCTAGCGAAGAGGATTTGGCTATTCTTGATCCGGAGCCTTAGTTTGTGGCGGCTCTGCATGTCATTCCGGATTGGACGCTTCCTTATCTTGCGTACATGAACCGGGGCGAGTTACCAGAGGATGAGACGCTGGCCAGGCAGATAATCCGGCGATCCAAGTCTATGACTATTGTCAATGCGAGTTGCATCATTGCAGTGTATTAGGAGCGTTTCAACATTGTGTGTCGCCAGAGGAAGGTTGTGAGATCTTGCGCGAAATCCACGAAGGAGATTGTGGTCACCACGCCGGTTAAAAATCTCTGATGGCTAAGGCGTTTCGTCACGGTTTCTATTGGTTGACTGCTCATGCCGATGCGGAGGACCTGGTTAGGCGATGTGACGGCTGTCAGAAGTTCTCAAGACGCGCTCATGTGCCGGCTCAAGAATTGGGGATGATTCCAATTACTTGGCCGTTTGCGACTTGGGGGCTGGATATGGTCGGGCCTTTCAAACGGTCCAAGGACAAGAAGACCCACCTTTTGGTGGCGGTTGACAAATTTACAAAGTGGGTAGAAGCGGAGCCCGTCAGCAAGTGTGATGCAGCCACGGCGGTTCAATTCATTAAGAAGGTGATTTTCCGGTTCGGCTTTCCACACAGTATCATTACGGATAATGGTACCAATCTGTCTAAGGGTGCTATGAAGGAGTTCTATGAACGTAAGCACATCCGGCTTGACGTTTCATCAGTGGCTCACCCATAGTCCAATGACCAAGCAGAGAGAGCTAACCAGGAGATCTTACGAGGCATCAAACCCCGGCTTATGGTTCCTTTGCAGCGGACGCCGAGTTGTTGGGTTGAAGAGTTACCATCTGTGTTATGGAGCATCAACACTACACCCAACAGATCGACAGGATACACACTGTTCTTCATGGTCTATGGAGTGGAGGCGGTTCTCCGCAGTGATATCCGTCGTGACTCACCTCGTGTAGCAGCTTATGTTGAAGCGGACAACGAGGTAGCTCGGCAAGACGCTTTGGACCTGTTGGATGAGGAGCGTGACATTGCAGCTGCCCGTTCAGCGATTTACCAGCAGGATCTTCGTCGCTATCACAGTCGCCGAGTTAGAACCAGAACCTTTCAAGAAGGAGATTTGGTGCTTCGGCTCATTCAAGACCAGACTGATATGCACAAGCTATCCCCACCTTGGGAAGGACCTTTCGTGGTCAGCAAGAATCTGCACAATGGGTCGTATTATCTTATTGATATTCGAGAGCATAAAGACTCACGTACATCAGAGGAGGAAACCAACAGGCCATGGAACATAGCTCATCTTCGGCCCTACTATACTTGAGCCATAGGCTTTACTTATGTACATATTATGACAATGCATATATTATGATCAATATAATAAACTGGAGCCTTAGCCAAAGCGGGGTCTCTATTATTTTTTACATCATGAGTGGTTACACAGAGTTTTTATCTTAAAGCGGTCTCCGGTTTACCCCTTGAGTTAGCTTTTTAACAAAGCTTTATATTATGTCACTTGGGGGCTTGGTCGTGTCCGAACCAATGCAACACCTTTTGACAGGCGAAAGCCACGAGATCACTTGGGGACTTGGTCACATCTGAACCAATCATGCCTTTTGGTCGGCCTAAGGCCACAGAATCACTTGGGGGCTTGGTCGAACCCGAACCATCGCTACACCTCTTGATCGGCCTAATGCCACTGCATCATTTGGGGACCTGGCTGACATGAACCATAGCTACGCCTATTGAGGGCTTGGTCGTGTCCGACCATGGTAATGCCACTTGATCGGCTCAAACAGCCTTTTTTCCATAAAGGACTTTGTCTTTGCCTTTGTTTGCAATTTATTTGTCTTTTTGCATATTTCTCTTGTTGTGTTCTTAAACTGACAATTGTTAAACCGATTCGACTGTCAGTTGACGGGACACGGTTTGTTTTTCATCCGGAGACATTTTTGCACAGTTTGATTTTTGATAAACATCCTATTATGGAGTAACACCAGTCTTCATCTTAACCCGAAACGGTTTACCTGGTAAACCGACCTTATATACACAGGAGCTGTTTTCTCCTTCAGCAGAGCGGGTTTCTTACAACTCCGCTTCAAGATTGGCACAACCAACTTCATGCCCTACGATGGCAGGTATCATATATTCCCATATTTTATCATATGTTTAATCTAAATTATTATCTTTAGTTTCATATACAAGGATATGATGACCCGCCTGGTGATACAACCACAATGGCGTTTTAAGTTTTTTGCTGCAGACAGCAGATTAAGGTTGATGATTCAACAAAAACATAAATTGCAATAAATATGCACGAAGGCACATCAACACAAAGTGTGGCAGCTAGTCTATTACAAGGCAACACAGTGCCCAGATAAGATAATTGTTTTTTGGCATAACATAAGGCAGCAGTAATGTAAACCAACTTCCGGTTTATGCTTGATCGTCAGCTTGGCCTGATGGTTGCGGGTCATCCTGCGCCGCTTCAGCTTCTGATTCCCTACCCAGCGGCCGGAAATGAATAGTCGTCCAGTCGATTCCCATTAATGCTTGGAATACGGCTTCATCATTGATCAGCAACGACGGTTCAATATCAGGAGTGTAAGTATGCTTACGGATTGGCGGTATAAGGTTCTCCGCTTCAGGAATCGGTGCAGACACTCGTTTATTTTCTCCATCATATTGGGCCTGATAGTGAGACATATTTGCCTCTTCAACCAGCTGACAAGCCAAAGGGCGCACTTCCCAGTTTATAGCTCGAAGATCTTCTTCGCTGAATTCCGTCCCATCTTCCTTCAAGCTTGGAAACCTTGGGCCGCTTCAACAGGATCAAAATCCGGCACCCACGCTTTGGCCCGGATTAAGGCATTTATGGCGCCGGTTCTAGCAGCAGATTTCTTTAATTCTTCAAACCGGGTGAGGGAGTCCTGGATTAGGGGGTGTCCGGATAGCCGAACTATCACCGTTGGCCGGACTCCTGGACTATGAAGATACAAGATTGAAGACTTCGTCCCGTGTCCGGATGGGACTTTCCTTGGCGTGGAAGGCAAGCTTGGCGATACGGATATGTAGATCTCCTACCATTGTAACCAACTCTGTGTAACCCTAACCCTATCCGTGTCTATATAAACCGGAGGGTTTTAGTCCGTGGGGACTAACAACAATCATACCATAGGCTAGCTTCTAGGGTTTAGCCTCTCGATCTCGTGGTAGATCTACTCTTGTACTACCCATATCATCAATATTAATCAAGCAGGAGTAGGGTATTACCTCTATCGAGAGGGCCCGAACTGGGTAAAACATCATGTCCCTTGTCTCCTGTTACCATCCGCCTAGACGCATGTGTCGGGACCCCCTACCCGAGATCCGCCGGTTTTGACACCGACATTGGTGCTTTCATTGAGAGTTCCTATGTGTCGTCACCTATAGGCCCGATGGCTCCTTCAATCATCAGCAACGACGTAGTCCAGGGTGAGACTTTTCTCCCCGGACAGATCTTCGTATTCGACGGCTTTGCATCGGGCCAATTCGCTTAGGCCATCCGGAGCAGATCGAAGCTACGCCCCGCCATCAGGTCAGATTTGGAAGCTTGAACTATACGGCCGATGTCCGCGGAGACTTGATCTTCGACGATTCGAGCCACGTACCGAAGCGTGCCGCCCGTCTCGATGGGTACGATCTAGCTCGCCACCGAGCGATTGCCACAGGCCGCACCTTTCGCTCCGACCCTTAATCCGGAGCCGGTTTCGCCGATCGAGGACGGTTGGTTGGACACCGCCTCGGGGGCTGAAATCTCTATGGCGATTGAGCCGAACACCATCCCTGTCCTTTGCGAAGCTCGTGACTCCCAGGTGCCGGACTCCTTTCTGGACTCCGAACCTCCCGCGCCCCTGCCAGTCGAATCCGACTGGGCGCCGGTTATGGAGTTCACCGCCGCGGACATCTTTCAGCACTCGCCCTTTGGCGATATCCTGAACTCATTAAATTCTCTCTCTTTGTCAGAGCCCTGGCGAACTACGGCCAGGAAGGTTGAGATTCGGACGACGAAGAAATTCAACGCCCACCCACCACCCACTTTGTAGCCACATCGATGATTTAACCGACATGCTCGACTTCGACTACAAGACATCGACGGTATGGACGACGGTGCGGAGACGATCAAGAGCCAAGACCCACGGGCAATCGGAAGGCCACCTCGTCATATGACATATACATGGTGGACATCCCAAAAGATGGGAATGGCGATGGAACGGCGGAGGATGACCCTCCAAGAAAAACCCAAGCGCCGACGTCGGGCGCCGCTCTAAATCCCGCCACAAGAAAACGGTGATTCCGGCACGGGAGACAATAATACCCCGGACAGTGCCGAAGACGACCCCCTCCAGCAGGACTCAACACAGGAGGAGGGAGAAGCAAGTCCGCACGACAGTGCGGCAGAAAGAGAGGTAGAGGAGGATAATTATGTACCCCCCTCCGAAGACGAGGCAAGCCTCGACGACGCATTTAATTGGTCGTGCTGCAGGACCCGTCGAACAAGAGCGTTTTAAACGCAGGCTCATGGCCACGACAAGCAGCCTCAAGAAAAAGCAGCAACAGCTTAGAGTCGACCAAGACCTGCTAGTCGGCGGATGGATCAAGTCCTTGCAGCCGAAGAGTATGAAATCGAACGCCCCTCCAAAAGCTACCCCAAACGCAGGCGTTTCCTCGATTAGAGGAGGAAGCACCCACGTCACCAGCGCACGACATGGCAGAACGGCCACCCCGTGGTCGCGACAGAGAAGCACGACGCCGCTCAAAAAGTACCAAGGCACGGGAAAACGCGCCGGACTTGTGAGATATATTGGAGGATAAGGCAAAGCATACAAGATCGATCTACAGATCGTGTGGGCGCCCAACGACTCGGGATGATTACCGTCACGCCGGATACAGCAAACCCGGCCGGGCCGAACACAGTAGACAAAGCTCATATGAGCTACGTCGTGATATAGCCCAATACAGAGGCGCCGCACACCCACTATGCTTCACAGATGAAGTAATGGATCATCAAATCCCTGAGGGCTTCAAACCCGTAAACATCGAATCATACGATGGTACCACAGATCCTGCAGTCTGGATCGAGGACTATCTCCTCCATATCCACATGGCCCGCGGTGATGATCTACATGCCATCAAATACCTCCCACTCAAGCTTAAAGGACCAGCTCGACATTGGCTCAACAGCTTGCCGGAGAGTCAATCGGTTGTTGGGAGGACCTGAAGCCGCATTCCTTGATAACTTCCAGGGCACATATGTGCGACCACCGCACGCCGATGACCTTAGCCATATAATCCAGCAGCTGTAAGAATCGGCGGAACAATTACGACGCAGTTCCTAAGAAAGAAAAAATCAGATCGCCGACCGTCCGGATGCGAGGCGCTTAGCAGCCTTCAAACACAACATCCGCGACGAGTGGCTAGCCTGGCACCTAGGACAGGAAAAGCCGAAATCCATGGCAGCCCTCACCACACTCATGACCCGCTTTTGCGCGGGAGAGGACAGCAGGCTAGCTCGAAGCAACAACTTGGCCAAACACCCTGGTAGTTCGGACACCAAGGACAGCAATGGAAGGTCGCGTCGCAACAAGAACAAGTGTCGCGTTAACGGCGATAATGTTGAAGATACGACAGTAAATGCCGGATTCAGAGGCTCTAAACCCGGTCAGCAGAAGAAGCCATTCAAAAGAAATACCCAGGGCCCGTCCAAATTGGACCGAATACTCGATCGCTTGTGCCAGATACATGGCACCCCCGAAAAACCAGCCAACCACACCAACAGGGATTGTTGGGTCTTCAAACAGGCAAGCAAGTTAAATGCCGAACTCAATGACAAGGGGCTGCATAGCGATGACGAGGAAGAGCCCCGGCCGCCGAACAATAGAGGACAGAAGGGTTTCCCCCCACAAGTGCGGACGGTGAACATGATATACGCAACCCATATACCCAAAAGGGAGCGGAAGCGTGCACTAAGGGACGTATATGAGATGGAGCTAGTCGCCCCGATGTTCAACCCATGGTCTTCCTGCCCGATCACCTTTGATCGAAGGGACCACCCCACTAGCATCCGTCACGGCGGATTCGCCGCATTGGTTCTTGACCCAATCATCGACGGATTTCACCTCACTAGAGTCCCGATGGGCCGGCGGTAGCAGCCTGAACCTGCTTTATCGTGATACAAGGTCGCAAAATGGGCATAGACCCTCAAGGATTAAACCCACAAAGACGACCTTTAAAGGCGTAATACCAGGTGTCGAGGCCAATTGTACAGGCTCGCCATTACACTCGAAGTGGTCTTCGGATCCCGGATAACTTCCGGCGAAGAGTTAATCTTCGACATAGTCTCGCTCGCGGCAGCAATCACGCACCGCTTGGACGAACCGCATTTGCAAAGTTCAATGCGATGCCGGACTCGCATACCTCAAGCTCAAGATGCCAGGCCCTCGAGGAGTAATCACGGTCAATGGAAACACCGAACGCTCTCTCCGAACGGAGGAGCACACGGCGGCCCTCGCGGCGGAGGTGCAAAGCAGCCTCTCACAGCAATTCTCGAGTCCGGCTATTAAACGTCCGGCCACCGTCAAGCGCGCCCGGAGTAACCTACAACAAGACCGCTGGCACGATCCGAGCATCGCCAGCGTAGTAATCCGCCCCAACCCCAGCCCTCGCGAAACTACGAAGCCGATTACTACGCGTACATAACTACGCTCTGGAGATACCATGGGCATAAGGGAGGCACGACCACGCTGCGCCTGCACGCAGCTCAACCGCACCAGGGGCTCCCGATTGTGTCATTCTTTCTCTTTTTTCTTTTTTCTTGCTTTCAGGACTCCGTTTTCCAGAAGCCCTGTCCGGCACTAGAATTGCCGAACTCACAATGCAGCAGCCAGGGAAGCAGAAAGCTACGTCGAGTGTCCAGGTGGTCTCTACTACGAGCACTATACCTGTTTTACATACCATCCCGCAGCTTACCCCTGGAGGGGGACATGTTAAATAGTCCCATCCCTTGCTTATCGCACTATTTGTATCATTCTGCTTTCATTGCAGTACCTTTTTGAATAAACAATACATAGCTTTTGCCTATTATTGCACTCCTTTGTTTATCTATAAATATGTTCATTTCATGACATGTTGCGCCCGTACACTTTGGTACGGCCAATACACCAGGGGCTTAAATACCCCAAAAATATGGTGTCATAAGTCCGAACACTTTCACAAGTAAGGCACCCCGAACTTATAGCATTATATGCATCGGCTCTGAATCATGTCTTGGGTCAATAGTTGGGTTTGCCCGGCTCCCATGTTTTGGTACCTTACGTTCCGTTATATCGGCTAAGGTAGCGCTGGGAGAACCACTGCGATCCCCGGTTGAGCTGGGTTGAGCACCTCAGTGGAGAAAGCTAAAACTGACCGTCATGATAAGGCGAGAGCCGGTCGCTGTTCGAGAGGTTTTTTCGGGTCCCTAAAGACTTATGCCGCTTAGAGCGAGGAGCCGACATTGTCCGGCCAAGGCGTGGATAGCGCCCCCAACACGGTCTTCCGAATACTAGGGGCTTCGCCGAAATTTAAAATTATAGAATTCTATGGCTAAGTGAGAGTGTTCAAGCACTATAAGCCCGGTTGCCTTGTTCGTTGCGTTGAGCGCCTCCCTCGACGGACCCAAGAATGGGAACAAGAGCGCTCAAGTTTATCCCGAACACCCCAGCAGTCGTAGCATGGGGGCTGAAGCCAACGACTTGCCATCTCTCAAATTTGATAAACGGCCGCACAGAAGGTAATATTTTAAATTAACAAGTGTTGCTTAGCGCATATGAACAAGTTTTCAGCATACAGGATAACAAATGCGAGTCTATTAAAAAATTACATCTTTGGAGCACTCATCCGCTATACGGCGGGCACCCTTCAGGATGCCCTCATAGTACATTTCGGGCTTGCGATGCTCCTTGCCCTTCGGTGCCCCGTCACAAGCTTCTCCGCATCCAGCCTGCCCCAGTGCACTTTAGCACGGGCAAGGGCCCGACGGGTACCTTCAATGCAGGCGGAGCGCTTGATGACTTCAATCCATGGACAGGCGTCCACCAGCCGCTGCACTAGCCCGAAGTAGCTCCCAGGCATGGCTTCCAATGGCCACAGCTGAACTATGAGGCCCTTCATGGCCTGTTCGGCGACCTTGTGGAGCTCGACCAGCTGCTTCAGCTGGTCGCTCAGGGAAATACGGACGTTCGCCTCAAAGACATCGAGACCGTAACACCTTGTCCATCGAGCTCCCCTCCTTGGCGCGGTAGAACGCGGCAGCATCGTACACACTACGGGCAGATCTGCGAATGCTCTGGAGAGCTCCGAATCCGGGTAAGTAATAGGTAATTCACTTTCACATGCTTGCTTTGCATAAAGAATGCCTTACCCGCCGCTATCTTCTTTAATGATTCAATTTCTTGGAGGGCTTTTTGGGCTTTGGCCTTAGCGGCTTTGGCACTCTCAAGAGCCGAGGCGAGCTTCGGACTCTCGAAGTCTTGAGTCACGCTCCAAACTCTCGTGTTTTTCCACAAGAGCCTGGAGCTCTTGCCGCACCTCCGCCACCCGCTCCTCCTGCTTCTCTCGCTCGGTGCGCTCCACGGCCGCGGACATCGCTTCCTTCAGGGTCGCCACGTCGTTCGTGGCCCCTACAATACCCACGTTACTCCTGTCATTTTTGCAACCAAATCCTTTCTATAAGGTATTTCTTTAATAAGGTATTACTTACCTTCCTTGTCCTCGAGCTGCTTCTTGGCAAGGCCGAGCTCGTTCTCGCACCGCTCGAGGCTCGCTTCAATGCATTGACCTCCATGATCGGTCTTGGCAGAGGTCAGCAGCCTGCATTCCCATATTGACATACTTATGTTAGACTCCTGCGTATATCTTTTTAGATCCTTAGTCCGGCTTTTCTTTCCGAACACCGAACTAAGCATCAGGGGCTACTGTCTATGCGGTAATATTTTTACATATTCTAAACTTACCTCAAAGCCTGTTAGAAGGCTGGTACTAGCTTCAGTCAACCCGCTCTTGGCGGACTGAACTTTCTGGATCACCACACTCATAACAGTGCGGTGCTCCTCCTCGATGGAGGCGCTGTTAAGCGCCTCCAGTAAGCTATCCGGAGCCTCCGGTTGGAGGAGTACACCGGCGTCTTACCCTTCCTACGAAGGGGCCGCTTGCCGGACTTCGGAACCGCTGAAGGTTCCGGTATGGAGTCCGGACAAGGGTCGGGCTTATAGCCCCTGGGGGTCTCGCTCCCCTCACGCCTGGAGTCCGGGAGGCTACCTTGCGGCGCCTCCTGCGCCACCTCCTCTTGACCAGGCCCCACTTGGGGCCCCACCTCGGCGTCGTCAGCAGCGCGAGGTGAGGAGGCGGCCGGAAGTGAAGTACTCTCCACTTCCGACGAATTCAGGGACCCGCTCGACGAAGTGGCGAGCTCGTCCTTGGGCGGGCTGCATGATTGTTCGGCATTAGAGAACACTATGCAATGAAAAAAAGCCACGGGTATCCGGACACTTACGATCTCGCCAGGGGCTTGGCCCTTGTTGGCCACTCCTCCTTGTCGTTGTCGGCGTTGGTAGAGAAGTCCAGAGGAAGGGTCCTTCCTTTCTTGGACCCTCCGGCCTCCCCAGTCGGGGCGGCCTTCCTTTTCTTCTCTCCCCCCGCTGGGGGAGAGACTTCCTTTTCCTCCTCCTCTTCCTCAGGGGAGGATTCCGCCTCAGGGTCGTCGGGCGATGAGTCCGACAGCACCTGGTGCCGGGAGCTCCTTTGAGTTCCCGTGGCCTTCTTCGTGGCCTTCTTCTCCGGCACCACGTGAGGTACCGGAGCCAGCAGCCCTATCAATCGGGCGTCTGCTGGGTCTTCTGGCAAGGGGGCCAGGTAGTTAATCTGTCCGGACGTCTTCAGCCAGTCCTGTCAAAGGTTAGGGAGTTTTAGATCCCGCATAGAGTCAAACTATGAAAAAAGAGTCCCATAAAGGGTACAATAACTTACCTCGCTGGCTTGACGTCATGAGCTGAATCCGCGATCTTCGGTAGCGGACGTGGGAGCCTCGGCGCCCTTGAACAGCACCTTCCAGGCATCTTCGTACGTAGTGTCGAAGAGCCTTTTCAGAGTTGGGTGATGTGCCGGATCGAATTCCCACAATTCGAAGGCCCATTGTTGGCATGGGAGAATCCGGCGGATGAGCATCACCTGGATTACGTTGACAAGCCTGAGATTCTTGTCCACCAGGTTTCGGACGCAGGTTTGGAGTCCGGATAGCTCGTCCGAATCCCCCCACGTCAGGCTCGTCTCTTTCCATGATGAGAGCCGTGTGGGGAAGCCAGATCGGAATTCGGGGGCCGCCGCCCATTGAGAGTCGCGCGGCTCGGTGATGTAGAACCACCCCGATTGCCACCCCTTTATGGTCTCCACAAAGGAGCCCTCGAGCCATAGGACTTTGGCCATCTTGCCAACCATGGCGCCTCCGCACTCCACTTGGCGGCCGCTCACAACCTTGACTTGACATTGAAGGTCTTCAGCCATAAGCCGAAGTGGGGTGCGTAGGAAGGCCTCGCACACGACGATAAACGCCGAGATGTTTAGGATGAAGTTCGGGGCCAAATCGTGGAAATCCAGGCCGTAGTAGAACATGAGCCCCGGACAAATGGGTGAAGTGGAAAACCTAGTCCGCGGAGGAAGTGGGTGAGGAACACCACCCTCTCATGGGGCCTGGGGTGGAATGAGCTGCCCTCGTCGGGTAGCCGGGTCTTGATGACGCTGGACAAGTATCCGCCCTTCCGCAGCTTTTGATGTGCCCCTCCGTGACGGAGGAGGCCATCCTCCCGCCTCCCGCTCCGGACATAGTTGGAGAAGGTTGAGGTGGGGTGTGCGGACTTGGGCTGGAGCTCAAGTGTCGTAATCAATGGCGGATGGGTTACCCACGTCCGAATTGATGGGAATCCCGGAATAAGGGGGCACGATCTCCGCTTTGATAAGACGTGCCAAGGAAACCGCCTCGCTAAACGTGCTGAGGTGGACAATAAAAACGATTCGTATGAAGGCCTGGCCATGGTGTGATGTCACCCCGCGGAATACGTCAGCAGATCTGTGCAAAAGTTATTCTCTCTACGGTAGTATGTGGAACTTGTTTTGCAGAGCCGGACACTATCCTTGTGTTCAAAATCTTCTATAAAGTATTCGGAAGAGGAACCCGCCTTGCAATGCCAAAGACAATATGCGCGCCGGACTAAATGCGTCATTGAAGCCTGGTTCAGGGCTCTTGAGGAGTCCTGGATTAGGGGTGTCCGGATAGCCGAACTATCACCGTTGGCCGGACTCCTGGACTATGAAGATACAAGATTGAAGACTTCGTCCCTTGTCCGGATGGGACTTTCCTTGGCGTGGAAGGCAAGCTTGGCGATACAGATATGTAGATCTCCTACCATTGTAACCGACTCTATGTAACCCTAACCCTATCCGGTGTCTATGTAAACCGGAGGGTTTTAGTCCGTAGGACGAACAACAATCATACCATAGGCTAGCTTCTAGGTTTTAGCCTCTCTGAGCTCATGGTAGATCTACTCTTGTACTACCAATATCATCAATATTAATCAAGCAGGAGTACGGTATTACCTCCATCGAGAGGGCCCGAACCTGGGTAAAAACATCGTGTCCCTTGTCTCCTGTTACCATCCGCCTAGACGCACAGTTCGGGACCCCCTACCCGAGATCCGCCGGTTTTGACACCGACACCGGGCAGGAAGCATTGACAACCTTTTAAGGGTACCCTGGATAAAGGTCAGGGCCGGTTTGTTGTGAGAAGCGGTGCTGATGATCCATTGCGCATCCGTATAGAGTTTCTCTATCAATGTATAAGAGGCTTTCAACTTTTTCTGCACGTCTGATCCCAAGTGGCCAATACGTGTCCCTGTATCATTCAAAGGGTTAATAAACCGGCAATTTTATGAGAAGGCCTTATTACGGCTGAAGTCAAAAAGGGCTTACCAAAGACAACAACGGTCATGGCATGTACTTGCCGCTTTACACTGGTCAGTTCATCCACCACCGGTTTAAGGGCAGCTTCAGCATGTTCTGCCCGTTGAGTTAAAGTGGCCTTTTCAGTGGCCCAATCTGCCCGCTCCTTGTTGAAGCCCTCCTTAAGCTTTTCCATGACGCTTAAAGCACTGGTTAATTTGTCCTTTGCTTTGGAGGTTTCAGCTTGCTGGGATTTCAAGTTTTCTTGAAGATCAGCGATTTGACTATCTTTCTTGTTAACATCAGCCGACGTACAGATAATCATTTGATAAGGATTAAGATGCAGAGTTGACGTACCAACCCCACAACAAGTTATGCCCTTGGTACTTGGGGGCTAATGCCTATTTGCTCTATCCTTGAGTAATGCTAGAATTCTTATGTTATACAAGTCCCGGTGTAACTACATTAAGTTGAACCGGCCCTTGGGGGCTACTTTCCAAAAGTACAAATGTGTTCGTGGATTATATTGGGAAGTCCCAGTTTAAGTTGACATATTCAAACCGCTACTTGGGGGCTATCGAGTTGATGCTTGCAATATACAAGCAGAGAGTGATGTAAAATTTACCTCATATTTGTCCTTCATCATATTCACCAGACCGGCTTCATAATCACGGCTGGTATATAACCGGTTCAGATAACCGGAATGAAGATCTTGCGGATTCAAAGCGGCATAAGTTGCCAAATCGGCATTCCACTTGCCTTTACCAAACGCAGTAAATTCGTCCTTGGCAGTGTGTTTGGACAAGGCGACCGGATTACCTGGCTCGGAATGACCAAAGCCAGTAATAACAACATCGTCATCCTTGGCTTCGCCGGTTCGCACTGGGGTCGCCGGTTTATCCGTATGCTTTGGTGGACTTGCTGTCTTATCAGCTTGAGCAGGACTTGTGGATTGATTTGAAGCGCCAGTGGTATCAACATGTGCCTCTTCAACAGCAACGCCATGATCTTGCAATGGTGGGTCGGTCAGCATATCATCCAGGATATGTTCCTCGGGATTTGGTATCTGGGTCGGTTCAGGAGCATCATCTTCTACCGCTTTGTCTAGGCGAGCTTTTGTGCTTGGCCTAGGTTTGGCCCTGAAAGGAAAAATACGGTCAGTCCAATGAATATTGAAAGTGGTATACCAAACAGCATTATCAGGAATATGGCTCACCCAAGTACTGTCTTGAGTGGTGGGAGTTGGGTGCCTGTTGACTCGCCAGAGGAAGAATGAGAAGTCACCTGATAAACGGAGTCAGATGGATTAAGAGGTTGACGAATGCAACCCGCTTTAGGATAAGCATTGATGAAACAGTTAGAGACCTCTGAACGGCGTTTCCGAACCGGACTGTTCGGTAAACCAGTGGAGGTGACTACCTGGCCGCTGTGCCGCGTTGGCGACGAGCTTCATGCCGTTGTGTCTTCATAAGAAAGTTTCGATCCAAGTAAGCAAGAGGATGAGAAAATTTAACTTTCCGGTTTGCCCGACGGATTTTTACTGAAGGTAAAGGGTTTGAATCGGAAGAAAGAGCGATTACCTCTACAACATCAAGATGACTAGCTTCAAAGATCATCCCGCAATAATCATTATCAATAAGGCATGTAAAAAATAGACCAAGTGAGTCAAGTTCTACGACAAGGTCCGGATTACCCACATCATGTCAGCTGGTGGATCGGAGGAGGCAGTGGTTTTCTTTCTATTGGCTGGTTTCTTCACAACTTTGGTCTTGGGCCGGGTTATTGCCTCCGATTTCTCTTGTGGAGTCTTCCTGCTCCAAAATGGATCATCACCCTGTTTGAAAGATGTTAACATCAACAAAGAGTACTTGAACATAGTCAGATTTTATAAAGGCATAAGATATGAGTCTTACGGCTGGCGGTTTATTAATGGCAGAGAAGGGAGCCAGGCCGGTTCGGGTGCAAGCAGCTTCCGGTTCGTTCAACATCCTCTTAACAGCCTCACTAACTTCATCGTCTGTCAGCTGGATCTCAATATGCCGTAGAGGGTCTTTCACATCTTCTGTATATTTGCACATCAAACCGGAGCGCAGACTTAAGGGCAGTATACTCCAAGATATCCAGCAGCGAGCAAGATCAATTCCTGTCAACCCGTTGGCCATGAAGGCCCGGAGCTTGGATAGTTGAGGGGCATATTTGCTTCTCTCCTTAGCAGTCAGTCTGTGAGGGAGGGGATGTGTGTTGCTTAGCCGCTCCGGACGGTAACCCGGTAAGGGATTTTCTCCCTCAGGGGAGGTATCTTTGCAGTAAAACCATGTTGCATTCCACTCTTTGGGATGGCTATGCAGTTTGGCGTGAGGGTAAGTGACCTCTTTCGCTTCTGAATAGCCACACCACCCAACTCAGTGTTGGGACCGTCAGAAAATTCAGTGCGGCGGTTTAGATGGAAGCAATCTCTGAACAATTCAACTGTGGGCTCCTCTTGAAAGAATACCTCACAAAGCACTTGAAAATGACATATATTGGTTATGGAGTTGGGGCCAATGTCTTGTGGACGCAGTTGGAAGCTAGCCAAGACATCTCGATAAAACTTTGAACCGGGTGGGCTGAAGCCCCGGGCTAAATGATCAGCAAACACAACAACTTCTCCATCCTTGGGTTCTGGAGAACTCTCCGGGCCAGGGACCCTCCAGTGAATGACGTCCTTTTTGCCTAAGGCGCCGGTGCGGACTAAGTTATCCAGTTGAGTCTCAGTCACTCGAGAAGGGACCCAGTTACACTCGTACACTTGCTTGGCCATGATACAATCTGCAAAGCAGTAATGCCGGTTCAAGTGTTTGTTGGAAGGCTATATATTGATACATTCATTGTTAAACCAGAAGAAGTTGCTTATAAACCGGAGTTTTGCAAGGTGGCCATACATAAACCGAAAAAACCTGGCGGTTCAACAAGGGGACTAATGGTATATGCCGAGTTTTCAATTTCTCTACAAACTTAAACCGCCTGGTCTGAAACATTGATGTACCAAAAGTACATGTGCGAAAACAGGTTTCACAAAAGGTTATCATAGTTTTGGATCTGGAGCATATTCAGAAGACAAATAGATATTGAAGATCCGAAACGGAGCGGTACCGATTCAATGAGAAAGGATGCAAGGAGATCTATGACCTTGAGATGCTTAAGCGACAGCGGATGCTAAAAAACTACTGCTACGCGGAACAAAGATTCGCAGAGTTAGCATATGAACAAGAAGCAAGCGATGAGCACCAAAGAACAGGGAAACCTAGAACAGATCTATGGTGAAAGGGCAGAAGACGTACCGGGGCTGAGGAAGAAGCGCAAGGTCGCCGCGATGCTCTGGTACGTTCAGGGTGATGCAACGGCCAAGGTTGGTGCGGAAGCTGACGGCGGCGGCGGAGCTCCGAAGCTGGGCGGCGCGAGGAAGACGAAGCAGAGGGGCACGAAGGGGAAAAAGAAATGACCCTTCGGTCTATTTATAAAGGCAAAGGATATGTGTGTCAGGCACGAAAATCAAGGGGCCGCAAGTTTGGAAGCGGAGCTGTCGCCTCGATTGTTGCAGACTCATTAATGAAAAGATGTTATATACAGTTCTCTATGACAGATGACGTCAAGCCGGTTCACCACAATCTGAGAAGATGACATCACGGCGGTTCAGCCAAGAAGATGTTGAAGAAGAAGTTTTTTTACTAAGGATTGACATGAACCTGTTCAAATCAATCTGGGGCCTAATATTGGGGATATTACTACTGGGCGTAAACCGGTCGGGAGAGGCCGGGTTAACTTCATCAGTAGTCAAGTGTGCTTGAAGCCCGTGAGGATATTCTATAAGGGCCCAAGGCCCAGAACCGGTTTAAAGCGTGTAGCCGTGAACAGGCATTAGTATGTAACTTATGTTGTAAGTTAGAAATATTAGAGACCCAACCGGACACGTCTATGAGCCGGTCTCGGGACTCTGGAAATCGACGGGCATCACCCATGTATATAAGGGGACGACCTGGCGGCGATTCAGGACAACAGACAACAACTCGAGACTTAGGCGAAGCTTGTTTGCTCACTAGTCATCGAAACCCCCATCAATTCCATCACAACTAGACGTAGGATTTTACCTTCATCGAAGGGGCCGAACTAGTATAAACTCTCCTGCGTCCTTGTGTCCGCTTTAACCCCTTCAAACTAACCCGTAGCGATGGCTCCACGACTAAGTCCTTTCATGAGGACATCTACCGTGACAAAACCACGACACGTAGGGTTCGCACGCTTAAGGTTTGGATGACAATTTTATTATGAGTTTAAGAGTTTTGATGTACCGAAGGAGTTCGGAGTCCCAGATGAGATCGGGGACATGACAAGGAGTCTCAAAATGGTCGAGACGTAAAGATCGATATATTGGACGACTATATTCGGACATCGGAAAGGTTCCGAGTGATTCGGATATTTTTCGGAGTACCGGAGAGTTACGAGAATTCGTATTGGCCCTTAATGGGCCATACGGGAAAGGAGAGAAAGGCCCCAAAGGGTGGCCGCACCCCTCCCCATGGACTAGTCCGAATTTGACTAGGGAGGTGGGCGCCCCCTTCCTTCCTTCTCCTTCTCTCTTACCTTTCCTTCTCTCATACTCCTATTACTTGGAAGGTCACCTAGTTCTACTAGGAAAGGGGGAATCCTACTCCCGGTGGGAGTAGGACTCCCCTAGGGCGCGCCATAGAGAGGGCCGGCCCTCCCCCTCCTCCACTCCTTTATATACGGAGGAGGGGGCACCCCATGATCCTTGAGATCTCTTAGCCGTGTACGGTGCCTCCCTCCACCATAGTTCTCCTCGATAATATTGTAGCGGTGCTTAGGCGAAGCACTTTGATGGTAGAACATCAAGATCGTCACCACACCATCGTGCTGACGGAACTCTTCCCCCGACACTTTGCTGGATCGGAGTCCGGGGAATGTTATCGAGCTAAACGTGTGCAAGAACTCGGAGGTGCCGTAGTTTCGGTGCTTGATCGGTCGGGCCGTGAAGATGTATGACTACATCAACCGCGTTGTGCTAACGCTTCCGCTTTCGGTCTACGAGGGTACGTGGACACACTCTCCCCTCTTGTTGCTATGCATCACCATGATCTTGTGTGTGCGTAGGAATTTTTTTGAAATTACTACGTTCCCCAACAAGCGCTGGTGGTCGACCCAGTTGTTGAAGGCACTTGGCTGACTAAAGTGCTGATGGATGGTGGTAGTGGCCTGAATATCCTGTATGGTGAGACCTTGAAGGGAATGGGCATTCCGATGTCCAAGCTTAGTGAAATCAATATGAGTTTCCATGGTGTCATACCTGACAAGAAGGCTGAATCACTCGGCCAGATTGCCCTTGATGTGGTTTTCGGTGATTCCAAGAATTACCGCAAAGAAAAGTTGACATTTGAAGTGGTAGATTTCCAGAGTGCTTATCATGCTATTCTGGGTAGGCCTGCCTATGCACGATTCATGGCTCGACCATGTTACGTGTACCTCAAGTTGAAAATGCCTGGTCCTGCAGGAGTGATCACTATCACTAATCTGCGTATAGGCGTAAGAATTCTTTCAGAAGGGCTCAAAAATCACCGATGCACAAATGGCAGCAGTCGAAATGCAAGAATACCAGAAGAACGCAGATCCGAGTGATTTGCTGCGCTCCAAGAAGCCTGCTACTGATTCTGCATTTCAGTCGTCCGGTGAAACCAAGCCGATTCACATTCACCCGACCGATCCTAATGCTGCTCCTACTCATATTTCAACTTCACTCGACAGGAAATAGGAAGAAGCGCTCATCCAGTTCCTCCGTGAGAACTAGGACATCTTCGCATGGAAACCATATGACATGCCGGGTGTACCCAGGGGACTGGCTGAGCATCTTTTGCGAGTCGACCCGAAAGTAAAACCAGTCAAGGAACATCTTCGGCGGTCCGGCGTACAGAAGAGAAAAGCAACTGGTGAGGAAGTGGCTCGGCTCCTTGCAGCTGAGTTCATCCGAGAGATTTACCACTCCGAGTGGCTCGCCAATGTTGTCATGGTTCCCAAGAAGGACGATTCACTTCGCATTTGCATTGACTTCAAGCATATCAATCGGGCCTGCCCGAAAGATCATTTTCCTCTCCCCCGCATCGACCAAATCATTGACTCGACTGCAGGGTGTGAGGGATTGTCTTTTCTGGACGCCTATTCCGGGTATCATCAGATCCGACTGTATGGACCCGATGAGATAAAAACGGCTTTCATCACTCCATTCAGATGCTTCTGTTATGTCACCATGCCATTCGGCCTGAAGAATGCCAGAGCCACATTCATGAGGATGATTAAAAAGTGTTTGCTCACTCAAATCAGTCGGAATGTGGAAGCATACATAGATGACATTGTGGTCAAGTCACGTAAGGGTTCCGACCTGCTGGCTGACCTTGCTGAAACTTTTGCAAACCTCAGGAGGTATGATATCAAGCTTAATCCATCAAAGTGCACATTCGGAGTTCCTGGCGGAAAGTTACTCGGTTTCCTCGTTTCCGAACAAGGGATCGACGCTAACCCAGAGAAAGTTGGTGCTATACTCCGGATGAAACACCCTATGCGTGTGCACGATGTCTAGAAGCTTACTGGTTGTTTGGCCGCATTGAGTCGATTCATTTCTCGCCTCGGTGAAAAGGCATTGCCTCTTTACAGACTGCTGAAGAAGTATGATAAGTTCGAGTGGACTCCCGAAGCTGATGCAGTGTTTGCAGAGCTCAAAGCCCTGCTTTCCACCCAGCCGGTGCTCGCTGCCCCAATCAGCAAAGAGCCTTTACTGCTTTACATTGCAGCCACTGGACAAGTTGTCAATACAGTACTCACGGTCGAGCGGGAAGAAGAAGGAAAAGCCTATAAAGTTTGGCGCCAAGTATATTATGTTTCTAAAGTTCTGACTCCATCAAAGCAACGATATCCACATTATCAGAAGCTTGTTTATGGGATTTACATGACCACGAAGAAGGTTGCACACTATTTCTCTGATCACTCCATTACAGTCGTCAGTGTCGCACCATTATCAGAGATTCTGAACAACAGAGATGCAACTAGTCGAGTGGCAAAGTGGGCGATTCTACTCCTTCCCTTGGATATCAAGTTTGAGGCAAAGAAAGCTATCAAGTCCCAAGCAATAGCAGATTTCCTCACCGAGTGGATCGAACAGCAACTTCCGACTCAGATTCACTCGAAGCATTGGACCATGTTCTTCGACGGATCCAAGATGCTGAACGGTTATGGTGCTGGGGTGGTATTGGTATCCCCTCGAGGTGACAAACTCAGCTATGTCTCCAGATTCACTTTGACTCCTCCAACAACGAAGCTGAATATGAAGCACTTTTGTACGGCTTGTGTCGTGGTTTTGTCACGGCAGATGTCCTCATGAAATGACTTAGTCGTGGAGCCATCGCTACGGGTTAGCTTGAAGGGGTTAAAGCAGACATAAGGACGCAAGAGAGTTTATACTAGTTCGGCCCCTTCAATGAAGGTAAAAGCCTACGTCTAGTTGTGATGGAATTGATGGGGGTTTCGATGACTAGGGAGCAAACAAGCTTCGCCTGAGTCTCGAGTTGTTGTCTCTTATCCCTGAACCGCCGCCGGGTCGCCCCCTTATATACATCGGTGACGCCCGTCGGTTTGCAGAGTCCTGATACCGGCTCATAGACGTGTCCGGTTCGGTCTCCAGTATTTCTAACTTACAACACAAGTTACATACTAATGCCGGTTCACGGCTACAAGCCTTAAACCGGTTCTGGGCCTTGGGCCCTTATAGAATATCCTTACGGGCTTCAAGTATACGTGACTACTGATGAAGTTAACCCAGCCTGTCCTGGCCGGTTTACGCCTAGTAGTAATATCCCCAACATTAGGCCCCAGATTGATTTGAACAGGTTCATGTCAATCCTCAGCAAAAAACTTCGTCTTCAGCAACTTTGTGTAACTGGGTGAACCGCCATGATGTCATCTTCTCTGGTCATCGTAAACCGGCATGACGTCACCTGTCATAAAAACTATCCACAATACCTCTTTTGTTTAATAGACCTGCGACAATCGAGGCGACAGCTCCATTTCCAAACTCGCGGCTCCTTGATTCTCGCGCCTGACACAGGTCCCTTGCTTTATAAATAAGATCGAAGGGTCATTTCTTTTTTTCCCTTCGTGCCCCTCTACTTCGTCTTCCTCGCGCCGCCCAGGTTCGGAGCTCCGCAGCCGCCGTCAACTTCTGCACCAACCTTGGCCGCTGCATCACCCTGAACGTACCAGAGCATCGCGGCGACCTTCCGCTTCTTCCTTAGCTCCAGTAAATCCTCTGCTCTTTCCGCCCCAGATCTATTCTAGGGTTTCTAGGTTTTTCAGTGTTCATCCTTTGTTCTTCGTTCATATAATGGTTGTCAAAAGAACTCCAGAATCTCTGTTCTGTGTAATGGTAGCTTTTAGCCTCCGCTTTCACATACGCATCTCAAGATCATAAATCTTATTTACATCCTTGCTCATTGATTTAGTACCACTCCGTTTTGGACCTTGAATATTTATTTCTTTTCTGAACATGCTCCAGATCCAAAACTGGGAAATACTTGTGTGAAACCTGTTTTCGCACATCCACTCTTGATTTTTCATCGTTTCAGACCAGGCGGTTTAACTTTGTAAAAAAGTTGACAACTCGGCATATACCATTAGTCCCCTTGTTGAACCGCCAGGATTTCCCAGTTATGTATTGCCACCTTGCAGAAATCCGGTTTATAAGTAACTTCTTCCGGTTTAACAATGAATGTATCAATATACAGCCTTCCAACATATTCTTGAACAAGTATTACTGCTTTGCAGATTGCGCCATGGCCAAGCAAGTGTACGAGTGTAATTGGGTCCCTTCTCGAGTGACTGAAGCGCAACTGGATAACTTAGTCCGCACCAGCGATTTAGGCAAAAAAGACGTCATTCACTGGAGGGTCCCCGGCCCGGATAGTCCTCCAGAGCCCAAGGATGGAGAAGTTGTTGTTTTTGCTGACCATTTAGCCCGGGGCTTCAGTCCGCCTGGTTCAAAGTTTTATCGGGATGTCTTGGCCAACTTCCAACTGCGTCCACAAGATATTGGCCCCAACTCCATAACCAATATCTGTCACTTTAAAGTGCTCTGTGAGGTGTTCTTTCAAGAGGAGCCACAGTTGAATTGTTCGTAGATTGCTTCCATCTAAACCGCCGCTGAATTTTTCTGACGGTCCCAACACCGAGTTGGGTGGTGTGGCGATTCAAAAGCGGAAAGAGGTCACTTACCCTCACGCCAAACTGCACAGCCATCCCAAAGAGTGGAATTCAACATGGTTTTGCTGCAAAGATACCTCTCCCGAGGGAGAAAATCCTTTACCGGGTTACCGTCCGGAGTGGCTAAGCAACACACATCCCCTCCCTCACAGACTGACTGCTAAGGAAAGAAGCAAATATGCTCCTCAACTATCCAAGCTCCGGGCCTTCATGGCTAATGGGCTGACAGGAGTTGATCATGCTCGCTGCTGGATATCTTGGAGTATACTGCCCCTAAGCCTGTGCTCCGGTTTGATGTGCAAATACACAGAAGATGTGAAAGACCCTCTACGGCATATTGAGATCAAGCTGACCGACGATGAAGTTACTGAGGCTGTTAAGTGGATGTTAAACGAACCGGAAGCTGCTTGTGCCCAAACCGGCCTGGCTCCCATTTCTGCCATTAACAAACCGCCAGCCGTAAGACTCATATCTTATGCCTTTATAAAATCTGACTATGTTTTAAGTACTCTTTGTTGATATTAACATCTTTCAAACAGGGTGATGATCCATTTTGGAGCAGGAAGACTCCACAAGAGAAATCGGTGGCAATAACCCGGCCCAAGACCAAAGTTGTGAAGAAACAAGCAAATAGAAAGAAAACCACTGCCTCCTCCGAGCCACCAGCTAACGATGATGTGGGTAATCCGGATCTTGTGGTAGAACTTGACTCACTTGGTTTATTTTTCACACGCCTTATTGATAATGATTATTGCCAGGATGATGCTGAAGTCAGTCATGCTGATGTTGTAGAGGTAATCGCTCTTTCTTCCGATTCAAACCCTTTACCTTCAGTAAAAATCCGAAGGGCAAACCGGAAAGTTAAATTTTCTCATCCTCTTGCTTACTTGGATCGAAACTTTCTTATGAAGACATAACAGCATGAAGCTTGTCGCGCAACCCGGCACAGCGGCCAGGTAGTCACCTCCACCGGTTTACCGAACAGTCCAGTTCGAAAACTCCGTTCAGAGGTCTCTAACTATTTCGTCAATGCTTATCCTAAAGCGGGTTGCATTCGTCAACCTCTTAATCCATCTGACTCCGATTATGAGGTGACTTCTCATTCTTCCTCTGGCGAGTCGACAGGCACCCAACTCCCACCACTCAAAACAGGGCTGGGGTGAGCCATATTCCTGATAATGTTGTTTGATATACCACTTTCAATGTTCATTGGGTTGATCCGTCTTTTTCCTTTCAGGGCCAAGCCTAGGCCAAGCAAGAAAGCTCGTCTGGACAAAGCGGCAGAAGACGATGCTCTGAACCGACCCAAACACCAAATCCCGAGGAACACATCCAGGATGATATCTTGGTGACCCACCATTGCAAGATCATGATGTTACTGTTGAAGAAGCACATGTTGATGCCACTGGCCCTTCAAATCCACCCACGAGTCCTACTCAAACTGACAAGACAGCGAGTCCACCAAAGCATACGGAGAAACCGGCGACCCCAGTGTGAACCGGATAATCCAAGGATGATGATGTTGTTATTACTGGCTTTGGCCATTCCGAGCTAGGTAATCCTCTTGCCTTGTCTAAGCACACTGCAAAGGATGAATTTACTGCGTTTGGTAAAGGCAAGTGGAATGCCGATTTGGCTACTTATGCCTCTTTGAATCCCCAAGATCTTCATTCCGGTTATCTGAACCGGTTATATAACAGCCGTGATTATGAAGCCGGTTTGGTAAATATGATGAAGGAAAATATGAGGTAAATTCCATATGACTCCCTGCTTGTATATTTTAATCTGTCAACTCTAATAGCCCCCAAGTGACGGTTTAAGATGTGAACTTAAACCGGGACTTCCCAATATAATCCTGAGCAAAGCTGTACTTTTGGGAAAGTAGCCCCCAAGGGCCGGTTCAACTTAATGTAGTTAAACTAGGACTTTTGTAAGAAATCCAGTATTCCTCAAGGATAGATCAAAAAGCATTAGCCCCCAAGTGCCAAACTGAATACTTGTATTGAGCTTGGGACTTGATATAGAAATTGTAGGATGAACAGCAAATATGCATTAGCCCCCAAGCACCAAAGGAATAACTTGTTATGGGGTTGGTACTTCAAGTCTGCACCTTAATCTTTATCAAATGATTTTCTGTATGTAGGCTAATCTGAACAAGAAAGAAAACCAAATCGCTGATCTCCAAGAAAATCCGAAATCCCAACAAGCTGAAACCTCCAAAGCAAAGAATGAATTAACCAGCGCTTTAAGCGTCATGGAAAAGCTTAAGGGGGCTTCAACAAGGAGCGGGCGGATTGGGCCACTGAAAAGGCCGCTTTAACTCAACGGGCGAGAAAATGTCAAGCTGCCCTCAAACCGTGGTGAAGCGACCCGGTGTAAAGCGGCAAGTGCATGCCATGACCGCCGCTGTCTTTGGTAAGCCTTTTTGATTTCTGACATAATGAAGCTTTCTCATGTAATTGCCGGTTTATTAACCCTTTGAATGATATAGGGACACGTATTGGCCACTTGGGATCAGATGTGCGGAAGAAATTGAAAGCCTCTTATACATTGATAGAGCAACTCTATCTTTGGTGTGATGGATCATCAGCACCGCTTCTCATAACAACCCGGCACCGACCTTGATCCAGGACACCCTTAAAAGGTTGTCAATGCTTCCTGCCCGGTTTGAAGAATTCAAGAAATCTGATGCTAGAACCGGTGCTATAAACGCCTTAATCCAGGCCAAAGAGTGGGTGCCGGATTTTGATCCTGTTGAAGCGGCCCAGGGCTTCCCAAGCTTGAAGGAAGACGGGACAGAATTCAGCGAAGAGGATCTTTGAGCTATAAACCGGGAAGTGCGCACTTTGGCTTGTCAGCTGGTTGAAGAGCCAAATCTGTCTCACTATCAAGCCCAGTACGATGACGAGAATAAACGAGTGTCTGCACCGATTCCTGAAGCGGAGAACCTTATACCGCCAATCCGTAAGCATACTTACGCTCCTGATATTGAACCGTCGTTCCTGATCAATGATGAAGCCGTATTCCAAGCATTAATGGGAATTGACTGGACAACTGTTGATTTCCAGCCGCTGGGTAGGGAATCAGAAGTTGAAGCGACGCAGGATGACCCGCAACTATCAGGCCAAGCTGGCGATCAAGCATAAACCAGAGGCCGGTTTACATTACTGCTTCCTTATGTTATGCAAAAAAACAATTATCTTATTTGGGCACTGTGTTGCCTTGTAATAGACTAGTTGCCACACTTTGTGTTGATATGCCTTCGTGCATATTTATTGCAATTTATGTTTTTGTTGAATCATCAACCTTAAACTGTTGTTTGCAGCAAAAATCTTAAAACGCCATTGTGGTTGTAACACCAGGCGGGTCATCATATCCATGTATATGAAATTAAATATAATACTTTAGATTAAACATATGATAAAATATGGGAATATATGATACCTGCCATCGTAGGGCATGAAGTTGGTTGTGCCAATCTTGAAGCGGAGTTGTAAGAAACCCACTCTGCTGAAGGAGAAAACAGCTCATGTGTATATAGGGTCGGTTTACCAGGTAAACCGTTCCGGGTTAAGATGAACACCGCTGTTACTCCATAATAGGATGTTTATAAAAATCAAACCGGGCAAAAGTGTCTCCGGATGAAAAACAAACCGTGTCCCGTCAACTGACAGTCGAATCGGTTTAAGAACACAACAAGAGAAATATGCAAAATGACAAACAAATTTCAAGCAAAGGCAAAGACAAAATCTTTTGCGAAAAGAGGTTGTTTGAGCCGATCAAGTGGCATTACCATGGTCGGACACGACCAAGCCCCCAATAGGCGTAGCTATGGTTCATGTCAGCCAGGTCCCCAAATGATGCAAAGTGGCATTACGCCGATCAAGAGGTGTAGCGATGGTTCGGGTTCACCAAAGCCCCAAGTGATTCTGTGGCCTTAGGCCGATCAAGAGGCGTGACTGGTTCAGACGTGACCAAGTCCCCAAGTGATCTCGTGGCTTTCGCCTATCAAAAGGTGTTGCATTGGTTCGGACACGACCAAGCCCCCAAGGGACATGATATAAAGCTTTGTTCAAAAGCTAACTCAAGGGGTAAACTAGAGACCGCTTTAAGATAAAAACTCCGTGTAACCACTCATGATGTAAAAATAACAGAGACCCCGCTTTAGCTAAGGCTCCGGTTTATTGTATTGATCATAATATATACATTGTCATAATATGTACATAAGTAGAGCCTATGGCTCAAGTATAGTAGGGCCGAAGATGAGCTATGTTCCATGGCCTGTTGGTCTCCTCCTCTGATGTACGTGAGTCTTTATGCTCTCGAATATCAATCAGGTAGTACGACCCGTTGTGCAGATTTTTTCTGACCACGAAAGGTCCCTCCCAAGGTGGGGATAGCTTGTGCGTATCAGTCTGGTCTTGGATGAGCCGAAGCACCAAATCTCCTTCTTGAAAGGTTCTGGTTCTAACTCGGCGACTGTGATAACGACGAAGATCCTGCTGGTAGATCGCCGAACGGGCAGCTGCAATGTCACGCTCCTCATCCAACAGGTCCAAAGCGTCTTGCCGTGCTACCTCGTTGTCCGCTTCAACATAAGCTGCTACACGAGGTGAATCATGACGGATATCACTGGGGAGAACCGCCTCCGCTCCGTAGACCATGAAAAACGGTGTGTATCCTGCCGATCTGTTGGGTGTAGTGTTGATGCTCCATAACACAGATGGTAACTCCTCAACCCAACAACCCGGCGTCCGCTGCAAAGGAACCATAAGCCGGGGTTTGATGCCTCGTAAGATCTCCTGGTTAGCTCTCTCTGCTTGGCCATTGGACTGTGGGTGAGCCACTGATGAAACGTCAAGCCGGATGTGCTCACGTTCATAGAACTCCTTCATAGCACCCTTAGACAGATTGGTACCATTATCAGTAATGATACTGTGTGGAAAGCCAAACCGGAAAATCACCTTCTTAATGAATTGAACCGCCGTGGCTGCATCACACTTGCTGACGGGCTCCACTTCTACTCACTTTGTAAATTTGTCAACCGCCACCAAAAGGTGGGTCTTCTTGTCCTTGGACCGTTTGAAAGGCCCAACCATATCCAGCCCCCAACTCGCAAACGGCCAAGTAATTGGAATCATCCTCAATTCTTGAGCCGGCACATGAGCGCGTCTTGAGAACTTCTGACAGCCGTCACATCGCCTAACCAGGTCCTCCGCATCAGCATGAGCAGTCAACCAATAAAATCCCTGACGAAACGCCTTAGCCACTAGAGATTTTGACCCGGCGTCGTGACCACAATTGCCTTCGTGAATTTCACGCAAGATTTCACAGCCTTCCTCCGGCGACACGCAACGTTGAAATGCTCCAAACACACTGCAATGATGCAACTCGCCATTGACAATAGTCATGGACTTGGATCGCCGGATTATCTGTCTGGCTAGCGTCTCATCCTCTGGTAATTCGCCCCGGTTCATGTACGCCTGATAAGGAACCGTCCAATCCGTAATAACATGCAGAGCCGCCACCAACTGAGCCTCCGGATCAAGAATAGCCAAATCCTCTTCACCAGGGAGCTTGACCGAGGGGTTATGCAGGACATCCAAGAAAACATTAGGAGGGACCGGTTTACGCTGAGAGCCCAGCCGGCTTAAAGCGTCAGCCACTTCGTTCTTCCGTCTGTCCACGTGATCCACCTGATATCCCTTGAAGTGGCCTGCAATAATATCCACCTCACGACGGTATGCTGCCATGAGCGGGTCCTTAGAATCCCAAGTACCAGACACTTGTTGGGCCACCAGGTCTGAGTCACCGAAGCACTTAAGTCGGCTAAGATTCATCTCCTTAGCCATACGGAGACCGTGGAGTAAAGCTTCGTACTTAGCTGCATTGTTAGTACAAGGGAACATTAAGCGGAGAATGTAACAGAACTTATCACCTCGTGGGGAAGTTAATACGACTCCAGCCCCCGAGCCCTCCAATTGCCTGGACCCATCAAAATGAATATTCCAGTAGGTGTGATCCGGCTTTTCTTCAGGTGCTTGTAGTTCCGTCCAATCATTGATGAAATCCACAAGTTCTTGAGATTTGATCACCGTCCGAGGCACGTATTTCAAACCGTGCGGCCCAAGCTCTATAGCCCACTTGGCAATCCGGCCAGTTGCCTCCCTGTTTTGAATTATATCTCCCAAAGGAGCAGAGCTAACCACTGTGATGGGATGTCCCTGGAAGTATTGCTTAAGCTTCAGGCTTGCCATGAAAACTCCATACACCAGCTTCTGCCAATGCCGGTATCTTTGCTTGGACTCAATAAGCACCTCGCTGATATAGTAAACCGGACGCTGAACCGGATATTTCTTGCCCGCCTCCTTGCGCTCCACCACGATAGCTACACGGACTGCATGGGCATTAGCTGCCACATAGAGTAGCAATGGTTCCTTGTCAATCGGAGCAGCAAGAACAGGCGGATTGGCTAGCTGCCGCTTTAAATCCTCCAACGCTTTATCAGCGGCCGGACTCCAGACAAAGGGATCTGCTTTCTTCAGCATCTGATACAAAGGGATCGCCTTCTCACCGAGGCGGCTGATAAACCGGCTCAACGCGGCAATCCAGCCTGCCAAGCGCTGGACATCATTGACACATTTCGGTTTATCCAGGGAGGTGATAGATGTGATCTTCTCCGGATTAGCCTCAATTCCCCTGTTGGACACCAGAAAACCCAATAACTTGACTGCCGGTACACCAAAAACACACTTAGCCGGGTTGAGCATCATCTTGTATGTCCGTAGGTTATCAAAGGTTTCCTTCAAATCATCAACCAGGATCTCCTTCTCCCTTGACTTAACCACAATAACATCCACATAGGCATGCACATTACGGCCGATCTGCTTATGAAGGCAATTCTGTACACACCGTTGATAAGTTGCCTGGGCACTCTTGAGCCCAAAGGGCATGGATACATAGCAGAAGGCTCTAAAGGGAGTTATGAACGCCGTCTTCTCCTGGTCCTTAACTGCCATCTTGATCTGATGATAACCAGAATATGCATCCAGAAAACTCAAACGCTCACAACCCGCCATAGCATCAATAATCTAATTGATGCGGGGGAGGGCAAAAGGATCTGCTGGACAAGCCTTGTTAAGATCTGTGTAATCCACACACATGCGCCAGGTGCCGTTTTTCTTAAGGACCAACACCGGATTAGCCAGCCATTCAGGATGGAACACTTCAACAATAAAACCAGCCGCTAAGAGCCTGGCCACCTCCTCTCCAATAGCTTTGCGCCTTTCTTCATTGAACCAATGGAGAAACTGCTTCACCGGTTTGTACTTAGGATCAACATTAAGAGTGTGCTCAGCGAGTTCCCTCGGTACAACTGGCATGTCAGAAGGCTTCCATGCAAAAATGTCCCGGTTCTCACGGATGAACTCGATGAGCGTGCTTTCCTATTTCGGATCCAAGTTGGTGCTGATACTAAACTGCTTGGACGAATCGCCAGGTACAAAGTCAACAAGCTTAGTCTCAGCTGCCGATTTGAACTTTAGAGCCGGATCATGCTCTGTGGTTGGCTTCTTCAATGAGTCTTGTCCGCCGGATCAACATTATCCTTGTAGTACTTCAACTCTTCCGTGGCACAAACCGACTCTGCATAGGCCGCATCACCTTCTTCACACTCCAAGGCAATCTTGCGACTTCCATGAACGGTTATGGTCCCCTTGTGACCCGGCATCTTGAGCTGCAGATAAATATAACAGGGCCGTGCCATAAATTTGGCATAAGCCGGCCGCCCAAATAAAGCGTGGTATGGGCTCCGGATCTTTCACCACCTCAAAAATCAATGTTTCTGACCTGGAATCATGATCATCTCCAAAGGCCACCTCCAGAGCTATCTTGCCCGGTGGATATGCTGACTTACTGTGTACCACACCATGGAATACCGTATTGGACGGTTTAAGATTCTTGTCTGTTAACCCCATACGGCGGAAGGTCTCATAGTATAAGATATTAATGTTGCTTCCTCCATCCATGAGTACCTTGGTGAACTTATAACCTCCCACCTGAGGAGCCACCACCAACGCTAGCTGACCCGGATTGTCAACCCAGGGAGGGTGATCCTCTCTGCTCCATATGATTGGCTGTTCGGACCAGCTTAAATAATGAGGCACGACTAGTTCAACAGAATTCACTGCTCGCTTGTGAAGCTTCTGGTCTCGCTTGTCTAAGCTAGTGGTGAATACATGATATTGCCCGCTATTCAACTGCTTTGGATTGCTCTGATAGCCCGACTGCTGCTGCTGGTTGTAACCACCCTGGCTATTCTGATTGTTTTCATTGTTATGTCCACCCTGATCTCCATTGAAGCCTGAACCAGCATTTCCTCCACCGTGACCCGGCCCATGGAATCCGGATCCCGAGCCACCACCTGATCCGTGATCATACCGGAAATCATTATAATTTTTGAACTCATGCATAATATAGCAATCCTCCCAAAGGTGGGTGGCTGGCGTCTCCTTCGTCCCGTGCTTTGGACAGGCCTGGTTTAATAGATAAGTCAGGCGGTCCGGGTTGGGGGTTGGAGCCCCACCGCGATTTGGCGGTTTACCCTTCCGTCGCTGGCCCCTGTCCTGCGCGCTAGTATTAGCCACAAAGTCCATGCTGCCATCCGCTTTACGCTTGCCTCCATTACCATGGCCTGCCGTGTTGTGTTGCTGCCCCTTGGAGTTGTTCTTCTTCTTTCCCTTCCCTGTCTTGTCATCATCAGACTCGGGATCCTTGGTACCATCAGAATCAGCATACTTCACTAACGCAGTCATGAGGGTCCCCATATCGTTACAATGGCGCTTCATCCGTCCAATTTCAACTTCAGAGGTTTAAACCGGAAGTTGCTTTCCAAGGTTATAACCGCGGAGTCGGTGTTGATACGGTCTGATGGGTGCAAAATTTCTGAAACTCGGCGTACCCAGCGGGTCGTTGATTCTCCTTCCTCCTGGACACAGGCCGCTAAGTCCACTATTGACATGGGCTTCTTACATGTATCCTTGAAATTCTGGATAAACCGGGCTCGCAACTGGGCCCATGAACTGATAGAATTCGCTGGAAAGCTCTTTAACCAAATACGGGTTGTCCCTTCAAGCATCATGGTGAAATACTTTGCACATGCCGCTTCATCTACGTCAAGCATCTCCATGGCCATCTCATAGCTCTCTACCCATGTTTCTGGAGACAAATCGGCCGTGTAATTTGGCACCTTGAGCGGGCCCTTGAAATCCTTGGGCGATGCGCACATTTGCGTAAAGCGGGACAAGACAAAGGCACTCCCAAAGAACTAGAAGTAACTCCTGGCTCGATCGAGGTGGTTGGACGAACCGGCGTAAGCTGACGAGCCTCATGGTGCGCTGCTAACTCGGCATCCCTTCGTGCTCGGGCCCGGTCCACCACTTCCTGAGCATCACCCGCCGGGTTATGGCCACGGGGTGCTTCACAGTTCCGTGCATTACTGGAAATGGCCGGTTCATCTATCCGCCTGCTATAACTCCGGCTTGGACGGGGGGTGGAATGAATTCGGTCACGGCTATATGAATATGCTTCCTGCTGAACCAAAGTTGTTCGAAGAAGTTTCTTAACCCGACGCGTCTCCACCGCTTGCAGAGAATCACCTTCAATCGGGATGGCCTCCGGTACCGTGAAGCGGCGGCGATAAGATTGTCCATTGATTGGAATAATGACCGGAGGTTTCGGACGGGCTCGAATGCGATATTATTCTGCCGAGGCGGCTCCGTCGGCGAGGCTGAACGGTGCACCGGCCAGTGCCTCCGCCCGGTTTAGCCACGGCGGGTTACTAGTCCCTGCTCCTGGGGTATTAAAGAGGTTTCTGGCATCGAAGCCCGTCGGCAGGCGAGACCGATGCTTCCTTTTCAAGACTTCATGCGACGCGTTCTGGTCCAGCATAAGCCTATAGGCCTGCGCATCCAAAGCGGCCCGCTCTGCGGCCATCCTGTTGTTCTCAGCCGCTAGGTCGGCCTTGGCCTGAGTGATCTGTTCCCTCACTTTTGCAATCTCCACGTTGTGGGCGTCCTGATCCGCCGGGTTAGCCTCTGCCATAAGCACAGCTAACGCATCAAACAGATCAGATTAAACTTGAGCCTGCGGGCGCACAGAGCCTCCTGCCTCGGCTGCTGCCGCCGCCGCTGATCCGGAGAACATTGCTTCTGCAGTCGAAGAGTGGACCGCCGCCTGCGTACCGGCCATGAATATTCCAACCCGGTTGGGCAGATCAGAGGGATCTGGAATACTGTCACCATCGGAGCAGCCCCCAATACGACCGTCTTGAAGTTGATACAATGATTCGGTTTCTCCGGTTGAGGACTCGTCGCCGGAATAAACGACGGTCTCGCTACCAGATGCCGATCCATCTTCATATTCTCCTCCGTGGATGACTCCCACGAAGGCACGCTTCACGACCGGTTTAACCTGGGCAGATCTCGCAAGCTAAGCCGTTTCGACGAGGTCGGTGCAGATGTCCGGCCCAGGGCCAAGTTCACCGATCTCGCCGATGAAGACGTGTATGCCACCAAAGGGGACCCGGTACCCGTACTCAATCGAGCCGGCCTCGGGGCCCCAGCCTGCATCGTCGATGTAGAGCTTGCCGCGACGACTCTTGGTCATCCGGCCCACAATGTAACCCTTGAGTCCTTCGAAGTTGCCTCCAAGAACTTGAAACCATCGTGTGATAGCCCCACGGTGGGCGCCAACTATCGTGGTTTTGTCACGGCAGATGTCCTCATGAAAGGACTTAGTCGTGGAGCCATCGCTACGGGTTAGCTTGAAGGGGTTAAAGCAGACACAAGGACGCAAGAGAGTTTATACTAGTTCGGCCCCTTCGATGAAGGTAAAAGCCTACGTCTAGTTGTGATGGAATTGATGGGGGTTTCGATGACTAGGAGCAAACAAGCTTCACCGAAGTCTCGAGTTGTTGTCTCTTATCCTCGAACACGCCACGGTCGCCCCCTTATTTACATGGGTGACGCCCATCGGTTTCAGAGTCCCGAGACCGGCTCATAGGCGATGTCGTCTTCGGTCTCCAGTATTTCTAACTTACAACACAAGTTACATACTAATGCCGGTTCACGGCTACAAGCCTTAAACCGGTTCTGGGCCTTGGGCCCTTATAGAATATCCTTACGGGCTTCAAGTATACTTGACTATTGATGAAGTTAACCTAGCCTGTCCTGGCCGGTTTACGCCCAGTAGTAATATCCCCAACAGGTTGCGTATGGCCATTTCACTCGGCGTCCGTCGCCTCATGGTCTACGGCGACTCGGATTTAGTGGTCAATCAAGTGATGAAGGAGTGGGACGTTAGAAGCCCAGCTATGACTGGTTATTGTAATGCAGTGAGAAAGTTAGAAAAGAAGTTTGAGGGGTTAGAGCGCCATCACATACCCCGACTGAAAAATCAGGCAGCTGACGACCTGGCAAAGATAGGTTCCAAGAGGGAAGCCATTCCGAGCAATGTGTTCTTGGAACATATTCATTCACCTTCAGTTCAAGAAGATCCTTCCACTGAAGAACCCCCGCAACCAAAGAGTGCCGCGGATCCGGCTGAAGTCGAAGTCCCAGCCGTGGTCGACACTATCATGGAGGTTTTGGTCATCACTCCCGACTGGACAGTGCCGTACATTTCATACATTCTCAGTTCAGAAGTCCCGGAGTATGAAGAAGAGGCTCGACAGATCGTCCGTCGATCCAAAGCCTTCATTGTGATAAGAGGACAGTTGTTCAGAGAAAGTTTGACTGGAGTCTGCCAGAAATGCATAACACCAGAAGAAGGTCGAGTGATCCTCAATGACATCCACTCGGGGACCTGTGGTCACCATGCGTCCTCTCGGATCATCGTGGCCAAAGCATACCGAGCAGGATTTTATTGGCCACGAGCAAATGAGATGGCAAAAGAAATAGTCGACAAATGTGAAGGTTGCCAGTTTTACTCCAACATGTCTCACAAGCCTGCATCAGCCCTGAAGACCATTCCACTCGTCTGGCCCTTTGCTGTTTGGGGATTAGATATGGTTGGGCCTTTGAGGACTGGTAGGAGCGGCTTCACTCATGTGCTCGTGGTTGTCAACAAGTTCACCAAATGGATCAAAGCCAAGCCTATCAAAAACCTTGAAGCCAGTACTGCTGTCAGTTTCATCAGAGAGTTAACATTCAGATATGGTGTTCTCCGCAGCATCATCACTGACAATGGGTCGAACTTCGATTTCGATGAGTTCATAGTCTTCTGTGCTTCCCAAGGTACTCGAGTCGACTATGCTTCAGTCACCCACCCCCAGTCGAATGGACAAGTTGAAAGAGCAAACGGATTGATTCTCAAAGGACTGAAACCTCGACTGATGCGTGATCTCAAGCACGCAGCAGGCGCCTGGGTCGATGAACTTCCATCAGTGCTTTGGGGATTGAGGACAACTCCCAATCGGTCGACTGGCCGAACTCCATTCTTCTTGGTTAGCTGTACTTCCGAGTGACTTGCTCCACAATGCACCCCGAGTCGAGCTTTTCTCAGAAGATGAAGCAGAATAGGCACGGCAAGATGCAGTTGATCTCCTGGAAGAGGAGAGAGAGATGGCCCTGATCTGGTCGACCATCTATCAGCAAGACCTGCGTTGATTCCACTCCATAAACGTGAGGGGTCGGGCATTTCAGGTGGGAAACTTGGTTCTCCGAGTGGATCAGCAGAACCCACACAAGCTTGCTCCTGCCTGGGAAGGCCCCTTCATTGTCACCAGAGTACTCCACAATGGAGCGTACCACCTTTACAATATCGAGCACAAGAAAGACGAGTCGCGCGCTTGGAATGGGGCGCTGCTCCGCCCCTTTTATACTTAAGCACTCAGTCTGTTGAGATGTAATAAGGAATATCTTTGTAGTTTGTTTATCAAAGACAAGAGTTTTACAGTCTTCTAAAATGATTGTCGTTGCTTATATTTGTGTCTGAAATCCCCCAGTGGGTGACTTAGCTGCGAATCCGTTTCGCCTATGTTTGAAAAATCCAACTGAGTGGTGAGCAATCCTCCCACTCGGGGGCTTAGCTGCGAATCTGTTTCGCCTAAGTTTGAAAGATCCTACCGAGTGGTGAGCAACCCTCCCACTCGGGGGCTTAGCTGTGAATCCGTTTCGCCTAAGTTTTAAAAAATCCTACCGAGTGGTGAGCAATCCTCTCACTCGGGGGCTTAGCTGCAGTCCAGTACTCGCCCAAGTTTTAAAAAATCCTACCGAGTGGTGAGTAATCCTCTCACTCGGGGGCTTAGCCGCAGTCCAGTACTCGCCTAAGTTTAAAAAAATCCTACCAAGTGGTGAGCAATCCTCCCAATCGGGGGCTTAGCTGCAATCCAGTACTCGCCTAAGTTTTAAAAATCCTACCGAGTGGTTAGCAATCCTCCCACTCAGGGGCTTAGCTGCAGTCCAGTACTCGCCTAAGTTTGAAAAATCCTACCGAGTGGTGAGCAATCCTCTCACTCGGGGGCTTAGCTGCAGTCCAAGACTACTAAGTTTAAAAAAATCCTACCGAGTGGTGAGCAATCCTCCCACTCGGGGGCTTAGCTGCAGTCCAGTACTCGCCTAAGTTTTAAAAATCCTACCGAGTGGTGAGCAATCCTCCCACTCGGGGGCTTAGCTGCAGTCCAGTACTCGCCTAAGTTTTAAAAATCCTACCGAGTGGTGAGCAATCCTCCCACTCGGGGGCTTAGCTGCAGTCCAGTACTCGCCTAAGTTGGAAAAAATCCTACCGAGTGGTGAGCAATCCTCCCACTCGGGGGCTTAGCTGCAGTCCAGTACTCGCCTAAGTTTGAAAAATCCTACCGAGTGGAAAGCAACCCTCCCACTCGCGGGCTTAGCTGCAGTCCAAGTACTCGCCTAAGTTTGAAAAATCCTAACGACTGGAGAGCAATCCTCCCACTCGGGGGCTTAGCTGCAGTCTAGTACTCGCCTAAGTTTGAAAAATCCTACCGAGTGGTGAGCAATCCTCCCGCTCGGGGGCTTAGCCGCAGTCCAGTACTCGCCTAAGTTGTAAAAAATTCTACCGAGTGTTGAGCAATCCTCCCACTCGGGGGCTTAGTTGCAGTCCAGTACTCGCCTAAGTTTTAAAAATGCTACCGAGTGGTGAGCAATCCTCCCACTCGGGGCTTAGCTGCAGTCCAGTACTCGCCTAAGTTTTAAAAATCCTACCGAGTGGTGAGCAATCCTCCCACTCAGGGGCTTAGCTGCAGTCTAGTACTCGCCTAAGTTTTAAAAATCCTACCGAGTGGTGAGCAATCCTCCCAATCAGGGGCTTAGCTGCAGTCCAGTACTCGCCTAAGTTTGAAAAATCCTACCGAGTGGCGAGCAATCCTCCCGCTCGGGGGCTTAGTTGCAGTCAAGTACTCGCCTAAGTTTTAAAAAATCCTACCGAGTGGTGAGCAATCCTCCCACTCGGGGGCTTAGCTGCAGTCCAGTACTCGCATAAGTTTGAAAAATCCTACCGAGTGGCGAGCAATCCTCCCACTCGGGGGCTTAGCTACAGTCCTGTACTCGCCTAAGTTTGAAACACATCCCTATCCGCAAGGACGACAAGGTGCAGGTCGACTGCAACCTTCTCCTCGGAGCTATGCCACAAGTATAACGTACGCTCCATCCCTATCCGTAAGGACGGCGAGGTGCAGGTCGACTGCAACCTTCTCCTCGGAGCTGCGCCACAAGTATAACGTACGCTCCATCCCTATCCGCAAGGACGACGAGGTGCAGGTCGACTACAGCCTTCTCCTCAGAGCTGCATCTCAAGTACAAAGGTTATTCCGAGTGAAGGACAAGTTCCACTTGGCAGCAAACACAAGCGTATTCGGAGATAAACCAAGTTCAGATAAATCCTAAGGTTCTGGACCACGGATCGAAGTACTCGGGCATCAAGCCCAAAGGAGTTTAACGGTTACAAAATCACTCGGCATTCCGAGGCAAATTTAAGGTGAGGCATAAAAGTTTGTTCACTCCGCAGGAGGAGGGCTGGCAGGCTCGATTTAATTCGCCCAGTCGATTCTCCGGCAATCCGAGTGGCAACAACAATGAAGGTCTCCATGAAAGATTGGAAGTCGTGCTTCTTGGTATTGGCAACCTTGATCGCTGCCAGCTTCTCTTCTCACGCTTCCTTGCAGTGGACGCAAACCAGGGACTGAGCCACGTCAGCGCCGCATCGGGCAGAAGACTTCTTCCATTCTTGCACTCGACTGGGAACCTCATTAAGCTGATTCATCAGAGACTCGAGGTCATTTTGGAGTGTCACCCTTGGCCAGAGAGCTATGTCGATCCGCGACATTGCGACTTTCAATCGAGCAAGATAGTCGACAACACCAGCAACGCGAGATTCCTGTCGGAGTACGTTCATGGCAGCTTCGTCCTTCACTGGAGAGTGGATAGGGTCCAAGCTTGTCTCAACTCGCCCAGTCTCTTCCTCGAAGTTCTGGCAAAATTCTATACGAACAATTAAAAGATGAGTCAGTGATTGAATGTCGAGTCGACAGTAACGAGTCAGTCGGGTCAAAGAGAATACCTTCAAGCATGACGAACAACTTCTTAGCATGACCTCCCAGATAGTTCTCCAGATCGTCCCTCTTGCGAGCAATGCCTTCCATCTTCTCGTTCATATTGTTCTTGTCCTTCTTTAGGCGAGTCGCCTCCTTATTGGCTTCATCAAGGGCAGTTTCCAGCTTGGCGTTTTCTTCCTCCAGTTTGCCGACTGTAGCTAGCTTCTGTTCAGCGAGTGCAGTTTTCTCATCAGCTGTTTTCTGTTCGGCCGCAGTATCTTGGTCCTTTTTCGCCAGAGCTTGGTTCAGTTTCTCTGAAAGAAACAACGCTCGATTCAGGAAAAGCAAAATAAAATCCAGTTCAGGGACAAATCAGTCGACATGCTTCTTCTTACCAGCGGCTTCATCCTTGGCTTTCTGCAGATTTGTCTTGGCCAGCTCTAGATCGAGGTTGAGTTGAATCTGCTGCTTCTCCAGGTCTGCAAAACAAGCTCCAAGTTCACAAGATTTCTGCAATGAAAGGATAGTCAACCGACAGATGGAAAGACTGGTTACTTCAGAGCAATAGTCTGATAAATTCAGCAAGTTCTAAGACTACTGCGGAATCAAACATCCAACAGTAGTATCGGGGACTACACCCAGTGGGTGCACTTAGCGTGCCCCCACTAGTCCAGTTTCCACTCGACGTGGTCTGTCCAGGCCGAGTGTAAAAAAAGAGGCAAGTTGTTCTCAGACCATCGCCAACTGCCCGCAGTCGACCACGGTCTCGGGGACTACACCCAGTGGGTGCACTAAGCATGCGCCCACTGGTTCAGATTCCACACGACATGGTCCGACCAGGCCAAGTGAGAAAATTCTAATTCTAATTCTAAGACTACAGCCAACTGCCCGCAGTCAACTATAGTCTTGGGGAGTACACCCAGTGGGTGCACTCGGCGTGCCCCCACTAGTTAAAAGATCCAATCGACACAACCTAGTCGACTCAAGATACAAATTTGCTCAATGACAAGTCAAAACACCCAGTGGGTGTACAAATGCGAAACGCAGGCAGATGAAAATATTTTTTCAAAGGAAGTTTTCAGGTACCATATCCTAACAGAACAAGCGGCAAGTCAAAGTGTCAGTCGGTGATCAACCAACCTGGACGTTGCTCTGAAGGGCTGAGCTGGCATCGTAAGCCGCTTGGCTGGCTTCCCGGACCATCTTCATATGCTCCATCATGATGCTCGCCTGGCATATGGCTTCCTTGGCAGCACCCACTTGGTCCTCTGGGACGTGATGTGTGGTAAAGAGCGAAGATGGATCGGCTAGAGTCTGAGCAGTCGACGCTGAAGGCTGAGCACTCGTCAGTGGTACGGCGAAAGTTACAGAAGTCCGATTGGCATTGCCACCTTCCTGGATCGCTGTTTCGGTCGCCGACGCAGACTGAGGTGTCTTTCCAGCTGACGCCTTCCTGTTTCTTCTCCCCTGGGACCTCAGTGGCACGTCTTCGTCATCATCTGGAAGATCAATGACATGGGGAGGAGCTGCAAAAGAATCAATTGCTAGAAATTCAATCGACCAATAAAATGACCGAGTGAATAAGGATAGGATTATGAGAATCATACCTGGATTGGAGGTGACAGCATCTTCCATTTCTTCGTCTTCATTCTTGTAAGCGGAAGTCTCGGAGGTAGCAGCACTGCAGATTTGAAGATTCAGTCGGTCATAACAATGAGTTGACCAAGACCCAGTTCGTACTAAACAAGGAATTCAAGTCCAACTATTACGTGGAAACAGTAGGGATGGTCACTTTGATCTTGGGCAAGTCTTTCGGCGGTTTTGATGGCATAGCTTTCGGCTGCTCGGTGCCTTTTCAGTCGGCGCTGGAGAAGACGTCCGAGGGCACTTTGATGACTGCCCGGTTTGCGCGCTCGCTTTGCCGCGGGCGCTTGCCGGATCGTGGGCGACCTTGGATCGCCTTTCCCTATGGGGAGGAGAGTCGACCTCTTCTTCATCACTTGGTTGGTCGCTATCCTCGTCCTCTTCACCATCGGAATGCCACTCGCCGCTCTTGCCTCCGCTTGCCTCCCCCTCTGGGTCCTGCTCCTGCTCTCCATTAGGCATCGAGTACATCTCAGTAAGGGCCTAGAAGCAAACAAGCAAGACAAAAGTCAGTCGGTTGATTACAAGGAGCTGCATGATGAATCAAGATAACACTCGGCAATTCAGAGTTGGACCTCGTCTGTTTCGTACGAGTTGTCGAGTGGAGAGACTCTCCTGGCCCCCCTGGGGTTATCTTTGTTGCCAGTGATACCCCTCAACCACTTCTCCACCGTATCCTCATCAACGTCTTCTGGATGGGTTCGAGTGGAATCGTCGATGCCCGAATACATCCACATAGGATGGTCATGGGCTTGAAGCGGCTGAATGCGGCGCCTGAGGAAGACTTCCAACAGATCCATGCCGGTCACGCCATCACGAATGAGCTGGACCACTCGCTCAACCAGCACCTTCACCTCCGCTTTCTTCCCCAGAGTCACTTTCAAGGCGGAAGGCTTCTCTACTCGAGCCATGGAAAAGGGGGGAAGTCCAGTCGACTGGCCTGGAGTCGGCTGGTCTTTGCAGTAAAACCAAGTCGACTGCCACCCTCGGACTGACTCGGGAAGGATTATGGCTGGAAAGGATCTCTTACCCCTCATCTGAATCCCAAGACCCCCACACATCTGGATCACTTTTGTCCTCTCATCACTCGGATTAGCTTTTTTGACCGACTGAGAGCGACACGTGAAAATTTGCTTGAAGAGGCCCCAGTGCGGTCGACAACCCAAGAAATTCTCGCACATAGACACGAAAGCGGCAAGATAGACGATGGTGTTGGGGGAAAAGTGTTGAAGTTATGCTCCAAAGAAGTTCAAGAGAGCTCGGAAAAAAGGATGAGGCGGCAAAGAAAACCCGCGGTTGACGTGACTGGCGAGGAGGACACACTCACCCTCCTGCGGTCGGGGCTTGGTCTCGTCCTCAGGGAGCCGGGCGGATCCGTGGGGGATCAATCCCTCATCGGCCAGATCTTCGATGTCGTCCTGACGAATCGTCGACCGAATCCAGTCGCCTTGGATCCAGCCGCGCGGCAGACCGGACCTCGACGAAGATCCGCCCCGGCTGGATGATAACCCACAAGTATAGGTGATCAATTGTAGCCTCTTTCGATAAGTAAGGTGTCAAACCCAACGAGGAGCTAAAGGTAGAACAAATATTCCTTCAAGTTCTATCGACCACCGATACAACTCTATGCACGCTTGACGTTCACTTTACCTAGAACAAGTATGAAACTAGAAGTACTTTGTAGGTGTTTTTGGGTAAGCTTGCAAGAAAGTAAAGAGCACGCAAATAAAAGCTAGGGGCTGTTTAGATAAAGACACAACTAAATTAGTAAAGAGATTTTTGTTACGAGAAAGTTATTTGTCCCTAAGCAATCGATAACTAGACCGGTAATCATTATTGCAATTTTATTTGAGGGAGAGGCATAAGCTAACATATTTTTTCTACTTGGATCATATGCACTTATGATTGGAACTCTAGCAAGCATGCGCAACTACTAAAGATCATTAAGGTAAAACCCAACCATAGCATTAAAGCATCAAGTCCTCTTTATCCCATACGCAAACAACCTACTTACTCGGGTATGTGCTTCACACTCACGCCACCCACCATAAGCAAATCATGAACATATTGCAAACCCTACAACGGGAATCCCTCACGCTTGCGCGACACGGAGATCACCATAGGACAGCACCAATAATAAAACATGCAACTCAAACCAATCTTGATCATCAAATAGCCCATAGGACAAAACAGATCTACTCAAACATCATAGGATAGCCATACATCATTGGGAAATAATATATAGCATTGAGCACCATATTTAAGTAGAGATTACAGCGGGTAAGAGAGAGGTTACACCGCTGCATAGAGGGGTAAAGAGTTGGTGATGAGGGCGGTGAAGTTGTTGGAGAAGATGGCGGTGATGATGATGGCCCCGGCAGCGCTCCGGCGCCACCGGAAGCAAGGGGGAGAGGGCCCCCTTCTTCTTCTTCTTCCTTGACCTACTCCCTAGATGGGAGAAGGGTTTCCCCTCTAGTCCTTGGCTCCCATGGCGTGGGAGGGGCGAGAGCCCCTCCGAGATTGGATCTATCTCTCTCTCTCTGCTTCGCATTACGCTCACGCCTTTTCACCGTTTCTTTTATATCCGGAGATCCGTAACTCCGATTGGACTGAAACCTTCGTCGTGATTTTTTTTCCAAAAATTAGCTTTCTTGCGGCCGAAGAAGGGCATCAACTGCCTTACGGGTGGCTCACGAGGGTGGAGGCGCGCCCTCCTGGTACGGGTGTGGGCCCCTGCCTCGTGGCCACCTCGGACACCGTTTCGCGTTGATCTTTCTCCCAGATTTTCCAAATATTCCAAAAATAAGCTCCGTCCGTTTTTATCCCGTTTGGACTCCGTTTGATATGGATATTCTGCGAAACCAAAACATGCAACATGTGAACCGCACTAGGCACTGAATCAATATGTTAGTCCCAAAAATAGTATAAAAAGTTGCCAAAAGTATATGGAAGTTGAATAATATTGGCATGGAACAAGCAAAATTATAGATACGAAGGAGACGATCAAGATCCCCAAGCTTAATTCCTGCTCGTCCTCGAGTAGGTAAATGATAAAAAAGATAATTTTTGATGTGGAATGCTACCTAGCATAATCTTGATCATATGTCTAATCATGACATGAATATTAAGACACGAGTGATTTAAAGCAATAGTTTATCCTTTGACATAAAAACAATAATACTTCAAGCATACCAACCAAGCAATTATGTCTTATTGAAATAACATAGCCAAAGAAAGCTCATCCCTACAAAATCATATAGTCTGGCTATGCTCCATCTTCACCACACAAAATATTCACATCATGCACAACCCCGATGACAAGCCAAGCAATTGTTTCATACTTTTGGCGTTTCTCAAACCTTTTCAACTTTCACGCAATACATGAGCGTGAGCCATGGACATAGCACTATAGGTGGAATAGAATATGATGATGGGGTTATGTGGAGAAGACAAAAAGGAGAAAGTCTCACATCAACTAGGCGTATGAACGGGCTATGGAGATGCCCATTAATAGATATCAATGTGAGGAGTAGGGATTGCCATGCAACGGATGCACTAGAGCTATAAGTATATGAAAGCTCAAGCTGAAACTAAGTGGGTGTGCATCCAACTTGCTTGCTCATGAAGACCTAGGGCATTTGAGGAAGCCCATCATTGGAATATACAAGCCAAGTTCTATAATGAAAATTCCCACTAGTATATGAAAGTGATAACTCAAGAGACTCTCTATATGAAGAACATGGTGCTACTTTGAAGCACAAGTGTGGTTAAAGGATAGTAACATTGCCCCTTCTCTCTTTTTCTCTCATTTTTTTGTTTTCCTTTTTTCCTTTTTTTGGGCCTTCTCTTTTTTTGGCCTTTCTCTCTTTATTTTTTTATTTTTATTTTTTTCGTCCGGAGTCTCATCCCGACTTGTGGGGGAATCATAGTCTCCATCATCCTTTCCTCACTGGGGCAATGCTCTAATAATGATGATCATCACACTTTTATTTACTTACAACTCAATATTACAACTCAATATCTAGAACAAAGATATGACTCTATATGAATGCCTCCGGCGGTGTACCGGGATGTGCAATGATCTAGCGTAGCAATGACATCAAAAACGGACAAGCCATGAAAACATCATGCTAGCTATCTTACGATCATGCAAAGCAATATGACAATAAATGCTCAAGTCATGTATATGATGATGATGGAAGTTGCATGTCAATATATCTCGGAATGGCTATGGAAATGCCATAATAGGTAGGTATGGTGGCTGTTTTAAGGAATATATAAGGAGGTTTATGTGTGATAGAGCATATCATATCATGGGGTTTGGATGCATTGGCGAAGTTTGCACCAACTCTCTATGTGAGAAAGGGCAATGCACGGTACCGAAGAGGCTAGCAATGATGGAAGGGTGAGAGTGCGTATAATCCATGGACTCAACATTAGTCATAAAGAACTCACATACTTATTGCAAAAATCTATTAGTCATCAAAAAAAATTACTACGCGCATGCTCCTAGGGGGATAGATTGGTAGGAAAAGACCATCGCTCGTCCCCGACCGCCACTCATAAGGAAGACAATCTATAAACACCTCATGCTCCGACTTATTTACATAACGGTTCACCATACGTGCATGCTACGGGACTTGCAAACCTCAACACAAGTATTTCTCAATTTCACAATTACTCAACTAGCATGACTCTAATATCACCATCTTTATCTTGCAAAACTATTACAAGGAATCAAACATATCATACTCAGCGATCTACAAGTTTTATGTTGGATTTTATGACTAACCATGTGAATGACCAGTTCCTGTCATCTCTCTAAATAGATATAAGTGAAGCAAGAGAGTTTAATTCTTTCTACAAAATATATGCCCATGCTCTAAAAAATATAAGTGAAGCAAAAGAGCATTATACAAATGGCGGTTGTGTATGTAAAGAGAAACAGACAATCCAAACTTCAAATGATATAAGTGAAGCACATGAAGCATTCTATAAAGCCATACTCGAAAGATATAAGTGAAGTGCAAAGATAATTCTATAAATCAACCAAGGACCATCTCATACCAGCATGGTGCATAAAAAATGAAAACTAAATGCAAAATACGCTCCAATATTCGCACATATCACATGAACGAAACGAACCCGAAAACGTACCAATATTTGTTGAAGAAAGAGGGGATGCCTTCCAGGGCATCCCCAAGCTTAGACGCTTGTGTCTCCTTGAATATTTACTTGGGGTGACTCGGGCATCCCCAAGCTTGAGCTCTTGCATCTCTTCCTTCTTCTCACATCGAGACCTTCTCGATCATCGAACACTTCATCCACACAAAACTCCAACAAAAAACTCGGTAAGATTCGTTAATATAATAAAGCAAATCACTAATCTAAGTACTGTTGAAAACCAATTAATATTTTGCTTTTGCATTGTTTCTACTGTAATATAACTTTTCCATGGCTTAATCCACTGATATAAATTGATAGTTTCATCAAAACAAGCAAACTATGCATCAAAAACAGAATCTGTCTAAAACAGAACACTCTGTAATGATCTGAACATTCACCATACTTATGATACTTGAAAAATTCTGCCAAAATTAGGAAAAATAAACAATTTGTACAGAAAGACAGTGCAAAAAGAATCAGAACCATTTGAAATTCCACTGAAAAATTAAAATTCGTGCACTACAGACAAAGTTTCTGTCCTGCACCGCACAAACCAACAAGCATTGTAAACATCCTAAAGGAAAACCTTGGCACATTATTTTTATAATACAATGGAATTGTACAAGGGAATAATTATTTTTGTTGAAAAGTTTCTGTAATCAAGATTCACAAAGTTGCCGTGAGCATGAACAAAGTTCAAGGAGCTCTCCCACTTCAACAATGCTTGTCTTTCTCACTTTCACTTTCCTTTTGAAAAGTTTTGGGTTCCCCTCTTTATTTTTGTTGTTTTTAAACTATATGAAAGCACTCAACAGAAATAAATGACTCTCTAAAACTTCCGGTTGTCTCCCCGGCAGCGCTTTCTTTAAAGCCATTAAGCTAGGCATATTGTGCTCAAGTAATGGATCCACCCGGATCCCAAGGTATATCAAAGCCAATTTTAATTAACAATGATTTGTAATTTAGTAGTGAGCACAAAGCAACATATATCAAGCAATGGTGGAGTCTAACTCTCTTCCTATGCATCGGCATGTCATAAAAGAACAATTCATGCACACATAGTAAAGGCCAATGCATAGTATAAGCAGTTTCTTGCAATTTTATCATATTGGAAACATAGAGAGGTGGAGATATAGTTCCTCTCTCATAATAATTGCAAGTAGGAGCAGCAAGCACATGCATATTATATCTATCAACATCATCACGTGCAATGGTAAAAGGAAACCCATCAGTATAATCCTTAATAAGTGCAAACTTCTCCGATATAGTATAATCGGGAGAATTCAAGAAGATAATAGGACTATCACGTGTGGGTGCAATAGCAACAATTTCATGTTTAACATAAGGAACTATAGCAAGTTCATCTCCATAAGCATAATTCATATTGGCATCTTGGCCACAAGCATAGCAAGCATCAAAAAGGGATATTTCAAGAGAATCAACGGGATCATAATAATCATCATAGCAATCATCCTTCGATAAGCACGAAGGGACATTAAGCAATGTATGAGTTGAAGAGTTACTCTCATTAGAAGGTGGGCACGGGTAACTAATCCGCTCTTGCTCCTTTTGTTCTTCGCTCTCCTCATCATCTTTTTCATCCAATGAGCTCACAGTTTCATCAATTTCTTCTTCCATAGACTCCTGCAAAATATTAGTCTCTTCTTGGACAGCGGAGTAGTCCTCAGTATATGGTTTAACATAGGCATTAGAAGCATAATTATCATAAAAATATTTAAGTATGGCAAAATTTTCAGATTTGTAAAGAGTAGCACCATACTTTTCAATCAAAGAAGCAATTTCATAAGCACCCTTAAAAGCGACAAATTCTTCAATTTGTTGAATATCATAGTAATTATAAACACCCTTAGCATACGAAGATACGATTGCATTATCACTAAACTCACATTGGTAGGGAAGGTGTTTCTTAGGGTTTTCAGAACAACAAGTAAAATCATATATTTCACATAAATTCCAAGGATAACATTGCAAACGATGAATTTTTCCCAATAGAATTTTCCCTTTTTCAGATATTCGGTGTCGCACATAACAAGCATGCTCATCTAAGGATTTTCCCTCAATTAAAGTAGTTGGGGTTTCTGCACGAGCACAAAGGGATCGAAGATGATCGAAGTAAAAATCTTCAGGAGTGTGATAGATTTTGAGTGGTTCTTCAACCATTGGTTTGGTAGGTACAACTAATTTTTTTGGTATTTTGCGTTTCCTACCCATAACTAAAGATAGAAAACAACTAAGAACAGCAAATAAAAATTACTTAGTGATAAAGCAACCAAGCACACACAAGAATATTCACCCCACGCTATTGCTCCCCGGCAACGGCGCCAGAAATAGGTCTTGATAACCCACAAGTATAGGGGATCAATTGTAGCCTCTTTCTATAAGTAAGAGTGTCGAACCCAACAAGGAGCTAAAGGTAGAACAAATATACCTTCAAGTTCTATCGACCACCGATACAACTCCACGCACGCTTGATGTTCGCTTTACCTAGAACAAGTATGAAACTAGAAGTACTTTGTAGGTGTTTTTGGGTAAGCTTGCAAGAAAGTAAAGATCACATAAATAAAAGCTAGGGGCTGCTTAGATAAAGACACAACTAAATTAGTAAAGAGCTTTTTGTTACGAGAAAGTTATTTGTCCCTAGGCAATCGATAACTAGACCGGTAATCATTATTGCAATTTTATTTGAGGGTAGGCATAAGCTAACATACTTTCTCTACTTGGATCATATGCACTTATGATTGGAACTCTAGCAAGCATCCGCAACTACTAAACATCATTAAGGTAAAACCCAACCATAGAATTAAAGCATCAAGTCCTCTTTATCCCATACGCAAACAACCTACTTACTCGGGCTGTGCTTCTTTCACTCACGCCACCCATCATAAGCAGATCATGAACATATTGCAAACCCTACAGCGGGAATCCCTCACGCTTGCGCGACATAGAGAGCACCATAGGACAGCACCAATAATAAAACATGCAACTCAAACCAACCTTGATCATCAAATAGCCCTTAGGACAAAACAGATCTACTCAAACATCATAGGATAGCCATACATCATTGGGAAATAATATATAGCGTTGAGCACCATGTTTAAGTAGAGATTACAGCGGGTAAGAGAGAGGTTACACCGCTGCATGGAGGAGGGTAGAGTTGGTGATGAGGGTGGTGAAGTTGTTGGTGAAGATGGCGGTGATGATGATGGCCCCGGCAGCGCTCCGGCGCCACCGGAAGCAAGGGGGAGAGGGCCCCCCTTCTTCTTCTTCTTCCTTGACCTCCTCCCTAGATGGGAGAAGGGTTTCCCCTGTGGTCCTTGGCTCCCATGGCGTGGGAGGGGCGAGAGCCCCTCTGAGATTTGATCTATCTCTCTGTTTCTCTCTGTTTCTGCGTTACTGCTCACGCCTTTTCACCGTTTCTTTTATATCCGGAGATCCGTAACTCCGATTGGACTGAAACCTTCGCCGTGATTTTTTTCCAAAAATTAGCTTTCTTGTGGCCGAAGAAGGGCATCAACTGCCTTACGGGTGGCTCACGAGGGTGGGGGGCGCGCCCTCCTGGTTCGGGCGTGGGCCCCTGCCTCGTGGCTACCTCGGACACCGTTCCGCTTTGATCTTTCTCCCAGATTTTCCAAATATTCCAAAAATAAGCTCCGTCCGTTTTTATCCCGTTTGGACTTCGTTTGATATGGATATTTTGCGAAACCAAAAACATGCAAATGCATGTGAACCGCACTGGGCATTGGATCAATATGTTAGTCCCAAAAATAGTATAAAAAGTTGCCAAAAAGTATATCAAAGTTGAATAATATTGGCATGGAACAATCATAAATTATAGATACGACGGAGACGTATCAATGGACTTCTTCCCCTTCGCCTTCGCCGTCGCCTTCTTCGCACGCTCCAAAGCCACCGTCTTCTCTTTCCCCATCGCAGCGGGCGGAGCCCGAGCAGAGCAGCAGCGCTGGGGCAGGAGCGGATGCAGAGGACAAAACAGAGAAGGAAGAGGAATAATGGGAACGAACCGTTCAAAAACCCCCATCCGACGCCTTATATGAGGTTGCTTCCGAGTGACTGACCTGTGGACCCGAGCGATCTTATCAAATCCCGCAACAGTCGTGCATGCTATGCGTGGCGAAAGAGGTGGCGTGGAAATCGAGACGGCCCTGCCTAATCCAGCCCGATTACTGCGACTTTCTCTGCCCTGCGCGCTTCCCACAATTCGAATCCCGCGAGATCCATGGGCAACAGAGCAACCTGTCAGACGGAAGATTTTCTCCATATCAACGCTAAAGGCTTTTCAGTAAAAATTCACTCGACAAAATCAAGAATGGATCAAGGCGACTGAAAAAGAAGTTGGTGTCACCGTTTTGATTCATCGATCCCAACAAGGCACTTCGGAAGCGCTAAAGTTGAATCAAAAGTATTTTCAACTCCTTCTTCACTCAAACCTTGAACCATTCGGGGTCTAATGATGAAGCTATGTACCTAGGGTAGGGTCATAGGCCTGACCTAGATACCCTCCCTGCTGGGGATGTAACTACTGAGTGTAAACCGCCCAGGAGGGGCCGGTTCACCCTCAGCTATATTGAAGCCCACGAAGACTCAGAAGGATGGCGCTTTACTATAGAACTTAGAGGCCCGGAGCCCAAAGGCGGATTAGGGCCCATAATGGTAAAACCGCCATAGTCATGTAACTTGTGTTGTAAGATAAGGGAAGGAGAGACCGAGCCGAACACTTGTACGAGTCGGCCTCGGGACTCTGTAGACCGGCTGGGCGTCAACCCATGTATATAAGGGGACGAACCGGCGGCAGTTCGGGGACAGACAACCACAACTCGAGTCCTAGGCGAAGCTTTTTGCTCCCTAGTCATCGAGACCACATCAATCCCATCACAAACTAGACTTAGGCTTTTACCTTCATCGAAGGGGCCGAACTAGTATAGCTCTCGTGTCTTTGCGTCCGCTTTAACCCCTCTAAGTTAACCCGTAGCGATGGCTCCGCGACTAAGTCCTTTCATGAGGACATCTGCCGTGACAAAACCACGACAGTTGGCACCCACCGTGGGGCTATCGCACGATGGTTTGATGATCTTGGAGGGCAAGCTCGAAGGACTCGAAGGCTACGCTGTGGGCCGGATGACCAAGAGTCGTCGCGGCAAGCTCTACATCGACGATGCAGGCTAGGGCCCCGAGGCCAGCTCGATTGAGTACGGGTACCGGGTCCCCTTTGGTGGCATACACGTTTTCATCGGCAAGATCGGTGAGCTGTGGGCTGAGCCGGACATCTGCACCGACCTCGTCGAGACGGCTCGGCGTCTGAAACCTGCCCGAGCTAAACCGGGCTGTTAAGCGTGCTTCGTGGGAGTCATCCACGGAGGAAATTATGAGGACGGATCAGCATCTGGTGGCGAAACCGTCGTCTACTCTGATGACGAGTCGTCGACCGGAGAAACTGAGTCTCTGTATCAGCTGCAAGATGGCCAGATTGGGGGTTGTTCCGACGGTGACAGTATTCCGGACCCCTTTGATCTGCCCAACCGGGTTGGAATATTTATGGCCGGTACACAAGCGATGCTTCACTCTTCGACCGCTGCGACAATGGTCGCCGGTTCAACAATGGCGATGGCGGCCGGGCGAGAGGCCCTGTCGCCCACCGCTCAAGTTTTATCGTAACTATTCGATGCGTTGGATGTGCTCATGGCAGAGGCTAACCCGGCGGACCAGGACAGTCATAATGCGGAAATTGCAAAGTTGAAGGAACAAATCACTCAGGCTAAAGCAGATCTGGCAGCGGCAGACGCCAGGATGGCGGCAGAACGGGCCGCTTTGGATGCGCAAGCTTATAGGCTCATGCTGGATCAAAACACGTCGCATGAAGTCATGAAGAGGAAATACAGATCCCGTTTGCCTTCAATTTTCGAGGGAAGAGATCTCTTCAACACCCCAGGAGCAGGGACCAGTAATCCGCCAGTGGTAAACCGGGCAGAAGCACCTGGGACGGGCGCGCTGGTTCAGCCCCGCGTAATAGATCTACCTCGCCATCATACCGGCACGCCTCAGGCTGTGCAAACACCTCCAGGTCACTATTCCAACCCGATGGATAACCTTGTTGTGGCGGCGGCACGGTTGGAGGCGATTCCAATTGAAGGTGATTCACCGCAGGCGGTTGAGACGCGCCGGGTCAAGGAACTCCTTAGGACAGCTCTGGTCCAACAGGAAGCGTATTCGTACAGCCCCGATCGGATCCACTCTACCCCCCGCCCGAGCCGGAGCTATAGCAGGCGCGTGGATGAACCGGTCGTATCAAGTAATGCATGGCGCGGTGTGCCCCGTGGCAACAACCCGGCGGGTGGCTTTGACAATGCTCAGGAGGTGGTGGACCGGTCCCGGGCACGTAGGGAGGCCGAGTTAGCAGCACAGCATCAGGATTATCAGCTTACGCCGGTTCGCCCGAACAACTTTGAGCCTGGAGTTACTTCTAGCTCTTTGGGGGTGCCTTGCCTCGTCCCCACTTTACGCAATGTACGCTTGCCCAAGGATTTCAAGGGGCCGCGCAAGGTGCCAAATTACACCGCCGATCTGGCTCCAGAAGCATGGATAGAGAGTTATGAGATGGCCATGGAGATGCTGGATGTGGATGAAGCCGCGTGTGCGAAGTACTTCACCATGATGCTCGAGGGCACGACCCGTACTTGGTTGAAAAGCTTGCCACCCAATTCTATCAGTTCATGGGCCCAGTTGCGGACCCGGTTCATTTAGAATTTCAAAGATACATGTAAGCAGCCCATGTCTATGGTGGACTTGGCGGCTTGTGTCCAGGGTCAGGGGGAATCAACAACTCATTGGGTACGCCATGTCTCGGAAGTCTTACATTCTTCAGACCGGATCAATGCTGATTCTGCAATCTTAAGCCTAGAGGGCAACTGCCGGTTTAAACCTTTAAAGTTGAAGCTGGGACGCATGAAGTGGTTTTGCAATGACATGGGCACTCTCATGGGCGTTTTAGTGAAGTACGCTGATTCTGATAGTACCAAGGATCCCGAGTCAGATGATGATGAGACAGGGAAGGGAAAGAAGAACAGCAACTCCAAAAGCCAGCAGCATCACCAGGCAGGTAATGGTGGAAATAAGCGTAAAGCGAACGGCAACATGGACTTCGTAGCCAATACCAACGTGCAGGATAAGGGCCAGCGGCGCAAGGGTAAACAGCCGAATCGAGGTGGAGCGCCTAATCCCAATCCGGCCAGCCCGACCAAAGATGACGATGTCGTAGTGACGGGCACCGCATATACCGCCCCTGGCAATCCGGTTGCTCTATCAAAACACAGCGCCAAGGAAGAGTTTGCTGCCATGAGTAAAGGGAAGGAAAAACTGATCTGTCGACTTATGACAATCTCTCTGCCCAAGATCTTCACTCCGGCTTCCTGAACCGGCTCTACACAAGTCGTGATTTTGAAGCCGGTCTGGTAAATCTTATGAAAGAGCGCTATGAGGTAAGGAGTTATGCCTCTCTGTTGAATCAACCTTGTACGAAGCATGGGACGAAGGAGGCGCCAGCAAATCACCTCTGGAAGGATTGTTACATTATGCAGGAGTTTAAAAGTTCTAATGCTTTCCGGTATGATCAAGGTTCCGGCGGCGGTTCAGGGTCCGGCCCGGGTTACGGTGGAGGAAATTCCGGTCCAGGGTTTAATGGTAATTCGGGCGGACATAACAATCAGAAAAACCAGAATAACCAGGGTGGTTACAATCAGCAGCAGCAGCAGTCGGGTTAACAAAGCAACCCAAAGCAGTTGAATGGTGGGCAGTACCACGTCTTCACCACCTGCTTAGACAAGCGAGACCGGAAGCTTCAGAAGCGGGCAGTCAACGTTTACGAACCGGCTGTGCCTCATTACCTACGCTGGTCAGAGCAGCCCATTGTGTGGAGTAGAGAGGATCATCCTCCCCGGGTTGACAATCCGGGTCAGCTAGCCCTGGTGGTGGCACCTCAGGTGGGAGGTTATAAGTTCACCAAGGTGCTTATGGACGGAGGGAGCAGCATCAACATCCTGTACTACGAGACCTTCCGTCAGATGGGGTTAACAGATAAGCATCTCAAGCCGTCCAATACAAAGGTTCCATGGTGTGGTGCCCGCAAGTCAGCATATCCGGTTGGTAAAATAGCTCGAGGTGGCCTTCGGGATGAATATGACTCCAGATCGTAAACATTGATGTTTGAAGTGGTGAAAATTCAAAGTCCTTATCACGCCTGTTTGGGCGGCCGGGCTTATGCCAAGTTCATGGCACGACCTTGTTATATCTATTTGCAGCTCAAGATGCCGGGTCACAAGGGACAATAATGGTTCATGGGAGCCGCAAGATCGCTTTGGAGTGTGAGGAAGGTGATGCGGCTTACGCAGTCGGTTTGTGCCACCGAGGAGCTGAAGTATTATAAGGACAATGTTGATCCGTGGACATGACTCCATTGAAGAAGCCAACTACAGAGCACGATCCGCCCTAAAGTTTAAATCAGCAGCTGAGACTAAGCTTGTTGACTTCAGACCTGGCGATTCGTCCAAGCAGTTCAAAGATCGCGCCAACTTGGATCCAAAATAGGAAAGCGCGCTCATCGAGTTCATCCGTGAGAATCGGGACATTTTTGCATGGAAGCCTTCTGACATGCCAGGTGTACCGAGGGAGCTCGCTGAGCACACTCTTAATGTTGATCCCAAGTACAAACCGGTAAATCAGTTTCTCCGCCGGTTTAACGAGGAGAGGCGTAAGGCCATTGGAGAAGAGGTTGCCAGGCTCTTAGCAGCGGGCTTTATCGTTGAAGTTTTTCATCCAGAGTGGCTTGCTAATCCGGTGCTGGTCCTTAAGAAAAAGCGGCACTTGGCGCATGTGTGTGGATTACATGATCTTAACAAGGCTTGTCCGGCAGATCCTTTTGCCCTCCCCCGCATTGACCAGATTATTGATGCTACTGCGGGTTGTGAGCGTTTGATCTATTTGGATGCGTATTCTGGATATCATCAGATCAAGATGGCGGTTAAGGACCAGGAGAAGACAGCGTTTATCACTCCCTTTGGAGCCTTCTGCTATGTATCTATGCCTTTTGGGCTCAAGAGCGCCCAAGCAACTTATCGGCGCTATGCATGTAATTGCTTGCATGAACAGATCGGCCGTAATGTGCATGCCTATGTGGATGATATTGTGGTTAAGTCAAGGAAAAAGGAAACACTGATTGATGATTTGAAAGAAACCTTTGACAACCTGCGGGTTTACAAGATGATGCTTAACCCGGCAAATGTGTCTTTGGTGTTCTGGTAGGCAAGTTATTGGGTTTTCTTGTGTCCAACAGAGGGATTGAAGCTAATCCGGAGAAGATTACGGCTATCACCTCCTTGGCTAAACCAAAGTGTATTAATGATGTCCAGCGTTTGGCAGGCCGGATTGCCGCGCTGAGCCGGTTTATCAGTCGCCTCGGAGAGAAGGCCATCCCTTTGTACCAGATGTTGAAGAAGAAAGATCAATTTGTATGGAGTCCAGCCGCTGATGAAGCGTTGGAGGACTGAAAGCGGCAATTGGCCAACCCGCATGTGCTCGCCGCTCCCATCGACAAGGAGCCGCTTCTGCTATATGTTGCTGCTAACTCCAGGGCAGTTAGCGTGGCCATTGTGGTAGAGCAGAAGGAGGCAGGGAAGGAGCATCCGGTTCAATGTCCGGTTTATTATATCAGCGAGGTGCTTATTGAGTCTAAGCAAAGATATCCGCATTGGCAGAAGCTAGTGTATGGAGTTTTTATGGCAAGCCGGAAGCTGAAGCAGTATTTCCAGGGGCACCCCATCACGGTGGTCAGTTCAGCTCCCTTAGGTGATATCATACAGAACCGGGAGGCGACTGGCCAGATTGCCAAGTGGGCTATAGAGCTTGGGCCGCACGGTTTGAAGTATGTACCTCGAACGGCAGTGAAGTCTCAAGCACTTGTGGATTTCATTAATGATTGGACGGAGTTACAAGCGCCTGAAGAAAAGCCGGATCATACCTATTGGACCATCCATTTTGACGGATCCAGGCAGTTGGAGGGCTCGGGGGCTGGAGTCGTGTTAACTTCCCCACGAGGTGACAAGTTTTGTTACGTCCTCCGCTTAATGTTCCCTTGTACTAACAATGCAGCTGAGTATGAAGCCTTGCTCCATGGTCTTCGGATGGCTAAGGAGATGAATCTAAGCCGGGTTCAGTGCTTCGGTGACTCGGACCTAGTGGCTCAACAGGTGTCTGGCACTTGGGATTCCAAGGACCCACTCATGGCGACATATCATCGTGAGGTGGATGTTGTCGCAGGTCATTTTAAAGGCTATCAGGTGGACCACGTGGATCGTCGGAAGAACGAAGCGGCGGACGCTTTGAGCCGGTTGGGCTCTCAACCCAAACCGGTCCCGCCCAATGTTTTTCTCGACGTATTGCACAATCCGTCAGTCAAGCTCCCTAATGAAGCGGATTTGGCTATTCCCGATCCGGAGGCTCAGTTGGTGGCAGCTCTGCATGTCATTCCGTATTGGACGCTCCCTTATTTGGCATACATGAACCGAGGCGAGTTGCCAGAAGATGAGACGTTGGCCCGACAGATAGTTCGGCGGTCTAAGTCTATGACCATTGTTAGTGGCGAGTTGCATCATTGGAATGTGTCAGGGGCGTTTCAACGTTGTGTGTCCCCTGAGGAAGGCTGTGAAATATTGCGTGAGATCCACGAAGGAGACTGTGGTCACCACGCCGGTTCAAAATTCTTGGTGGCTAAGGCGTTCCGCCACGGTTTCTATTGGTTGATTGCCCATGCTGATGCAGAAGATCTGGTCAGACGATGTGACGGTTGCCAAAAGTTTTCCAGACGTGCTCATGTGCCGGCCCAAGAATTGAGGATGATTCCAATTACTTGGCCATTTGCGACTTGGGGGCTGGATATGGTTGGACCTTTCAAAAGGTCCAAGGACAAGAAGACACACCTGTTGATGGCGGTTGACAAATTTATAAAGTGGGTAGAGGCAGAACCTGTTAGCAAGTGTGATGCGGCCACGGCGGTTCAGTTCATCAAAAAGGTGATTTTCCGGTTTGGTTTTCCACACAGTATCATTACAGATAATGGTACAAATTTGTCCAAAGGTGCTATGAAGGAGTTCTGCGAACGTGAGCATATCCGGCTTGACGTTTCTTCAGAAGCTCACCCACAGTCCAATGGTCAAGCGGAAAGAGCCAATCAAGAGATCCTGAGAGGCATCAAACCCCGGCTTATGGTCCCTTTGCAGAGGACGTCGGGTTGTTGGGTAGAAGAGCTACCGTCTGTGTTATGGAGTATAAATACTACACCTAACAGATCCACGGGATACACGCCGTTCTTTATGGTTTATGGAGCGGAGGCGGTTCTCCCCAGCGACGTCCGTCATGACTCACCTCGTGTGGCAGTCTATGTTCAAATGGATAACGAGACAGCATGACAGGATGCTTTGGATCGGCTGGATGAAGAGCGAGACATAGCAGCTGCTCGTTCGGCAATTTACCAGCAGGATCTTCGTCGTTATCATAGTCGCCGGGTCAGGACAAGAACCTTTCAAGAAGGAGATTTGGTGCTTCGGCTCATCCAAGACCGAACAGACATGCACAAGCTATCCCCGCCTTGGGAGGGACCTTTCGTGGTCAGCAAGAATCTGCACAACGGGTCGTACTATCTGATCGATGTTCGAGAGCATAAAGACTCACGCACGCGTCGAAGAGGAGACCAACAGCCGTGGAACATAGCTCATCTTGACCTTATTATACCGAGCCATCGGCTCTACTTATGTACATATTATGACAGTGTATATATTATGAATAAAGCAATAAACCGGAGCCTCGGCTAAAGCGGGGTATCCGCTCGTTACATCATGCGTGGTTACATGGAGTTGTTACATTTTAAAGCGGCCTCTGGTTTACCCCTTGAGTTTGCTTTTCAAAAGCTTTGTGATATCACTTGGGGGCTTGGTCGTATCCGAACCAATGCAACACCTTTTGATAGGCGAAAGCCACCAGATCACTTGGGGACATGGTCAAGTCTGAACCAGTCATGCTTCTTGATCGTCCTAAGGCCATAGAGTCATTTGGGGGCTTGGTCGAACCCGAACCATTGCCACGCCACTTGATCGGCATAATGCCACGGTTTCAGTTGGGGACCTGGCTGACTTGAATCATAGCTACACCTTATTGGGAGCTTGGTCGTGTCCGACCATGGTAACACTATCTGATCGGCTCAGTAAAGCTTCTTTTTGCAAACGGTTTTATCATTGCCTTTGCTTTCATATTTTTTCATCACTGTTATTTAAGTTTTGTTGCGTTTCTTAAACCGGCAACATTTTTAAACCGTTTTCGAAACTATCAGTTGATGGAATTCGGTTAAATTTTTAATCCGGCGATAATTTCACCGGTTTGATGTTTTTCCTGTTAACATCCTATTATGGAGTAAGAGGGGGGCTTATTATGACCCGGCACGGTTTACACGGTAAACCGGCAGTATAAATGACAGGAGCTGTTTTCTCCTTTGACGGTAAGGGTTTATACAACCTCCGCTTCAAGATTGGCTAAGCCAACCTTATGCCCAGCGATGGCGGTATTTGATATCATAAATTTCGATTATATGCCTTAAATATTCCATTATATGTATACATGAATATCACAAACCAGTGGCGGTATAAACCGCCGCGATTTAAGATTTTTTAGCTGCAGCAAGATAAGATGAAAAGGTTTGATCATTCAATCAAAGGAGTCTCGCACCAGAACGCGAAAGCATATTAAAAACAAAAGTGATGGCTATTCTATTACAAGGCATTCAGAGGCCCAAAATTTGGAATGGCGTCATGACAGGCAGCTTCTGATGCATCAACCGGCTTGACGGATTAAGCTTCATTGCCGGGTTGACGTGAAGAGGATGGGTCGTCTGGCGTCGGTTCAACTTCTTCCTCCTCACCACCCAATGGCGGGAAGTCATTGGTGGTCCAGTCAATCCGGGTTAAAGCCTGAAAGACAGCCTCTTCACTTATAAGCTCAGCCGGATCAACGTCAAGGGCATAAGTGTGCTTACGGGTTGGTGGAACAAGGTTCTGCACTTCCGAATAACAGCTTCAACCCGTCATTGTTTGCATCAGAGAAGGAGCGGTGAACCGTCAGTTGGCCTCTGCTGCCGATTGACTCGCCAGAGGACGCATCTCCCTTGTTACCCGTTTGAGAGCATCATTATCAAATGCTTCGCCATTTTCTTGAGCACTGGGGAAGCCTTTGGCTATGTCAGCCGGGTCAAGATCAGCTATCCACGCTTTGGCGCGGGTTAGAGCCAATAAGGTGCCAGCCCGGCGTGGTCGTTTCAATTCTTCTAGTTGTGCGGTATCATGGATAACGGTCCAAAGGTATCCTTGATCAAGGACGGAGCTGTGTTATCATAAGAGGTGGCGCAAATAACTTCGCTGGGTGCCGGTATACAGCTGTTCAATTAAGCGTATCTGTGACCTTGAGTTTCTTCCGCATGTCGAGCCCGGATGAGCAATGCGCTTACCTATACCGTTTTAAGAAAGTTCAGGTTAAACCGCGGAAATGTCAAAAGCGGAATATTAATCAAAACCTTTGTGAAAACATTTCTTACCAAATATTGCGAAGTCATGGCGTTAATTTGGTGCTTTAATCCGTGAGCTCTTCCATCACCGGTTTAAGAGCTGCTTGACATCCCCGCCTGCTTTAGCAACCCAGCTTTCTCAGTATCCCAGTTGGCCTGCTCAGATTTAAACCACTCTTTGAGCTGCTCCATAGTAGTCAAGGCGGTTTTCAGCTCATCCTTGGCCTTGGAGGCTTCTGCTTGTTGAGATTTAAGATTGACATGAAGGTCATTGATCTGTGAAGTTTCTTGGCGTATCTCACTCTGTGACAAAAAGAGAGCATGTTAGTAGGTTCATCACAAAGTCCCAAGCTCAATACAGGTATTCAACTTGGCACTTGGGGGCTAATGGCTATTTGCTCGAAAATGTTCTGCTACGGCGATACAAGTTACAGTCCCGGTTTAACTATACTAAGTTGAATCGGCCCTTGGGGGCTACATCAATAAAGTCTGAAAGGTTTGAGTTTTATATTAAGTCCCGGTTTAACTAAGCTAAGTTGAACCGGCCCTTGGGGGCTACTACGCAATGAAGGTACAAGAGAGGCATAACTCCTTACCTCATAGAGCTCTTTCATAAGATTTACCAGACCGGCTTCGAAATCACGACTTGTGTAGAACCGGTTCAGGAAGCCGGAGTGAAGATCTTGGGCAGAGAGATTGTCATAAGCTGACATATCAGTTTTTTCCTTCCCTTTACTCATGGCAGCAAACTCTTCCTTGGCGTTGTGTTTTGATAGAGCAACCGGATTGCTGAAGCGGTATATGCGGTGCCGTCACTCTGACATCGTCATCTTTGGTCGGGCTGGCGGATTGGCATTTTTCTGGGCTTGGTGCTTTCATACCGGGCTTGGCGGATCAGCAGCGAATCCCGTTTTCTGGCAGGACTCGGTGGAGCAGGATGTGACGTCTCAACTTGGGCGTCGGTTCAACCTCTGGCGGGTTAGCATTGTCATCTCGATTAACTTGGCAGAGTTGCTTTTAGCAACTTCGGGATTTTCACCATGATGCTCTGGAGTCTTCTCCAGATCAACATCCACAGTAGGGTCGAGGGCCTTCGCCTTCTTACTTAGGCGAGCCTTGGTGCTACAACATCAAGGGTTAGAATATGATAAATCGACAAATGCAAAAAAAACAAATGGAGTAATATGCTTACCCAGCAGCAACTTTGAGAGGAGGCAGCTGAGTGGTTGATGAACCGCCAGACGAGTTGGAAGAAGCACGATAATTCGGGTCGATGGATTGAGAGGACATCGGAAGAAACCTTTCAAAGGATAACGCTTTTCAGGAGAACAAGTCACCTCACGGACGACGCTTAGGGTTTGGTGTGTCACTAAACCGGACGACGTAATTTGTTGACCGCTATGCCGGGTCGTCTGGCGTTCTTCAACTTCTTTGTGCCTTCAAAGAAAGTTTTGGATTCAAATGAGCACAAGAGTGAGATTGTTTCACTTTCCGGACTGTCGCGTGAATTGTTTTAACCGGTACAAGATCGTAATCGGAAGAAAGAAGGATTACCTCAACAGATTCTGCATGGCTGGCCTCGGCGTCATCACAGGAATTGTAATCGATGAAGATGAATGACAAAAGGGAACAAAGTAAGTCAAGCTCTACCTCAGCATCTGATTCTTCATCCTCCGTGATTCGGAAGACCCGGCGGTTTTCCTTCTTGACTTTCTTGGTGGTCTTGGTCTTTACACGAGGAACCCGGGCGGTTTCGTTCATTTCAAAAGGAGCTGTTAGCCCGAGAATCAATAAAGGGATTAATACAATCAATAGGGAATCAAAATCAGTAGAGCAATGAGTGGAGCCTTCTGCGGGCGGTTTGTTGGAGACGCAGAACGGGCCAACACGGTTTGGCTGCACGGAGATCGGTTCATCGAGCATTTTCTTCACCGTCTCGGCAACTTCAAGCTCAGTTATTGATAGCTCGTGATGTCGTTGAGGGTCTTTGACATTACCGGTGTATTCATGCATCAATCGGGCGGCTTAATGGCAAGATACCCCAAGAAACCCAACATCGGACAAGGTCAATACCAGTTAAGCCATTGGCCATTAGAGCCCGGAGCTTGATAATTTGGGGTGCAAAGTTCTTCCGTTCTGCGGCAGTCAAGCGTGAAGGCAATGGGTGAGTGTTGCTAAGCCGGTGAGGGCGATAACCCGGCAAGGGATTTTCTGCGTTAGGAGCAGTATTCCGGCAATAGAACCAGGTTTGATTCCAATCTTTCGGATGGCTATGATGTTTGGCGTGAGGAAAGTCCACTTCTTTCCTTTTTGGATTGAAACGCCACCAAGTTACGTGTTAGGACCGTCCGAAAACTCAGACGGCGGTTCAAATGAAAGAAATCTTGGAATAACTCCACAGTTGGTTCTTCTTGAAGATAGACTTCGCAGAAGACTTGAAAGTTGCATATATTGGACACATAGTTCGGACCAATATCTTGTGGATGGAGTTGGAAGCTTGCGAGGACATCCCGGAAGAATTTTGATCCGGGCGGGCTGAATCTCCGGTCTAAGTGTTGCATAAATACAATCACTTCTCCCTCTTAAGGTTCAGGAGGGCATTCAGAATCCGGAACACGCCAATGAAGGACCCTTCTGGATGCTAAAGCGCCAGTGGTGACATATCCATTGATTTGTGTCTCAGTGATCTTGGACGGAACCCAATTGCGGCGAAGAATTGTTTGGCCATTCCGGAAGAAAAACTGTGAAAGGAAAAGTAAAGACCGGTTTACAGTTAACGGTTATGCATATTATTCAGTGTTAAACCGGCAGATTGCCATTCAGTTTCAGTTGCCGGTTTAAGTGAGGACTAATGAGGTATGGAGGATTAGCTATCAAAAATTAAACCGCCCTTAGGCGTATGGAATGAGCTGAAAAATCTGCTAAGTGTTGATGTAAACAGGTTTCACACATCGACGGAATTAATTTGGATCTACCAAAGATTCAGTAAGAAAATTTTTCTGCGATCTATAAAGGCTTCAAATAAGGGCAGAGAAGTTCGTGCGTTCTATCAAGGGATTCGGAACAAAAAGGAAGATCTACTAAGTGCTAAACTGCAGAGCAACTACCGCACAAGGTATATGCTACAGTTGAATTAAAGAAACTATGGCAGAGCGAATACGAAGAGACTAGGGATGAACACCTATGAACACCGATGAGAACAGGAGCCCTAAGATACAGATCTAGGGGTATGAGGAAGAGTCTTACCAGATCTTGAGGATAGCGGAGGGACACCGAGGATCTCTGGTACAACCAGGTTGATGCAAATGACCTTTGGTTGATGCAGCGTTCGAAGGTCGGCGACAATGAGCTTCACAGTCAAGGCGTCGCGAGGAAGAAGAAATCTGAAGGGAAGAAGAGAAAGGGCCCTCGTGTCTATTTATAATAAGGCGTAGTAATTGACAGGCGCGAGAATCGAGGAGCTGAAAACGGCACATGGCGCAACGGTCGCCTCGATTTCCGGAATAATATTAAATGAAGGGAATCTTGTTATTTCGTTTTTTTATAGAGATGACGTCAAGATAATCTGTTGATGTGTCCAGAGGATGACGTCATGGCGGTCTAACAAGATGGCGGTTTACGAGAAATGAAGAAAGATGTTCAGTTTTTTCTAAAGTGTTGAAGATTGACATGAACAGGTTCAAATCAATCTGGGGCCTAATGTTGGGGATGTAACTACTGAGTGTAAACCGCCCAGGAGGGGCCGGTTCACCCTCAGCTATATTGAAGCCCACGAAGACTCAGAAGGATGGCGCTTTACTATTGAACTTAGAGGCCCGGAGCCCAAAGGCGGATTAGGGCCCATAATGGTAAAACCGCCATAGTCATGTAACTTGTGTTGTAAGATAAGGGAAGGAGAGACCGAGTTTAACACTTGTACGAGTCGGCCTCGGGACTCAGAGACCGGTCAAGGCGTCAACCCATGTATATAAGGGGACGACCCGTGGCGGTTCGGGACAGACAACCACAACTCGAGGCCTAGGCGGTTGTTTGCTCCCTAGTCATCGAGACCACATCAATCCCATCACAAACTAGACGTAGGCTTTTACCTTCATCGAAGGGCCGAACTAGTATAACTCTCGTGTCTTTGCGTCCGCTTTAACCCCTCTAAGTTAACCCGTAGCGATGGCTCCGCGACTAAGTCCTTTCATGAGGACATCTGCCGTGACAAAACCATGACACTCCCCAAGGACATCACCCTAAAGTCAGAAGCATTCGAAGGGTACCATCGTTCACTCGACCAGAAACATTCCACTCGGAAGAATCAATGTCACTCGATCGTAACATAAACCACTCGACAAACAAAAGATCTAAGGTCACTCGGCATGGCAACGGTCGGGCGTTTACTCATAGACTTAATGATCATTTATAGCACTTTATTACGGACGTTACCTGTAATGCTCCTTCTTCATGTACATTGAACTTCTTGTAACGTGGGCTGGCTGGGGTCCTGGCGCACTCTATATAAGCCACCCCCTCCACTAGGACAAGGGTTCGCACCTCCTGTAACACACACACACGCATAATCCAATGACCGCCTCCGCACCGAGATGTAGGGCTATTACTTCCTCCATGAAGGGCCTGAACTTCAGAAACTCGTGTGTACAACTTCGCCATAGCTAGGATCTTGCCTCTACATACCTACCCCCCATTCTACTGTCAGTCTTAGATCCACGACACGGGGTGTCTGAAACACGGAGACCGCAACACTGGTTTCTTCCAAGCCTATGCAAGTGCTAGGCGTAAAAATAATATGATCAAGCAGCTGAAGGAGGAGAATGGAAATATTTTGGAAGGTATGGACGCCCTAAAGCCACATATAAAAGGCTACTTTAGTAACCTGTTTACATCCGAGGTTAATTTTGTAGACCCTGCTGTTATAGATAAAGTGCAAACTAAAGTGACAGATCAAATGAATGATATGTTAATGGCCCCATATACTATTGATGATGTGCGAAAAGCAGTGTTCAGTATTGGGGATCTTAAAGCCCCTGGACCGGATGGCCTTCATGCCATTTTCTTCAAAAAATATTGGGACATATTAGGAGATGAGATACCTCAAGAAGTTCTGTTTGTTACTAACAGAAGGCAGATTCCAGAGGAATGGAATGATACATCTATTGTGCTGATTCCCAAAGTTGATTCTCCTAAACTAATCACATAGTATAGACCTATAAGCTTATGCAATATTCTTTATAAAATCATTTCCAAGATGTTGTCTATTAGACTGAAGGGTATCCTACCTGAGATTATATCACCAACTCAGAGTGCTTTTGTTCCTGGGAGACTTATCACAGATAATGTCTTGATTGCATATGAATGTGTACATAAAATAAAAAATAAGAGGGCAGGGCAGGCTGGTCTGTGTGCAGTCAAACTAGACATGCATAAGGCTTATGATCGAGTGGAATGGATCTTCCTCAGGAGAATGATGGAGAAATTGGGGTTTAACACACAATGGATAGATATGATCATGGCGTGTGTCTCTTCGGTAAGATACAAGGTGAGGGTAAAATCTCAAGAAACTGAAATATTTATTCCCTCAAGGGGGATCAGGCAAGGGGATCCCCTTTCTCCCTATTTGTTCCTTCTATGCGCAGAAGGATTATCGAGCATGTTTTAGTATGAAGAACAAGTTGGTGGCATGGATGGGATTAGTGTGTGTAGAAATGCACCATCAGTATCACACCTTTTATTTGCTGATGATTCACTAATACTCATGAGAGAAGATGTTTTAAATGCAACTTCCTTACATCAAGTACTGGATGCCTATTGTGCAAATTCTGGACAGATAGTTTGCCTGGCTAAATCAAGCATATATTTTAGTCCCAATACCAGTGAGGTAACAAAAAAAGAAATTGGTCAAATACTTCATATTGATACAGAAGCTTTGTCAGACAAATATCTTGGTCTTCCAGTTATTGTGGGGGCAGATAAGAGTGATTGTTTCAGGCATTTCGTTGAAAGTATACAAAGAGAATATTAGGGTGGATGTAAAAACAACTTTCTGTTGGGGGCAAAGACATTTTACTGAAAGCAGTTGCACAAGCTATCCCAGTATTTGCCATGTCAGTGTTCAGTATTCCAAAGGGGATTTGTAAAGAGATTACAGATATCATAGCACAGTTTTGGTGGGGGGACGATGAGGATCACAAGAGGATGCATTGGATGGCATCGTGGAAGCTTTGCATTGCCAAAAGTGAAGGTGGAATGGGGTTTCGAGACCTATACTCTTTTAACTTAGCAATGCTTGCAAAGCAGTGCTGGAGGCTTGTAACAGAGCCGGAGTCCCTAGTGGCTCGTGTGTTGAAAGCTAAATATTTCCCTAATGGGAATATCTTAGAATCTACACGGAAAAATGAAGGAAATATGCCCTAGAGGCAATAATAAAGTTATTATTTATTTCCTTATATCATGATAAATGTTTATTATTCATGCTATAATTGTATTAATCGGAAACTTAGTACATGTGTGAATACATAGACAAACAGAGTGTCACTAGTATGCCTCTACTTGACTAGCTCGTTGAATCAAAGATGGTTAAGTTTCCTAGCCATAGACATGAGTTGTGATTTGATTAACGGGATCACATCATTAGAGAATTATGTGATTGACTTGACCCATCCGTTAGCTTAGCACGATGATCATTTAGTTTGTTGCTATTGCTTTCTTCATGACTTATACATGTTCCTATGACTATGAGATTATACAACTCCCAAATACCGGAGGAACACTTTGTGTGCTATCAAACGTCTGGCGTAATCGGGTGATTATAAAGATGCTCTCTGGTGTCTCTCGATGGTGTTTGTTGAATTGGCATATATTGAGATTAGGATTTGTCACTCCGATTGTCAGAGAGGTATCTCTGGGCCCTCCCGGTAATGCACATCACTATAAGCCTTGCAAGCAATGTGACTAATGAGTTAGTTGCGGGATGATGCATTACGGAACGTGTAAAGAGACTTGCAGGTAACGAGATTGAAATAGGTATTGAGATACCGATGATCGAATCTCGGGCAAGTAACGTACCGATGACAAAGGGAACACCGTATGTTGTTATGCGGTTTGACCGATAAAGATCTTCGTAGAATATGTAGGAACCAATATGAGCATCCAGGTTCCGCTATTGGTAATTGACCGGAGATGAGTCTCGGTCATGTCTACATAGTTCTCGAACACGTAGGGTCCGCACGCTTAACGTTATGTGACGATTTGTATTATGAGTTATGTGATTTGATGACCAAAGTTTGTTCGGAGTCCCGGATGAGATCGGGGACATGACGAGGAGTCCCGAAATGGCCGAGACGTAAAGATCGATATATTGGAAGGCTATATTCGAACATCGCAAAGGTTCAGAGTGATTCGGGTATTTTTTGGAGTACCGGAGAGTTACGGGAATTCGTGTTGGGCCTTAATGGGCCATACGGGAAAGGAGAGAAAGGCCTCAAGGGTGGCCGTGCCCCTTCCCCATGGACTGGTCCGAATTGGACTAGGGAAAGGGGGCGCCCCCTTCCTTCTCCTTCTCCCTTCCCTTTTTCCTATTCCATGTGGGAGGTGGAATCCTACTAGGACTAGGGAGTCCTAGTAGGACTCCACACTTTGGGCGCGCCCTATGAGGGCCGGCCTCCTCCTCCGTCCATCCTTTATATACGTGGCCAGGGGGCACCACATAGACAGACAAGTTGATCATTGATCTCTTAGCCATGTGCGGTGCCCCCCTCCACCATAATCCACCTCGGTCATATCGTTGCAGTGCTTAGGCGAAGCCCTGTGTCGGTAGCTTCATCCCGTCATCACGCCGTCGTGCTGACGAAGCTCTCCCTCGACACTCTGCTAGATCGTGAGTTCATGGGACGTCACCGAGCCAAACGTGTGCAGATCGCAGAGGTGTCGTACTTTCGGTACTAGGATCGGTCGATCGTGAAGACGTACGACTACATCAACCGCGTTGTCATAACGCATCCGCTTACGGTCTACGAGGGTACATAGACAACACTCTCCCCTCTCGTTGCTATGCATCACCATGATCTTGCATGTGCGTAGGAATTTTTTTGAAATTACTACGTTCCCAAACAGTGGCATCCGAGCCAGGTTTATAGAACACAAGTGAGTTGTGGACAATAATAGTCATACTGCTTACCAGCATGTCATACTTGGTTCGGCGGTATTGTTAGATGAAGCGGCCCGGACCGACATTACGCGAGACTGGTTCTACCGACGTGCTTCGCACACAGGTGGCTGGCGGGTGTCAGTTTCTCCAACTTTAGTTGAATCGAGTGTGGCTACGCCCGGTCCTTGTTGAAGGTTAAAACAACACATACTTGACGAAATATCGTTGTGGTTTTGATGCGTAGGTAAGAACGGTTCTTGCTAAGCCCGTAGCAGCCATGTAAAACTTGCAACAACAAAGTAGAGGACGTCTAACTTGTTTTTGCAGGGCATGTTGTGATATGATACGGTCAAGACATGATGAGATATAAATTGTTGTATGAGATTATCATGTTTTTGAAATTATCGACAACTCGCAGGAGCCTTATGGTTGTCTCTTTATTGCATAAGATGCAAGCGCCATGTAATTGCTTTACTTTATCGCTATGCAATAGAAATAGTTGCAAAAGCAATAGTTGGCGAGACGACCATATGACGACACGTTGATAGAGATCATGGTGTCATGCCGGTGACGATAGAAATCATGACGGTACTTTGGAGATGGAGATCGAAGGCACAAGATGACGATGGCCATATCATGTCACATATTTTGATTGCAAGTGATGTTTATCTTTTATGCATCTTATTTTGCTTAGTTCGACGGTAGCATTATAAGATGATCTCTTACTAAAATTTCAAGGTATAAGTGTTCTCCCTGAGTATGTGATACGTGTCCAACGTATCTATAATTTTTAATTGTTCCGTGCTATTATATTATCTGTTTTGGATGTTTATGGGCTTTATTAAACACTTTTATATTATTTTTGGGACTAACCTATTGACCCAGAGCCCAGTGCCAGTTCCTGTTTTTTCCCTTGTTTCATTGTTTCGAAGAAAAGGAATATCAAGCGAATTGAAGCGGAATGAAACCTTCTGGAGAAGTTATTTTTGGAAGGAAAGCAACCCGGGAGACTTGGAGTCCACGTCAAGGAAGCAACGAGGGAGGCACGAGGCAGGGGGGCGCGCCCACCCCCTGGGCGCGCCCTCCACCCTCGTGGGCCCCTCGTGGCTCCCCTGACGTACTTCTTCCTCCTATATATATATCCACATATACCCTAAAATGATCGGGGAACAGAATAGATCGGGAGTTCTGCCGCCGCAAGCCTCTGTAGCCACCAAAAACCAATCGGGGCCCTATTAGGCACCTGCGGAGGGGGAACCCTCACAGTGGCCATCTTCATCATCCGGCGCTCTCCATGACGAGGAGGAGTAGTTCACCCTCGGGGCTGAGGGTCTGTACCAGTAGCTATGTGTTTGATCTCTCTCTCTCGTGTTCTTGATTTGGCACGATCTTGATGTATCGTGAGCTTTGCTATTATAGTTGGATCTTATGTTGCTTCTACCCCTCTACTCTCTTGTAATGGATTGAGTTTTCCCTTTGAAGTAATCTTATCGGATTGAGTCTTTATTTATTTGAGAACACTTGATGTATGTCTTGCCGTGCATATCTATGGTGACAATGGGATATCACATGATCCACTTGATGTATGTTTTGGTGATCAACTTGCGGGTTACTCCCATGAACCTATGCATAGGGGTTGGCACACGTTTTAAATCTTGATTCTCCGGTAGAAACTTTGGGGCACTCTTTGAGGTTCTATGTGTTGGTTGAATAGATGAATCTGAGATTGTGTGATGCATATCGTATAATCATACCCACGGATACTTGAGGTGACATTGGAGTATCTAGGTGACATTAGGGTTTTGGTTGATTTGTGTCTTAAGGTGTTATTCTAGTACGAACTCTATGGCTGTTTGTGACACTTATAGGAATAGCCCAATGGATTGATTGGAAAGTATAACTTTGAGGTGGTTTCATACACTACCATAATCTCTTTGTTTGTTCTCCGCTATTAGTGACTTTGGAGTGAATCTTTGTTGCATGTTGAGGGATAGTCATATGATCCAATTATGTTATTATTGTTGAGAGAACTTGCACTAGTGAAAGTATGAACCCTAGGCCCTGTTTCCTATCATTGCAATACCGTTTGTGCTCACATTTATCATTAGTTACCTTGCTGTTTTTATATTTTTCAGATTACAAAAACCTATATATACCATCCATATTTCACTTGTATCACCATCTCTTCGCCGAACTAGTGCACCTATACAATTTACCATTGTATTGGGTGTTGTCGGTGTCAAAACCGGCGGATCTCGGGTAGGGGGTCCCGAACTGTGCATCTAGGCGGATGGTAACAGGAGACAAGGGACACTATGTTTTTACCCAGGTTCGGGCCCTCTCGATGGAGGTAATACCCTACTCCTGCTTGATTAATATTGATGATATGGGTAGTACAAGAGTAGATCTACCACGAGATCGTGAGAGGCTAAACCCTAGAAGCTAGCCTATGGTATGATTGTTGTTAGATCCTACGGACTAAAACCCTCCGGTTTATATAGACACCGGATAGGGTTAGGGTTACCTGAGTCGGTTACAATGGTAGGAGATCTACATATCCGTATCGCCAAGCTTGCCTTCCACGCCAAGGAAAGTCCCATCCGGACACGGGACGAAGTCTTCAATCTTGTATCTTCATAGTCCAGAGTCCGCCAACGGTGATAGTTCGCTATCTGGACACCCCCTAGTCTAGGACTCCCTCGGTAGCCCCCGAGGCTTCAATGACGACGAGTCCGGCGCGCATATTGTCTTCGGCATTGCAAGGCGGGTTCCTCCTCCGAATACTTCATAGAAGGTTTTTAACACAAGGATAGTGTCCGGCTCTGCAAGACAAGTTCTACATATCACCGTAGAGAGAATAATTTTTGCACAGATATGCTGACGTATTCCGTGGCGTGACATCACACCACGGCCAGGCCTTTATACGAATCGTTTTTACTGTTCCACCTCAGCGCGTTTAGCGAGGCGGTTTCCTTGGCACGTCTTATCAAAGCATAGATCGTGCCCCCTTATTTCGGGATTCCCATCCGGACGTGGGAAACCCATCTGCGCCCTTGATTATGGCGCTTGGGAGATAAGCGGGTTTTACCGGTGGCGGGGGCGCCTTAACCGTCCGTCCATATAAGGGGATAAGGATCCACCTTTTCACCCTCGCCTTCGTCCTCCTTTGCTCATCCATTTCCGCGCACTCGAGCTCCAGTGCCCAAGTCCGCACACCCCACCTCAACCTTCTCCAACTATGTCCGGAGCGGGACGCAGGTGGATGGCCTCCTCCGTCACGGAGGGGCACATCAAAAAGCTGCGGAAGGCCGGATACTTGTCCAGCGACATCGCGTACCGGCTACCCGACGAGGGGCAGCTCATTCCAACCCCCAGGCCCCATGAGAGGGTGGTGTTTCTCCCCCACTTCCTCCGCGGACTAGGTTTTCCACTTCACCCATTTGTCCGGGGCTCATGTTCTACTACGGCCTGGACTTCCACGATCTGGCCCAATTTCATCCTCAACATCTCGGCGTTCATCGTCGTGTGCGAAACTTTCCTCTGCATCCAGCCCCACTCGGACTTATGGCTGAAGATCTTTAACGCCAGCCGAAGGTAGTGGGCGGCCGTAAGCGGAGTCTTGGGCGCCATGGTTGGCAAGATGGCCAAAGTCCTATGGCTCGAGGGCTCCTTTGTGGAGACCATAAAGGTGGCAATCGGTGGTTCTACATCACCGAGCAGCGACTCTAAATGGCGGCGGCCCCAATTCGATCTGGCTTCCCACACGGCTCACATCATGGAAAGAGACGGGCTGACGTGGGGGATTCGGATGAGCTGTCCGGACTCCAAACATGCGTCCGAAACCTGGTGGACAAGAATCTCGGGCTTGTCAGCGTAATCCAGTGATGCTCATCCGCCGGATTCTCCCATGCCAACAACGGGCCTTCAATTTGTGGGAGTTTGATCCGGCACAGCACTCGACTCTGAAAAGGCTCTTCGATACTAAGTACGAAGATGCCTGGAAGGTGTTGTTCAAGGGCGCCGAGGCTCCCACATCCGCTACCGAAGATCGCGGATTCAGCTCGCAGTGTCAAGCCAGCGAGGTAAGTTATTTTACCCTTTATGGGACTCTTTTTTCATAGTTTGGCGGGATCTAAAACTCCCTAACCTTTGACAGGACTGGCTGAAGACGTCCGGCCATATTAACTGTCCGGCCCCATTGCCAAAAGACCCAGCGGACGCCCGATTGACAGAGCTGCTGGCTCCGGCGCCTCACGTGGTGCCGGAGAAGAAGGCCAAGAAGGAGGCCACGGGAACTCGAAGGAGCTCCCGGCGCTAGGGGCTGCCGGACTCATCGCCCGACAACCCGGAGGCGGAATCCTCCTCTGAGGAAGAGGAGGAGGAAAAAGAAGCCTCTCCCCCAGCGGGGAGAGAGAAGAAAAGGAAGGCTGCCCCAACTGGGGAGGCCGGAGGGTCCATGAAGGGAAGGACCCTTCCTCCGGACTTCTCCACCAACGTCGACAACGACGAGGAGGAGTGGCCAACAAGGGCCAAGCCCCTGGCGAGATCGTAAGTGTCCGGATACCCATGGCTTTTCATTGCATAGTGTTCTCTAATGCCGAACAATCATGCAGCCCGCCCAAGGACGAGTTCGCTGCTTCGTCGAGCGGGTCCCTGAGTTCGTCGGAAATGGAGAGTACCTCACTTCCGGCCGCCTCCTCACCTCACGCTGCAAACGGCGCCGAGGTGGGGCCCCAAGGGGGCCTGGTCGAGAGGAGGTGGCGCAGGAGGCGCTGCAAGGCAGCCTCCCGGACTCCAGGTGCGGGGGGAGCGAGACCCCCAGGGGCTCTAAGCCCGACCCTTGTCCGGACTCCATAAAGGAACCTTCAACGGTTCCGAAGTCCGGCAAGCGGCCCCTTCATAGGAAGGGTAAGACGCCGGTGTCCTCCGTCCAACCGGAGGCACCGGATAGCTTACTGGAGGCGCTTAACGGCGCCTCCATCGACGAGGAGCACCGCACTGTTATGAGTGTGGTGATCTAGAAAGTTCAGTCCGCCAAGAGTGGGCTGGTGAAACTGTACCAGCCTTCTAACGAGGCTTTGAGGTAAGTTTAGAATATGTAAAAATATTACCTGTAGACAATAGCCCCTGATGCTTAGTTCGGTGTTCGGAAAGAAAAGCTGGACTAAGGATCTAAAAATATATACGTAGGAGTCTAACATAAGTATGTCAATATGCGATTGCAGGCTGCGCTGCTGACCTCTGCCGCACTGACTGCGGAGGTCAATGCGTTGAAGAAGAGCCTCGAGCGGTCCGAGAACGAGATCGGCCTTGCCAAGAAGCAGCTCGAGGACAAGGAAGGTAAGTGATACCTTATTAAAGAAATACCTTATAGAAAGGATTCGGTTGCAAAAAATGACAGGAATAACGTGGGTATTGTAGGGGCCACGAACGAGGTGGCGACCCTGAAGGAAGCGGTGTCCGCGGCCGAAAGCAAAGCGGCCGCGGAGCAACCGAGCGAGAGAAGCAGGAGGAGCGGGTGGCGGAGGTGCGGCAAGAGCTCCAGGCTCTCATGGAAAAACACGAGAGTTTGGAGCGTGACTCGAAGACTCGAGAGTCCGAGCTCGCCTCGGATCTTGTGAGTGCCAAAGCCGCTAAGGCCGAAGCACAAAAAGCCCTCCTAGAAATTGAATCGATAAAGAAGATAGCGGCGGGTAAGGCATTCTTTATGCAAAGCAAGCATGTGAAAGTGAATTACCTATTACTTACCCGGATTCAGAGCTCTCCAGGAGCATTCGCAGATCTGCCCCGTAGTGTGTCTGATGCTGCCGCATTCTACCGTGCCAAGGAGGGGAGCTCGACGGAAAAGGTGTTCTGGTCTCAGTATGCTGAGGCCGGACATCCGGTGCCCCTAAGCGACCAGCTGAAGTAGCTGGTCGAGCTCCACAAGGTCGCCGAACAGGCCATGAAGGGCCTCATAGTTCGGCTGTGGCCATTGGAAGCCATGCCTGGGAGCTACTTTGGGCTAGTGTGGGGGCTGGTGGACGCCTGTCCATGGATTGAAGTCATCAAGCGCTCCGTGTGTAGTGAAGGTGCTCGTCGGGCCCTTGCCCGTGCTAAAGTGCATTGGGGCAAGCTGGATGCGGAGAAGCTTATGACGGACGGGCCACCGAAGGGCAAGGATCATCGCAAGCCCGAAATGTAATATGAGGGCGTCCTGAAGGGTGCCCACCGTATAGCGGATGAGTGCTCCAAAGATATAATTTTTGAATAGACTCGCATTTGTTATCCTGTACACTGAAAACTTGTTCATATGCGCTAAGCAACGCTTGTTAATTTAAAATATTACCTTCATGCGGCCGTTTATCAAATTTGAGAGATGGCAAGTCGTTGGCTTCAGCCCCATGCCACGAGTCTTTGGGGTGTTCGGGATAAACTTGAGCGCTCTTGTTCCCATTCTTGGGTCCATCGAGGGAGGCGCTCAACGCAACGAACAAGGCAACCGGACTTATAATGCTTGAACACTCTCACTTAGCCATAGAATTCTATAATTTTAAATTTCGGCGAAGCCCGTAGTATTCAGAAGACCGAGTTCGGGGCGCTATCCACGCCTTGGCCAGACAATGCCGGTTCCTCGCTCTAAGTGGCATATGTCTTTAGGGACTCGAAGAAAACTCTCGAACAGCGACCGGCTCTCGCCCTATCATGACGGTCAGTTTTAGCTTTCTCCACTGAGGTGCTCAACCCAGCTCAACCGGGGCACAATCGCAGTGGTTCACCCAGTGCTACCTTAGCCGATATAACGGAACGTAAGGTACCGAAACATGGGAGCCGGGCAAACCCAACTATTGACCCAAGACATGATTCATAGCCGATGCATATAATGCTATAAGTTCGGGGTGCCGCACTTGTGAAAGTGTTCGGACTTATCACACCATACTTTTGGGGTACTTAAGCCCCTATTGTGTAGTACCAAATTGTACGGTTGCACAATGTCATAAAAGAACATATATAATGGGAAAGAATGCAATAATAGGCAAGAGCTATATATTGGTTATTAAAAAGAAACTGCAAATAAAAGCAGAATGATACAAATTGTGCGATAAGCAAGGGATGTGACTATTTAACATGTCCCCCTCCAGGGGTAAGCTGCGGGATGGTATGTAAAAGCAGGTATAATGCTCGTAGTAGAGACCACTGGACACTCGGCGTAGCTACATTTCCCTGGCTGTTGCATCGTGAGTTCTGCGAATGCCGGACAGGCTTCACGGAGAACAGAGTCCTGAAAGTAAGAAAAAAGAAAAAAGAAAAAGAATGACACAATCGGGAGCCCTGGTGCGGTTGAGCCGCGTTTTGGGCGTGCCGTGGTCGTGCCCCTCCCCTTATGCCCATGGTATCTCCAGAGCGTAGTTATGTACGCGTAGTACTGGCTTCGCAATTTCGCGAGGGCTGGGGTTGGGGACGGATTGCTACGCGTGCTTGGATCGTGCCAGGCGGTCTTGTTGTAGGTTACTCCGGGCGCGCTTGACAGTGTCCGGACGTTTAGTGGCCGGACTCGAGAATTGCTGTGAGAGGCTGCCTTGCACCTCCGCCGCGAGGGCGGCCGTATGCTCCTCCGTTCGGAGGGAGCGTTCGGTGTTTCCATTGACCGTGATTACGCCTCGAGGGCCTGGCATCTTGAGTTTGAGGTACGCGTAGTGCGGCACCGCATTGAATTTTGCAAATGCGGTTCGTCCGAGCAGTGCGTGATAGCCGCTGCGGAACGGGACTATGTCGAAGATTAACTCTTCGCTTCGGAAGTTATCCGGGATCCGAAGACCACTTAGAGTGTAACTGAGCCTGTACAATTGGCCTCTACACCTGGTATGACGCCTTTAAAGGTCGTCTTTGTGGGTTTAATCCTTGAGGGGTCTATGCCCATTTTGCGCACTGTACCCTGATAAAGCAGGTTCAGGCTGCTACCACCGTCCATTAGGACTCTGGTGAGGTGAAATCCGTCAATAATTGGGTCAAGGACCAATGCGGCGAATCCGCCGTGACGGATGCTAGTGGGGTGGTCCCTTCGATCGAAGGTGATCGGGCAGGAAGACCATGGGTTGAACTTCGGGGCGGTGGCTCCATCGCATATATCGTCCTTAAGCGCACGCTTCCGATACCTTTTGGGTATGTGGGTTGCGTATATCATGTTCACCGTCCGCACTTGTGGGGAAAGCCCTTCATCCTCTATTGTTCGACGGCAGGGGCTCTTCCTTGTCATCGCTATGCAGCCCCTTGTCGTTGTTTTCGGCGCTTAGCTTGCCTGCTTGCTTGAACACCCAGCAATCCCTGTTGGTGTGGTTGGCTGGTTTTTCGGGGGTGCCGTGTATCTGGCACAAGCAATCGAGTATTCGGTCCAAGTTGGACGGGCCCTGGGTATTTCTTTTGAATGGCTTTTTCTGCTGACCGGGTTTAGAGCCTCTGAATCTGGCATTGACTGCCGTATCTTCAGCATTATCGCCGTTAATGCGGCGCTTGTTCTTGTTGCGACGCGACCTGCCATTGCTGTCCTTGGTATCTGAACTACCAGGGTTTTTGGTCAAGTTGTTACTACGAGCTAGCCAGCTGTCCTCTCCCGCGCAAAAGCAGGTCATGAGTGTGGTGAGGGCTGCCATGGATTTCGGCTTTTCCTATCCTAGGTGCCGGGCTAGCCACTCGTCGCGGATGTTGTGTTTGAAGGCTGCTAGCGCCTCTACATCCGGACAGTCGACGATCTGATTTTTCTTTGTTAGGAACCACGTCCAGAATTGTCTGGCCGATTCTTCTGGATGCTGAATTATATGGCTAAGGTCATCGACGTCTGGTGGTCGCACATATGTGCCCTGGAAGTTATCAAGGAATGCGGCTTCCAGGTCCTCCCAACAACCAATTGATTCTGCTGGCAAGCTGTCGAGCCAATGTCGAGCTGGTCCTTTAAACTTGAGTGGGAGGTATTTGATGGCATGTAGATCATCACCGCGGGCCATGTGGATATGGAGGAGATAGTCCTCGATCCAGACCGCAGGTCTGTGGTACCATCGTATGATTCGTTGTTTATGGGTTTGAAACCCTCGGGAAATTGATGATCCATCACTTAAATGCATGAAGCATAGTGGGTGTGCGGTGCCTGCATGTTGGGCTATATCACGGCGCAGCTCAAATGAGCTTTGTCTCATCATGTTTGGCCCGGCCGGAGTTGCTGTATCCGGCGTGACGGTTATCATCACGTGTCGTGGGGCGCCCACGCGATCCGTAGATCGATCTTGTATGCTTTGCCTTATCCTCCAATATATCTCGCAAGTCTGGCGCCTTTCCCCGTGCCTTGGTCGAGCGGCGCCGAGGTGCGGCTTGAATGGAGGGTCTAGAGGCCTCTCTGTCGGGGCCACGGGGTGGCCGGTCGGCCGCATCATCTTGTTGGTGATGTAGGTTTGGGTGCTGCTTCCTCTAATTGGGGTAGCAGCCTGCGTTTTGGGTAGCGTTTGGAGGGGCGTTCGAGTTCATACTCTTCGGCTGCAAGGACTTCAGTCCATCTGTCAGCTAGCAGGTCTTGGTCAGCTCAAAGCTGTTGCTGCTTTTTCTTGAGGCTGCTTGTCGTGGCCATAAGCCTGCGTTTGAAAGCAGCTCCTGTTCGGCGGGATCCTCGGGCCACGACAAATTCATCGTCGCCGAGGCTTGCCTCATCTTCGGAGGGAGGCGCATAATTATCGCCCTCTACCTCTCTTTACGCCGCCGTCGTGCGGACTTGCTTCTCCCTCCTCCTGCGCTGAGTCCTGCTGGAGGGGGTCGTCTTCGACACTGTCCGAGGTATCATTGTCTCCCGTGCCGGAATCACCGTTTTTACTGTGGCGAGATTTAGAGCGGCGCCGCTGATGTCGGCGCTTGGGTTGTTTCTTGGAGGGGTCATCCTCCGCCGTTCCATCGCCATTCCCATCTTTTGGAATGTCCACCATGTATATGTCATATGACGAGGTGGCCTTCCAGTGCCCTGTAGGCGCTGGTTCTTGGTAAATCTCCGCATCGTCATCCATACCGTCGATGTCTTGGTCGAAGTCGAGCATGTCGGTTAAATCATCGGCGATGGCTACAAAGTGGGTGGTGGGTGGGCGTTGAATTTCTTCGTCGTCCGCATCCCAACCTTCCTGACCGTAGTCCGGCCAGGGCTTTCTAGATAAAGAGAGAGACTTTAGTGAATTCAGGATGTCGCCAAAGGGCGAGCGCTGAAAGATGTCCGCGGCAGTGAACTCCACGACCGGCGCCCAATCGGATTCGATTGGCAGGGGCGCGGAGGGTTCGCGGTCCGGCAAGGAGTCCGGCACCTGGGAGTCACGAGTTCGCAAAGGACAGGGATGGTGTTCGGCTCAATCGCCGTAAAGATTTCAGCCCCCAAGGCGGTGTCCAACCAAGCATCCTCGATCGGCGAATCCGGCTCCGGATTAAGGGTTGGAGCGGATGCTAGTGCGGCCTCTAGGACACTGTTCGGCGGCAGAGTTAGATCATGCCCATCGAGATAGTGCGGCGCGCTCGGCTGCGGCTCGAATTCATCGAAGATCAAGTCTCCGCGGATGTCGGCCGTGTAGTTTAAACTTCCAAACCTGACACGATGGCTGTGGGCGTAGCTTTCGATCTGCTCCGGATGGCCAAGTGAATTGGCCCGCAGCAAAGCCGCCCGAATCTGAAGATCTGTCCGGGAGAAAAGTATCACCACTGGACGCGTCGTTGTTGATGATCGAAGGAGCCATCGGGCCTATAGGTGACGACACGGAGGAACTCTCAATGAAAGCACCAATGTCGGTGTCAAAACCGCGAATCTCGGGTAGGGGTCCCAGGCTGTGCGTCTAGGCGGATGGTAACAGGAGACAAGGGACCCGATGTTTTTACCTGTGTTCTGGCCCTCTCGATGGAGGTAATACCCTACTCCTGCTTGATTAATATTGATGATATGGGTAGTACAAGAGTAGATCTACCACGAGACCAGAGAGGCTAAACCCTAGAGGCTAGCCTATGGTATGATTGTTGTTCGTCCTACGGACTAAAACCCTCCGGTTTATATAGACACCGGATAGGGTTAGGGTTACACAGAGTCCGTTACAATGGTAGGAGATCTACATATCCGTATCGCCAAGCTTGCCTTCCACGCCAAGGAAAGTCCCATCCGGACACGGGACGAAGTCTTCAATCTTGTATCTTCATAGTCCAGGAGTCCGGCCAACGGTGATAGTTCGGCTATCCGGACACCTCCTAGTCCAGGACTCCCTCAGGTGTGTTGGGGACAGAAGAGACTCTTTGTTATTTGGTTGCAGGGTTGTTTGAGAGAGACCATCTTCATCCTACGCCTCCCACGGATTGATAAACCTTAGGTCATCCACTTGAGGGAAATTTGCTACTGTCCTACAAACCTCTGCACTTGGAGGCCCAACAACGTCTACAAGAAGAAGGTTGCGTAGTAGGCATCAAGCAGTTTCTGGCGCCGTTGCCGGGGAGGTGAGTGCTTGAAGGTATATATTTAGATCTTGCAATCGAATCTTTTTGTTTCTTGTTTTATCACTAGTTTAGTATATAAAAGAAAACTACAAAAAAATGGAATTTAGGGTGCCTCATATGCTTCATCTTTTTAATGTCTTCCGTAAAAATAAGGATTCCGATAATTGTGCTCAATTGCTAGAGGAAGAATGCATTAAGATGTTTGGCAATAAATCTTTGAATGATGAGCATGATTGCAATGTTGTTAGTATGAATTCCTTGAATATCCATGATGCTAATGATATGCAAAGCCACAAGCTTGGGGAAGCTATGTTTGATGAAGATGATATTTTTGTCCCCCAAGTTTTGATGAGCAAATTTATTATGATGAAAGCATGCCTCCTATTTATGATGATTATTGTGATGACACGTATGCTATAAAGAATAAAGATAACCATGAAACTTGTCATCTTGATTTTAATTTTAAGTTGGATTATGCTTCACATGATAGTTATTTTGTTGAGCTTGCTCCCACTATCCCGAATGAGAAGAAATTTGCTTATGTGGAGAGTAATAAATATTCTATGCTTGTAGATCATGAAAAGAATGCTTTAGGTGCTGGTTATATTGTTGAATTCATTCATGATACTACTGAAAATTATTATGAGGGAGGAACATATGCTTGTAGGAATTACAATAGTATCAAGTTTCCTCTCTATATGCTTAAAGTTTTAAAGTTATGCTTGTTTTGCCTTCCTGTGCTAGTTGATTATTATTCCCATAAGTTGTTTTCTCACAAAATACCTATGCATAGGAAGTGGGTTAGACTTAAATGTGCTAGTCATATTCTTCATGATGCTCTCTTTATGTTTCAATTTTTATCTTTTTGCGAGCACCATTGAAATCATCATGCCTAGCTAGGGCGTTAAACGTTAGCGCTTGTTGGGAGGCAACCCAATTTTATTTTAGTTTCTTGATTTTTGGTTCTGTTTAGTAATAAATAATCCATCTATTTTATGTTTAGATGTGGTTTTATGTTTTAATTAGTGTTTGTGCCAAGTAGAACCTTTGGGAAGACTTGGGTGAAGTCTTTATGATCATGCTGTAAAAAACAGAAACTTTAGCGCTCATGAGATCAGCTAAAACGTTTTACTGGAGAGTGTTATTTAGTTGATTCTTTTTGCATATGATTACTAGACGAATTCCTCAGGTCCACCAATTTATTTTAGAAATTTTGGAGTTCCAGAAGTATACGTTTGATACAGATTACTACAGACTGTTCTGTTTTTGACAGATTCTGTTTCCATTGTGTTGCTTGCTTATTTTGATGAATATATGGCTAGGAAAATAGTTTATAAACCATAGAAAAGTTGGAATACAGTAGGTTTAACACCAATATAAATAAATAATGAGTTCATTACAGTACCATGAAGTGGTGTTTTGTTTTCTTTCGCTAACGGAGCTCACGAGATTTTTACATTAAGTTTTGTGTTGTGAAGTTTTCAAGTTTTGGGTAAAGATTCGATGGACTACGGAATAAGGAGTGGCAAGAGCCTAAGCTTGGGGATGCCCAAGGCACCCCAATGTAATATTCAAGGATAACCAAGAGCCTAAGCTTGGGGATGCCCGGAAGGCATCCCCTCTTTAAATCTTCGTTCATCGGTAACTTTACTTGGAGCTATATTTTTATTCACCACATGATATGTGTTTTGCTTGGAGCGTCGTTTTATTTTCTTTAGCTTTGCTTGCTGTTTTAATAAAATACCAAGATCTGAAATTATTAAATGGGAAAGTCTTCACATAGTTGCATAATTATTCGACTACACATTGATCTTGACTTATATCTTTCGGAGTAGTTAGTTTCTGCTCTAGTACTTCACTTATATCTTTTAGAGCACGGTGGTGGATTTGTTTTATAGAAACTATTGATCTCTCATGATTCAATTATATTATTTTGAGAGTCTTAAATAGCATGGTAATTTTCTTAAATAATCCTAATATGCTAGGTATTCAAGAATAGTAAAAACTTTCTTATGAGTGTGTTCAATACTAAGAGAAGTTTGATGCTTGATGATTGTTTTGAGATATGGAGGTAGTGATATTAAAGTTGTGCTAGTTTCGTAGTTGTAAATTTGAGAAATACTTGTGTTGAAGTTTGCAAGTCCCGTAGCATGCACGTATGGTAAACGTTATGTAACAAATTTGAAACATGAGGTGTTCTTTGATTGTCCTCCTTATGAGTGGCGGTCGGGGACGAGCGATGCTTTTTTCCTACCAATCTATCCCTCTAGGAGCATGCGTGTAGTGCTTGGTTTTTGATGACTTGTAGATTTGTGCAATAAGTATGTGAGTTCTTTATGACTAATGTTGAGTCCATGGATTATACGCACTCTCACCTTTCCATCATTGCTATCCTCTTCGGTACCATGCATTGCCCTTTCTCACATTGAGAGTTGGTGCAAACTTCGCCGGTGCATCCAAACCCCGTGATATGATATGCTCTTTCACACATAAACCTCCTTATATCTTCCTCAAAACAGCCACCATACCTAGCTATTATGGCATTTCCATAGCCATTCCGAGATATATTGCCATGCAACTTTCCACCATTCTGTTTATCATGACACGTTCATCATTGTCATATTGCTTTGCATGATCATGTAGTTGACATAGTATTTGTGGCAAAGCCACCATTCATAATTCTTTCATACAGGTCACTCTTGGTTCATTGCATATCCTGGTACATCACGGAGGCATTCATATAGAGTCATACTTTGTTCTAGTATCGAGTTGTAATCATTGAGTTGTAAATAAATAGAAGTGTGATGATCATCATTTTCTAAAGCATTGTCCCAAGTGAGGAATAAAAAAAAGAAAGGCCATAAAAAAAGAGAAGGCCCAAACAAAGAGAGAAAGGTCATAAAAAAGAGAAGGCCCAAAGAAATGAGAGAAAAAGAGAGAAGGGACAATGTTACTATCCTTTACCACACTTGTGCTTCAAAGTAGCACCATAATCTTCATGATAGAGAGTCTCTTGTTTTGTCACTTTCATATACTAGTGGGAATTTTTCATTATAGAACTTGGCTTGTATATTTCCAACAATGGGCCTCCTCAATTGCCCTAGGTCTTCATGAGCAAGCAAGTTGGATGCACACCCACTTAGTTTCTTTTGTTGAGCTTTCATACATTTATAGCTCTAGTGCATCCGTTGCATGGCAATCCCTACTCCTTGCATTAACATCAATCGATGGGCATCTCCATAGCTCATTGATTAGCCTCGTTGATGTGAGACTTTCTCCCTTTTTGTCTTCTCCACATAACACCCATCATCATATTCTATTCCACCCATAGTGCTATGTCCATGGCTCGCGCTCATGTATTGCGTGAGGGTTTATAAGTTTGAGATTACTAAAGTATGAAACAGTTGCTTGGCTTGTCATCGGGGTGGTGCATGATGAGAGCATTCTTGTGTGACGAAAATGGAGCATGACTAAACTATATGATTTTGTAGGGATGAACTTTCTTTGGCCATGTTATTTTGAGAGGACATAATTACTTAGTATGCTTGAAGTATTATTATTTTTATGTCAGTATGAACTTTTATCTTGAATCTTTCGGGTCTGAATATTCATACCACAAGTAAGAAGAATTACATTGAAATTATGCCAAGTAGCATTCCACATCAAAAATTCTATTTTTATCATTTACCTACTCGAGGACGAGCAGGAATTAAGCTTGGGGATGCTTGCCGTCTCCAACGTATCTATAATTTTTGATTGTCCCATGCTATTATATTATCTGTTTTGGATGTTTATGGGCTTTATTAAACAATTTTATATTATTTTTGGGACTAACCTATTGACCCAGAGCCCAGTGCTAGTTCATGTTTTTCCCCTTGTTTCAGTGTTTCGAAGAAAAGGAATATCAAACGGAGTTGAAACAGAATGAAACCTTCTGGAGATGTTATTTTTGGAAGGAAAGCAACCCGGGAGACTTGGAGTCCACGTCAAAAAAGCAACGAGGAAGGCACGAGGCAGGGGGCGCGCCCACCCCTTGGGCGCGCCCTCCAACCTCGTGGGCCCCTCGTGGCTCCCTTGACGTACTTCTTCCTCCTATATATATCCATATACCCTAAAACGATCGGGGAACAGAATAGATCGGGAGTTCCGCCGCCGCAAGCCTCTGTAGCCACCAGAAACCAATCGGGGCCCTGTTCCGGCACCCTGCCGAAGGGGGGAACCCTCACCGGTGGCCATCTTCATCATCCGGCGCTCTCCATGATGAGAAGGGAGTAGTTCACCCTCGGGGCTGAGGGTATGTACCAGTAGCTGCGTGTTTGATCTCTCTCTCTCGTGTTCTTGATTTGGCACGATCTTGATGTATCGCGAGCTTTGCTATTATAGTTGGATCTTATGTTGCTTCTCCCCCTCTACTCTCTAGTAATGGATTGAGTTTTCCCTTTGAAGTAATCTTATCAGATAGAGTCTTTAATGATTTCAGAACACTTGATGTATGTCTTGCCGCGCGTATCTGTGGTGACAATGGGATATCACATGATTCACTTGATGTATGTTTTGGTGATCAACTTGCGGGTTCCTCCCATGAACCTATGCATAGGGGTTGGCACACGTTTTCGTCTCGATTCTCCGGTAGAAACTTTGGGGCACTCTTTGAGGTTCTATGTGTTGGTTGAATAGATGAATCTGAGATTGTGTGATGCATATCGTATAATCATACCCACGGATACTTGAGGTGACATTGGAGTATCTAGGTGACATTATGGTTTTGGTTGATTTGTGTCTTAAGGTGTTACTCTAGTACGAACTCTAGGGCTGTTTGTGACACTTATAGGAATAGCCCAACGGATTGATTGGAAAGAATAACTTTGAGGTGGTTTCGTACCCTACAATAATCTCTTCGTTTGTTCTCCGCTATTAGTGACTTTGGAGTGACTCTTTGTTGCATGTTGAGGGATAGTTATATGATCCAATTATGTTATTATTGTTGAGAGAACTTGCACTAGTGAAAGTATGAACCCTAGGCCTTGTTTCCTATCATTGCAATACCGTTTGTGCTCACTTTTATCATTAGTTACCTTGCTGTTTTTATTTTTTCAGATTACAAAAACCTATATCTACCATCCGTATTGCGCTTGTATCACCATCTCTACTCAGAACTAGTGCACCTATAAAATTTACAATTGGATTGGGTGTGTTGGGGACACAAGAGACTCTTCGTTATTTGGTTGCAGGGTTGTTTGAGAGAGACCATCTTCATCCCTCGCCTCCCACGGATTGATAAACCTTAGGTCATCCACTTGAGGGAAATTTGCTACTGTCCTACAAACCTCTTCACTTGGAGGCCCAACAACGTCTACAAGAAGAAGGTTGCGTAGTAGACATCAAGCAGTTTCTGGCGCCGTTGTGGGGGAGGTGAGTGCTTGAAGGTATATCTTTAGATCTTGCAATTGAATTCTTTTGTTTCTTGTTTTATCACTAGTTTAGTATATAAAAGAAAACTACAAAAAAATGGAATTGAGGGTGCCTCATGTGCTTCATCTTTTTAATGTCTTCCGTAAAAATAAGGATTCCGATAATTGTGCTCAATTGCTAGAGGAAGAATGCATTAAAATGTTTGGCACTAAATCTTTGAACGATGAGCATGATTACAATGTTGTTAGTATGAATTCCTTGAATATCCATGATGCTAATGATATGCAAAGCCACAAGCTTGGGGAAGCTATGTTTGATGAAGATGATATTTTTTGTTCCCCAAGTTTTGATGAGTAAATTTATTGTGATGAAAGCATGCCTCCTATTTATGATGATTATCGTGATGATACGTATGCTATAAAGAATAAAGATAACCATGAAACTTGTCATCTTGATTTTAATTTTCAATTGGATTATGCTTAACATGATAGTTATTTTGTTGAGTTTGCTCCCACTATCCCGAATGAGAAGAAATTTTCTTATGTGGAGAGTAATAAAAATTCTATGCTTGTAGATCATGAAAAGAATGCTTTAGGTGCTGGTTATATTGTTGAATTCATTCATGATGCTACTGAAAATTATTATGAGGTTGGAACATATGCTTGTAGGAATTGCAATAATATCAAGTTTCCTCTCTATATGCTTAAAGTTTTAAAGTTATGCTTGTTTTGCCTTCCTATGCTAGTTGATTATTATTCCCATAAGTTGTTTTCTCACAAAATCTCTATGCATAGGAAGTGGGTTAGACTTAAATGTGCTAGTTAATAATGATAGTGCAACTTATTTGTGGCACTCCCGTTTAGCTCATATTAGTGTAAAGCGCATGAAGAAACTCCATGCTGATGGGCTTTTGGAATCACTTGATTATGAATCACTTGGTGCTTGCGAACCATGCCTCGTGGGCAAGATGACTAAGACTCCGTTCTCCGGAACAATGGAGCGAGCAACTGACTTATTGGAAATAATACATACTGATGTATGCGGTCCGATGAGTGTTAAGGCTCACGGCGGGTATCGTTATTTTCTGACCTTCACAGATGATTTGAGCATATATGGGTATATCTACTCGATGAAACATAAGTCTGAAAACTTTGAAAAGTTCAAAGAATTTCAGAGTGAAGTAGTGAAAGGATCGATATAGTTGACTAGAGGGGGGGGGGGGTGAATAGGCAACTAACAATTTTTAGCTTTTCGTTACCAAATTAAACTTTGCATCACCACAAATAAGCAAGGGATATAACACACATAGGCTTGCACAAGTAAAGGCACGAGATAACCAAGAGTGGAGCCGGTGAAGACGAGGATGTGTTACGGAAGTTCCTTCCTTTTGAGGGGAAGTACATCTTCGTTGGAGCGTTGTGGAGGCACAATGCTCCCCAAGAAGCCACTAGGGCCACCGTATTCTCCTCACGCCCTCATACAATGCGAGATGCCGTGATTCCACTATTGGTGCCCTTGGAGGCGGCAACCGGACCTTTACAAACAAGGTTGGGGCAATCTCCACAACTTAATTGGAGGCTCGCAGTGACACCGCGAAGCTTCACCACAATGGACTATGGCTCCACGGTGACCTCAACCGTCTAGGGTGCTCAAACACCCAAGAGTAACAAGATCCGCAAGGGATTAGTGGGGGGAATCAAATTTCTCTTGGTGGAAGTGTAGATCGGAGACTTCTCAACCAATCCCTAGAAAATCAACAAGTTTGATTGGCTAGGGAGAGAGATCGGGCAAAAATGGAGCTTGGAGCAACAATGGAGCTTAGGGTTGGAAGAGGTGGTCAACTCAGAGAAGAAGACACCCCTTATGTAGTGGTGGGATAAATCCAACCGTTATCCACCAACCCAGCCTGCGCAGCGTGGTACTACCGCGCCAGGGCTGCGGTACTACCGCAAGGGCATGCAGTACTACCGCAGAGATCCGCGGTACTACCGCCCGAGCAGCACAAACCTGGACAGTCCAAACGCACTGAAGCGGAGGGCGGTAGAACCGCTGGCGCGGTACTACTGCTCCCCCTTGCAGTACTACCGCAAGGCAGGGAAGTTCCAGATTTCGGGAAGGCACAGACATATATACATCCGTGGCAACTTCCGTTGAGTTGGGGTCGATGCAAAAATCCGAGACGGTACTACCGCACATGGCATACGGTACTACCGTGTAGGGAGCGGATGCAAAAAATTACATCCGTGCCTACTTTCGCTCATGTTGTTGTGCCAGGCCAGGACTCATGGTACTACCGCGCGCATGGGGCGGTACTACCGCGTAGGGCGCGGATGTAAAAAATTACATCCGCCCCTACAGCCGCACGAGCAGTTGAGCCTCGCCAGAGGCCACGGTAGTACGGCTCCTAAGGAGCGGTACTACCGTGGGCACCTGCGGTACTACCGCAAGGACCTGCGGTACAACCGCACGGGCCTGCGGTACTACCGCTCCGAAGAGCAGTACTACCGCATGCCCTACAACAGCAATACTAGGAATTCCTCTTTTTGCATAAACATGAAGAAACGGAGGATGCTCCTGTCGGATTTCGGGTTCCGGCAGACCCTCTAGGTTCGAACTCTGGGGTGCACGTGGAGATCACACCTCCAACCTACCTACACCTCGTCGCCTCGCAAGGATCTAAACTACACAAAGGGCAACACAAGGGACACAAGATTTATACTGGTTCGGGCCACCATTGCGGTGTAATACCCTACTCCAGTGTGTGATGTGGTGGATTGCCTCAGGGGCTAATGATGAACAGTACAAGGAAGAATAGCCTCGCGAGGGTCTCTTCTTGGCTGCTGCGATGAACTGCTAGGGGGAGTTCAGTCGCTTCTCTCTCTCTCTCTCTCTAGATGCCTATTTTCCGGCCGATCAGGTCTCGATCTCCCATCTTTCTAGATGCCTCTACCCTATGGGTGGCTAGTCCTATTTATAGGCAAAGGCCCTGGGCCTCTTCCCAAATATTGAGCGGGAAGGGCGCCAACAATTGGCCATTTTGAAGGGGAACATCTAGTACACTTATCCTGACTAAAGTCGGTCCTCGCCTGCCAAAGACTCTGACGGTGACGCCGGCTTGGGCTCCACGATGACCTCCTTCCTACCGTTCTGCTGGTCTTGGTCTTGTTGCACCGAAATGGTTGCCTTTGCTTGATACTCTTGGCCTGCGCTTGCCTCCCTTGCACCGAAGGGAAAGCGAGGACCTTTGCGGGATGGCGCCCGCCTGGCGCCCTCGGTCGTCATGGCTTGCGTCATGGGCACCTCGCGAGGTACCCCGCCTTGATATCTCCGCCTCCTCGCGAGCCAGCCTGATGAGGTCGTGCCTGGGGAAGCTTCCTGCCGTCCGCCCCACAAGGCTTGGCCCCTCGCGAGGGTCTTGAGCTTGTGTTGATGAAGATGGGCCGTATTGGGCCACCCTTGAGCCACGCCTCAGGCCGCAGCGAGCAAGTCTTAGTACCCCGTTCCCGAGCGCCGACAGTAGCCCGGGCCCAAAGCGCGCTGGACTTGGCTTAGCAGAGAAGCAAAGGGGCAAGTGCGCGCCCTTGAGCCCTAACAGCCTGCTTCCTTGGGCGTCGCGTGGCGGTTGATTGGACATAGGCGTCCCCACTTCCCCACGACGCCTCGGCAACTGCACGAATTGACAAGTCCCTGCATGCAAAGCGGGTCATGATTACCTGTGATCGTGGAGGTCGATGTTTGGCCTTCTCCGGCTATAATTATGGAACGGCGCGTGCCCTTCCAGTCCATCTCTTCTTGCTTCTCCTTATTCTCCATCCTTGCCCTTGCTCCACATTGCGGCAATGGCTCCGATCCGCCGATTCTCCGCAGAAGAGAAAGGAAAGGCCCCCCGAGAGGGTCCCGATCCGCTTCCGCCGAAGAAATGGGTAGCCCTCTACCGCCGAGATGAGGGCGCCCGGCAGGAGGTGTCGAGGCCCTGGTACGAGCGGCCACCGCCAGGGTTCCCGCTACCCTTGTACGCCCGCATTGAGGGCCCTGAAGGAGTTGATGCCGAGCGCCATGGACAACGCCGCCGTCAGTGCCGGCGGGTCACGGCAGTGCATGTTGTTCCTCCTGGAGTCCATGCCGAGGGCTCCTCCCGAGAGTTTGTGCTCCACGCCGCCATACTTCCTCAGTCTTGGATTCGCCTTCCTCCCTCCTTCGCCTTCGTGATACCACAGAGGGGATCTCTGGAGCTCTGGTTGCAGCACGCCGGCTGCAGCACCCTTGCAACCGGGGCGGAGGTTGCGGTCGTCGCTCCAGGCAAGGTCTTCATGACTCGAGGCTGGGGCGAGATCGCCCGGGTCTGCAGGATGAGGGGCGCCCTCGTGATCCACCTAGAGTACGACGGCGCTTCCGTGATGTTCTTCAAGGTCTTCGACGCGGAAGGATGCCGGTTGGAGTGATGCCCTGAGAGAGGTGGTCGGGGCCCTGCCACGGCGAGGACTAGGCTCGCCGACCGCTCCCCCAGCAGCTCCTCAGGCGGCAGAGGCGTAGGAGGATCCAGCGACTCCGCCGAGCTCTTCGCGACTCCGGAGACGAGCGACGACAGCTCTGAGCCCCGAGCTTGCGTCGCTCTCGGAGGCGAGCGGGCTCGTCGGGCCGCCGCCGCCATCGATCTGGATGGGGTTGGCGCCGGTGCTGACGGCCTTGTTGATGATGGCGTCTTCTGCAGAGGCGCGTGTAGTTAGCGTTCTTTAGGATCTGCTCCCTTTGTTCCCTGCGAGGAATCAAAAAACGCGCCCCGTGGGGGCTTGTAAGGTGCCTGTGGTTCCGTTTGTTAATATGATCATTGTCGCAAAGTGGTGCGAGATGCTCATCCCATCTTAGCTTAGTTCCTCCTTTCGAACCTCGCGAGGGCTTGACGCTCTGCGCCGACAGGTCCCGGTCCCAAGGCAGGCTTCAGCCGTCGCTGGTATGCCAGGTCGCGATGCCGTGGTCAAGGCCAGGAGGTGAGCGGCCCGGGGTCCAGTAAGAGCCCCTGAGTCGTGATGCTCAGGAGGTCCCCTTTAGCGCTCAAGCAGCCATCGTTCGGCGAGAAAGGAGCGCGACGTTGCTAACACGGGATTGCTTTAGGTGCGAGGTCGGTGCTGCGATAGCTAGTATTTTCGGGGGATGACTTATCTAGGGAGTCAGGAACCGCTTTTAGGTGCGGTGTTAGGTTCGTGCATCGGCAGACGAGGAGTTTCCTGGCGAGGTCCCCGCGTGCCTCTTCCCTCTCGCCTTTACTCCCCTTCCTGCTCTACGTCCTCGGGTCCCAGCCCTCGAGCGAGCTCATCCATCGCTGGTATGCCAGGTCGCGATGCCGTGGACAAGGCCAGAGGGTGAGGGATGGAGAGCCAGTAGGAGCCCATGAGTCGCGATGCTCAGGTACCCCCCCTTTAACGTGCAAGCGGTTCGCGCGGGCGAGAGTGAAGAAGACGCCGTGAGGGCCTCGCCCGATGCTGCTCCTTGAAGAGATCCTGCAGGCTCATCACAAGAAGAGCAAGAGTTCGCCATGACAATCGACAGTCAACCGTTGGTTGCTCTGGAGAGGTGACGAGGCACTGAAGGCTTGACGAGGTGGCGCCATGCGGGGCTGCCGCGGCCAGAGCTCAGCCATTCAGGTTTGTCGGTGTTGCAGGGACGGACCCATGCGCAAGCATCGTGCCGTTAGGGAGCAGCTCCATCAGTTGGTGTCAATCGAGCGGACGACTAGGTCAAACACGTTAATCACGAAGGAGCAAGTCCATTTAGATAGTTGCAGAGAAGGCGGACATCGCTGGGTCGGGCCCGAGCGACTTGGGGATGACCCAGCCCGAGGGGCGCCCCCAATAAAGTAAACTAGAAACATGAATCAAAAGGGATACATGCCGCAGGGACGGACCCACGCGGCACAGGAATTATGCAGCCACAGGCGCTCCCACCTGAAAATGAAACTCGAAGGATGTCACCTGATAATGTTGAAGATGAAGGGATGCTGAAGTAGCGGACGTCGTGCGCTGCGGAAGCCGATCTTCACGAGCCCCCAGGCCTAGGAGCCTCGGGAGGCTCCGGAGGCGCTGGTGGCTCCTCGCGGACCATCTCCATCTCTGCCAGGACTGCGGAACGCCTGGCCACTTGAGCCTCCAGGATGCTCCTCATGAGGCGCTGGCGCGTGGCAGCCGCGTTCGGCAAGCTGTAAGGCATGCGAACGTAGCTGTGGGGTGGACCTTCACAGCGCCCCGCGCGTGAGGGCCAGAGGCGCTCCTGAGAGGCGGCTCGGTTGAGCCCTGGTATGTCGATGCAGACGCGCAGCCCTGGTATGGACGGGGAGCTATGGCGGGTAAGCGGCGGCTGCCACTCATGATTCTTGACTCCTGCATCTCCTGAATGGCCTTGCTGACGAACTCCTGAGGGTTCGGCCCTCCTTGCCTTGCTCCTTCCTGAGGGAAACATGCTTTCAAACACGCCTCCAAGTGGTGCCCGAGCGCCTCCCTCGTGATCTTAGCAAAGTCGGTGGCCCTCTAGGAGAGAGCCCCCGAGCCTTGCTCGAGGAGGGCGCGGCGCGCCTTCCTATGCGACAGGAGGAGGTGCCCCCTGAACAGGCGCGGACCCTGAGGGGCCTGCCTCCCGAGGGTTCGGTCCAAGCGATGTCTTCTTCTTCTTAGGAGCAGCCTCGGGAGGCCTCCCACTCCTGTGGTTTGGGTCTTCAATTGATGCGGCTTGGAAAGCACGCCTCTGAGGCACTGCTGCGTCTCTTTCTTCACAAGGCACCGTGATGACTCCACCGCTTCCTTGCATCTTGAGGACATCGTAGCTATGATGAGTCACGGCCATGAATTTGGCGTAGCTGGGTACCCGAGGATGGCATTGTATGGCGTGCGAATGTGGGCGACGTCGAAGTCAATGAGCTCGGTGCGGTAGTTGTCGCGCGTCCCGAAGGTGACAGGGAGGCGGACCTGCCCAATCAGAACTGTGGAACCATCAGTGACTCCGGAGAAAGGCTTGGTTGGCTGAAGCTGATTGTATGGCACTTGGAGATTGTTGAATGTCTCGACGGACAGGACCTTGAGCCCTGCTCCGCCATCGATGAGGGTCCTGGTGACTTGCACGTTGCTGATGATTGGGGAACAAAGCATCGGGAGGACTCCGGCTGTGGCTGCGCACTTGAGCTGATCCGCTAAGCTGAACGTGATGGCGCACGCTGACCACCTGAGAGGCCACGTGGCTTCGAGCTTGGGAGGACTGCATTCACTTCACAAGCGAACTGCTTGAAGATGCACTGAGAGGCTGGGGCTTGAGCTCCGCCCAGGATGCAAGCGATTGCGCGCGGCTCCTGGAAGCCCCCAGCCCCCTCGTCCTGATGATGGTCTTCATTTCTCCTTGGCTGCGGTGGCAGAGGAGGGAAGCCTGCGTTTCCTTGTGGGCGATCCTCGCGAGGCTGATCCCTCCAGCCTCCCTCGCGAGGCGGGTCACTCCAACCTCCCTCGTGAGGCTGATCCTGCCAGCTGTCCTCGCGAGGTCGGTCACGCCACCCTTGGCGAGGGCCACGGTCTTCCCAACGTCCTGTGCTTCTTCCTCCTCCTTGGCCGTAGCCTCGATCACTGCGGTCGGGGCGTCGACCGATTCTCCCTTCTCGCACGGCCCTGAGCTCTTGGCATTCGTTGGTGTTGTGGGTGTGGAGGTCGTGGTACACGCAGTACCGGCTGCCCTTGGAAGATTCGGGCTGGTCCCTGCCTCGCTTGGTGTCTGGTTACGCATGAGCACGGTAGCCCCCTTGCGCTTCACGTCCTTGACCTTGGGCTTCTTCACTTCTGGGTCGGCCGCCGGGAGCTCGAGGAGGGAGAGGCGTCCTTCCTCAGCCCTGGCGCACTTGGTCGCCAAGTTGAACAGCTCCAGGGACGTGCACAGGTCTTCATGCATCGCCAGCTCCTCCTTAATCTTGATGTCACGCACACCGTCGGAGAAGGCTGAGATGATGGCCTCCTCGGTCACCTTGGGAATCTTGAGGCGTGCGTTGTTGAAGCACTGGATGTACTTCTGCAGGGTCTCTCCTGGCTGCTGCTTGATGCGGCGCATGTCGCTCATGGCAGGAGGCCGGTCGCGAGTGCCTTGGAAGTTGGCGATGAAGCGGGTGCGCATCTCGTCCCAGGAGGAGATCGTGCCAGGAGCCAGGTTCAGGAGCCAGGTGCGGGCATCGTCCTTGAGCGCCATGGGAAACTAGTTCGCCATGACCTTCTCATCCCCGTTGATGGCTTCGATGCCCAGCTCGTAGAGCTGGAGGAACTCCGCAGGGTCGGCCGTGCCGTCGTAGCGAGGAGGCAGGTCTGGCTTGAACTTGCCGGGCCATGCGACGCTGCGTAGCTCGATGGTGAAGGCGCGGCAGCCTGCAGTGGCCACGGGAGGCCTTTGGTGACGGAGGGCTTGATCTTGCGGGTCCCTGTGCGCTGCCGCTGGGAGCAGCGCGGGGTCTTGGCATGCTGGAATAGGAGCGCGGTCGTGACGGGCCGTTGCAGGGAGCACTCTGGCAGCTTCTTGGGGGCGAGGGACCTCTTGACAGCTCTGCTCTTGCTTTCTTGGTCCGGTGCGGACGGAGTGTGTTCCGCCCAGGGGCCACGCGCCTTGGGGCCAAGGCTCCTTCTTGAGGGGGAGGCGGCTGAGGCAACCCCGGAGCTTCATCGCCCGCACAGGGCGGGGCGCGGTGCAGCGAGAAGGACGGCGCTGGGAGCTCCCAGCGCGATTTGCTCGGGCGACCGGTCGAATCACTCCTCGTAAACATCGTCAACGGGGCGGTAGCGCAGGAGCTCGTTTGCCGTGATGAGCGCGGCTCAAGCCTCCATGGGCGCGCGGAGCGCGCGGGACGAAGAACCAGCCGGGCGAAGCGGCGAAGAGTAGCGGTGCGGCCGTCTCGCCTCACGGATGGAATCTTTGGGGCGACGCCTGCTTTCGTTCCCCGCCGGGCAGTGGCGGCGTTGACGGCAGGCGACGGGGAACGGCGGGGTCGGCCGCCGATGGGGGCCGTTTGGGCGACGCGAGTAGCGAGAGCGGCCCGACGCTCGGCGCGGGCCTGACGAGCGTCTGACATGGACGCGAGGGGCGACGAAGAGCAGGGCAGCGGAAGGCGGATTCCGGTGCACCCCTACCCGGCGCGCCAAATGTCAGATTACGGGTTCCGGCAGACCCTCTAGGTTTGAACTCTGGGGTGCCCGCGGAGATCACACCTCCAACCTACCTACACCTCCTCGCCTCGCAAGGATCTAAACTACACAAAGGGCAACACAAGGGACACAAGGTTTATACTGGTTCGGGCCACCATTGCGGTGTAATACCCTACTCCAGTGTGTGGTGTGGTGGATTGCCTCAGGGGCTGATGATGAACAGTACAAGGAAGAACAGCCTTGCGAGGGTCTGTTCTTAGCTGGTGCGATGAACTGCTAGGGGGAGTTCAATCGCTTCTCTCTCCCTCTCTCTAGATGCCTATTTTCCGGTCGATCAGGTCTCGATCTCCCCTCTTTCTAGATGCCTCTACCCTGTGGGTGGCTAGTCCTATTTATAGGCAGAGGCCCTGGGCCTCTTCCCAAATATTGAGCGGGAAGGGCGCCAACAATTGGCCATTTTGAAGGGGAACATCTAGTACAATTATCCTGACTAAAGTCGGTCCTGGAATGCCAAAGACTCTGACGGTGACGGCGGCTTGGGCTCCACGATGACCTCCTTCCTGCCGTTCTGCTGGTCTTGGTCTTGTTGCACCGAAATGGTTGCCTTTCCTTGATACTCTTGGCCTGTGCTTGCCTCCCTTGCACCAAAGGGGAAACGAGGACACAGCACGGGCTGGCGCCCGCCTGGCGCCCTCGGTCGTCATGGCTTGCACCATGGGCACCTCGCGAGGTACCCCGCCTTGATCTCTCTGCCTCCTCGCGAGCCAGCCTGATGAGGTCGTGTAGGGAAGCTTCACTCGTCCGCCCAGCAATCTGGCCCCTCGCGAGGGTCTTGAGCTTGTGTTGATGAAGATGGGCCGTACTGGGCCACCCCTTGTGCTTGGCCGCAGGCCGTAGGTAGGCAAGTCTGGGTACCCCCGTTCCCAGAACGCCGACATCTCCAAAGAGCTAAGGGAAAGGCGGTGCAAAGGAGTAAACGTGTACGTGATGATTCCACCCAAGCCTTTCCAAAGCGGACCTCCTCTTAATAGTATGGCCTTCCTACGACTCAAATCCACCGAAAAGAAACGTAGAAAAACACCGTCTTCAAAAGTCTTCGAGGGGCACCAAACCATCTTGTGTCTAGTGATGAAAAGTCTGAAATACTCAATGCACACGATTAGTCCGCAAAAGCATTGTCATCAATCACCAAAACACCTTAGGGATAAATATGCCCTTACAATCTCCCCCCTTTTGGTGGATTGATGACAATACGGGATTTGCACAAAGGAGAAAATATAGAACATGAGCAAACCCCACATCTCTAAAATATAGACGGGCTCCCCCTAGATGTGTGCAATCTAGATAAGTGCTTTGGACTGCACGGCACACAAACTAGGATCAACACTCCCCCTATATTTTATAGACAAGGCATATCTTGCAACAATAAGGCTAACACTAAGCAAGATAGTAAACAAGAGCATAATATAAGTAGCACAAGATAGCATAAGCTCAATAAGGTACGATAGAGTGCATATGTCTTACACCATATGAAAGATAAGTCTCACAAGCGCAAACCAAACCAAAGCAAAGAGGTTCAACGGAACAAACGCAAACGAAACACACGGAAAAAGACTCGCAAATCCTACACTCTCTCCCCCTTTGGCATCGAGACGCCAAAAAGGCAAAGAGGACACCTACAACGCAAGTGGTGGCTCAAGCGGAATAATCACTCGCACGTTCCTCGTCAGACTCGGCAGGAGGGGTGGGCTCCGTCTCAGAATCAGTCCACTTGTAGCCTAGTTTTGCCATCCACTCAGCCTCTAGAGTGATGTGCTCCTCGGAACCGCCAGAAACCTCATCTCCAAAAACCCTCATAATCTTCTTGTTGCGGCGGCGACTCTCCTTGGAGGCAACGTGAGTCCTGTACTTCCCCTTTGCCTGCACGCAGAACAAGGACTTCATCTTGGTCTTCAGCTTCTTAACCCATGAGGGCTCAGTAGAGGGAGGGTGCTACCTCTTGAGCACTGCGTTGGTTTTCCCTTGAAGAGGAAAGGGTGATGCAGTAAAGTAGCGTAAGTATTTCCCTCAGTTTTTGAGAACCAATGTATCAATCCAGTAGGAGGCCATGCACGAGTCCCTCACACCTACACAAACAAATAAATCCTCACAACCAACGCAATAAAGGGGTTGTCAATCCCTTCACGGTCACTTACGAGAGTGAGATCTGATAGATATGATAAGACAATATTTTTGTTATTTTTATGATAAGATGCAAAGTAAAGAAAGCAAAATAAAAACGGCGCCAAAAATAGCTTGTTGTCAGGAGATTAAATATGATGGAAAATAGACCCGGGGGCCATAGGTTTCACTAGTGGCTTCTCTCGAGAGCATAAGTATTACGGTGGGTGAACAAATTACTGTTGAGCAATTGATAGAATTGAGCATAGTTATGAGAATATCTAGGTATGATCATGTATATAGGCATCACGTCCGAGACAAGTAGACCGACTCCTGCCTGCATAACGATCTGGGCACTATCTCGGAGAGAGGCTCGGTGAAATAGACATGTCTGTGAAGATGCAGACTACCTGCACCTGGACAGAAAGACCCTATGAAGCTTTACTGTTCCCCGGGATTGGTACTATTACTCCACACATCGACCGCTATCCAACATGCATCTAGAGTATTAAGTTCAAAAGAATAGAGTAACGCTTTAAGTAAGATGACATGATGTAGAGGGATAAATTCATGCAATATGATATAAACCCCATCTTGTTATCCTCGATGGCAACAATACAATATGTGCCTTGCTGCCCCTCATCCTTTGGGAAAGGACACCGCAATATTGAACCCAAAGCTAAGCACTTCTCCCATTGCAAGAAAGATCAATCTAGTAGGCCAAACCAAACTGATAATTCAAAGAGACTTGCAAATATAACCAATCATACATAAAAGAATTCAGAGAAGATTCAAATATTGTTCATAGATAAACTTGATCATAAACCCACAATTCATTGGTCTCAACAAACACACCGCAAAAGAAGATTACATCAAATAGATCTCCACAAGAGAGGGGGAGAACATTGTATTGAGATCCAAAAAGAGAGAAGAAGCCATCTAGCTAATAACTATGGACCCGAAGGTCTGAGGTAAACTACTCACACATCATCGGAGAGGCTATGGTGTTGATGTAGAGGCCCTCCGTGATCGATGCCCCCTCCGGCGGTGCTCCGAAAAAGGCCCCAAGATGGGATCTCATGGGTATAGAAGGTTGCGGCGGTGGAATTAGGTTTTTGGCTCCGTATCTGGTAGTTATGGGGAATGCGTGAGGTATATATAGGAGGAAGAAGTACGTCGGTGGAGCAACATGGGCCCCACGAGGGTGGAGGGCGCGCCCAGGGGGGTAGGCGCGCCCCCTACCTCGTGCCTTCCTAGTTGATGTCTTGACGTAGGGTCCAAGTCATCTGGATCACGTTTGTTCCAAAAATCACGTTCCCAAAGGTTTCATTCCGTTTGGACTCCGTTTGATATTGTTTTTCTGCGAAACTCTGAAATAGGCAAAAAACAGCAATTCTGGGCTGGGCCTCCGGTTAATAGGTTAGTCCCAAAATAATATAAAAGTGTATAATAAAGCCCAATAATGTCCGAAAGAGAATATAATATAGCATGGAACAATAAAAAATTATAGATACGTTCGAGACGTATCAAGCATCCCCAAGCTTAATTCCTGCTCGTCCTCGAGTAGGTAAATGGTAAAAACTGAATTTTTGATGTGGAATCCTACTTGGCATAATTTCAATGTAATTCTCTCAATTGTGGTATGTATATTCAGATCCGAAAGATTCAAGACAAAAGTTTAATATTGACATAAAAATAATAATACTTCAAGCATACTAACTAAGCAATTATGTCTTCTCAAAATAACATGGCCAAAGAAAGTTATCCCTACAAAATCATATAGTCTGGCTATGCTCTATCTTCACCACACAAAGTATTTAAATCATGCACAACCCCGATGACAAGCCAAGCAATTGTTTCATACTTTTGATGTTCTCAAACTTTTTCAATCTTCACGCAATGGAGCATGAGCCATGGACATAGCACTATATGTGGAATAGAATGGTGGTTGTGGAGAAGACAAAAAAAGGAGAAGATAGTCTCACATCAACTAGGCGTATCAACGGGCTATGGAGATGCCCATTAATAGATATCAATGTGAGTGAGTAGGGATTTCCATGCAACAGATGCACTAGAGCTATAAATATATGAAAGCTCAACAAAAGAAACTAAGTGGGTGTGCATCCTACTCGCTTGCTCACGAAGACCTAGGGCATTTTGAGGAAGCCCATCATTGGAATATACAAGCCAAGTTCTATATTGAAAATTTCCCACTAGTATATGAAAGTGATATCATTGGAGACTCTCTATCATGGAGATCATGGTGCTACTTTGAAGCACAAGTGTGGTAAAAGGAGAGTAACATCGTCCCTTCTCTCTTTTTCTCTCATCTCTTTTTTTGGGCCTTTCTTTTTTATGGCCTTTCTCTTTTTATTTAGTCCGGAGTCTCATCCCGACTTGTGGGGGAATCATAGTATCCATCATCCTTTCCTCACTTGGGACAATGCTCTAAAAAATGATGATCATCACACTTTTATTTACTTACAACTTAACAATTACAACTCAATACTTAGAAAAAAATATGACTCTATGTGAATGCCTCCGGTGATGTGCAGGATATGCAATGAATGAAGAGTGACATGTATGAAAGAATTATGAACGGTGGCTTTGCCACAAATACGATGTCAACTAGATGATCATGCGATGCAATATGACAATGATGTAGCGTGTCATAGTAAACGAAACGATGGTAAGTTGCATGACAATATATCTCGGAATGGCTATGGAAATGCCATGGTAGGTAGGTATGGTGGCTGTTTTGAGGAAGGTATATGGTGGGTGTATGATACCGGCGAAAAGTGCGCGATATTGGAGAGGCTAGCAATGGTGGAAGGAGGAAAAGTGCGTATAATCCATGGACTCAACATTAGTCATAAAGAACTCATATACTTATTGCAAAAATCTACAAGTTATCAAAGCAAAGTATTATGCGCATGATCCTAGGGGGATAGATTGGTAGGAAAATACCATCGCTCGTCCCCGACCGCCACTCATAAGGAAGACAATCAATAAATAAATCATGCTCCGACTTCATCACATAACGGTTCACCATATGTGCATTCTACGGGAATAACAAACTTTAACACAAGTATTTCTCAAATTCAAAACTACTCAATTAGCATGACTCTAATATCACCATCTCCCTATCTCAAAACAATTATCAAGCATCAAACTTCTCATAGTATTCAACACACTTATAAGAATTTTTTTACTAATCTTGAATGCCTATCATATTTAAAGAAAATTACCATGCTGTTTTGTAGGTATCTAAAAATAATCTAAGTGAAGCATGAGAGAACAATAGGTTCTATAAAACAAATCCACCACCGTGTTCTAAAAGATATAAGTGAAGCACTAGAGCAAAAACTATATAACTCAAAAGATATAAGTGAAGCACATAGAGTATTCTAACAATTTCCGAATCATGTGTGTCTCTCTCAAAAGGTGCGTACAGCAAGGATGATTGTGGCAAACTAACAAACAAAGACTCAAATAATACAAGACGCTCCAAGCAAAACACATATCATGTGGTGAATAAAAATATAGCTCCAAGTAAAGTTACCGATGGAAGTAGACGAAAGAGTGGATGCCTATCGGGGAATCCCCAAGCTTAGGCTTTTATGTGTCCTTAGATTATCTTGGGGTGCCATGGGCATCCCCAATCTTAGGCTCTTGCTACTCCTTGTTCCATAATCCATCAAATCTTTTACCCAAAACTTGAAAACTTCACAACACAAAACTCAACAGAAAATCTCGTGAGCTCCGTTAGCGAAAGAAAACAAAACACCACTTCAAGGTACTGTAATGAACTCATTATTTATTTATATTGGTATTAAACCTACTGTATTCCAACTTCTCTATGGTTTATAAACTATTTTACTAGCCATAGATTCATCTAAATAAGCAAACAACACACGAAAAACAGAATCTGTCAAAAACAGAATAGTCTGTAGTAATCTGTAACTAACGCAAACTTCTGGAACTGCAATAATTCAGAAAAAATAGGAAGACCTAGACAATTTATTGATTGATCATCAGCAATTGGAATGAATATTTTATCACGTTCTGCTGATTTTTAACAATTATTTTCGTGAACAGAAAGTTTCTGGAATTTTCAGCAAGATCAAATAACTATCATCCAAGAAGATCCTATAGGTTAAACTTGGCATAAACACTAATTAAAACATAAAAACAAATGTAACCAGAGGCTAGATCAAATATTTATTCCTAAACAGAAGCAAAAAAGCAAAAAAAAACAAAAAAAATTGGGTTGCCTCCCAACAAGCGCTATCGTTTAACGCCCCTAGCTAGGCATAAAAGCAAGGATAGTTTTAGGTATTGCCATCTTTGGTAGGCAATCCATAAGTGGCTCTCATAATAGATTCATAAGGTAATTTTATTTTCTTTCTAGGGAAGAGTGCCATGCCTTTCCTTAACGGAAATTGGAATTTAATATTTCCTTCCTTCATATAATTGCACCAATCGTTCTAAGGAAAGGTCTACCAAGAATAATAGGACATGAAGGATTGCAATCTATATCAAGAACAATAAAATCTACGGGCACATAATTCCTATTTTCAACAATAATAACATCATTAATTCTTCCCATAGGTTTCTTAATGGTGGAATCCATGAGGTGCAAGTTTAAAGAGCAATCATCAAAATCACGGAAACCTAACAAATCACACAAAGTTTTTGGAATCGTGGAAACACTAGCACCCAAATCACACAAAGCATAGAATTCATGATCTTTAATTTTAGTTTTAATAGTAGGTTCCTACTCATCATAAAGTTTTCTAGGGATAGAAACTTCCAACTCAAGTTTTTCTTCATAAGATTGCATCAAAGCATCAACGATATGTTGGTAAAAGCTTTATTTTGGCTATAAGCATGAGGAGAATTTAGCACGGATTGCAGCAAGGAAATACAATCTATCAAAGAGCAATTATCATAATTAAATTCCTTGAAATCCAAAATAGTGGGTTCATTAATATCTAGAGTTTTAACTTCTTCAATCTCACTTTTATCTATTTTAGCATCAAGATCTAAAAACTCCGAATTTTTGGACCGCCTTCTAGGTAAAGGTGGATCATATTCAGTCCCGTCATTATCAAGATTCATATTGCAAAACAAAGATTTAATAGGCGCAACATCAATAACTTTTAGATCTTCATCTTTATTTTCATAGAAATTAGAAGAACACGCTCTCACAAAGCAATCTTTCTTATCACGCATCCTAGCGGTTCTTTCTTTGCACTCATCAATGGAAATTCTCATGGCTTTGAGAGACTAATTGATATCATGCTTAGGAGGAATAGATCTAAGTTTCAAGGAATCAACATCAAGAGAAATTATATCGACGTTCCTAGCCAATTCATCAACTTTAAGCAATTTTTCTTCAAGCAAAGCATTCAAATTCTTTTGCGAATTCATAAATTCTTTAACACTAGTCTCAAATTCAGAAGGCATCTTATTAAAATTTCCATAAGAATTGTTGTAGGAATTACCATAATTATTAGAGGAATTACTAGGATACGGCCTAGGATTAAAGTTTCCTCTATACGCGTTGTTACCAAAATTATTCCTACCAACAAAATTCACATCCATAGATTCATTATTATTATCAATAAAAGTAGACAAAGGCATATCATTAGGATCAGAAGAAACACTTTTATTAGCAAATAATTTCATAAGTTCATCCATCTTTCCACTCAAAACATTAATTTCTTCTATCGCATGCACTTTTTTATTAGTGGATCTTTCAGTGTGCCATTGAGAATGATTAACCATAATATTATCTAGGAGTTTAGTAGCTTCTCCTAAAGTGATGTCCATAAAAGTGCCTCCCGCGGCCGAATCTAAAATATTTCTAGAAGCAAAATTTAATCCGGCATAAAATTTTTGTATAATCATCCACAAATTCAAACCATGTGTAGGGCAATTACGTATCATTAATTTCATCCTCTCCCAAGCTTGTGCAACATGTTCATGATCAAGTTGCTTAAAATTCATAATATTGTTTCTAAGAGAGATGATCTTAGCTGGAGGAAAATACTTAGAGATAAAAGCATCTTTGCACTTATTCTAAGAATCAATACTATTTTTAGGCAAAGATGAAAACCAAGCTTTAGCACAATCTCTAAGTGAAAAAGGAAATAGCTTCAACTTAACAATATCATTGTCCACATCTTTCTTCTTTTGCATATCACACAAATCAACGAAGCTATTTAGATGGGTAGCGGCATCTCGCTAGGAAGGCCGGCGAATTGATCTTTCATGACAAGATTCAACAAAGCAGCATTAATTTCACAAGATTCAATATCGGTAAGAGGAGGAATCGGAGTGCTAAGAAAATCATTGTTGTTGGTATTGGTAAAGTCACACAATTTAGTATTGTCTTGAGCCATCGTGACAACCAAGCAATCCAACACACGAGCAAACAAGAAGCAAGCGAAAAAGAGGCGAACGGAAAAGAGAGGGCGAATAAAACGGCAAGGGTGAAGTGGGGGAGAGGAAAACGAGAGGCAAATGGCAAATAATGCAATGCGTGCGATAAGGGTTTGTGATGGGTACTTGGTAGGTTGACTTTTGCGTAGACTCCCCGGCAACGGCGCCAAAAATCCTTCTTGCTACCTCTTGAGCACTGCGTTGGTTTTCCCTTGAAGCGGAAAGAGTGATGCAGTAAAGTAGCGTAAGTATTTCCCTCAGTTTTTGAGAACCAAGGTATCAATCAAGTAGGAGGCCACGCACGAGTCCCTCGCACCTACACAAACAAATAAATCATCGCAACCAACGCAATAAAGGGGTTTTCAATCCCTTCACGGTCACTTACGAGAGTGAGATCTGATAGATATGATAAGATAATATTTTTGGTATTTTTATGATAAAGATGCAAAGTAAAGAAAGCAAAAATAAAAACGGTGCCAGAAATAGCTTGTTGTCGTGAGATTAAATATGATGGAAAATAGACCCGGGGGCCATAGGTTTCACTAGTGTTTTCTCTTGAGAGCATAAGTATTACGGTGGGTGAACAAATTACTGTTGAGCAATTGATAGAATTGAGCATAGTTATGAGAATATCTAGGTATGATCATGTATATAGGCATCACGTCCGAGACAAGTAGACCGACTCACGCCGCATCTACTACTATTACTCCATATGTCGACCGCTATCCAGCATGCATCTAGAGTATTAAGTTAAAAAGAATAGAATAACGCTTTAAGTAAGATGACATGATGTAGAGGGATAAATTCATGTAATCACTACAAAAAAAGACACATCCATGACATTTTGGGCCGAATGAATTTTTTTTCTGTCATACATATGACACTTCTATGACGATAATTGTGACAAAACCCGGTATCATCATAGATGTGGTGCGCTCCTACTTCTCTGACAAAAAATCATGACAGAAAATGGGCTTTTTCGTCTGGGCGGGCCGGAGACGCAGCTGCATGACATTCTTTGGGCCGTCCATGACGGAAAAACCCGTGGTAGAAGCAAGGGGAGGAAAATTTCGGGAGTTGCGGTTACGGTGGGAGGTCGGGGCGAAGCGATGCGCGTTCTCTCATTACGTCTGCTGCGTGTGTGCGAGGCATTGGCTCTAACTAAACTCGAGTGAGGCGTTGGGCTCTAACTGAACCCGAGCGATTGCACTGCAGGCTACGCGTTACTGAACCCGAGCGATCGATCGATGGCTGTTAACTGAACCCGATTGAGCGATTCCTTCACTAGTGCCGCTAATCAAGCCGATCGATGCCGCCTGGGATGAGCGAGTGGCGTTATGGGGGCTGGATGAGCAGTGGCGGTGGTGTTTGCCTCTGGATGAACAGGACCCCGTGGTGTGGAGGGTTGGATGAACAGTAGACGGTGGAGGGGTGCCCATGGAGGGTTGGTTGAACAGGACCCCGTGGTGTGGAGGGCTGGATGAACAGTAGACGGTGGAGGGGTGGTTGAACAGGACCCGTGTAAGTGCATCTAGTGCCCCTTAGTGATTTTGGTGTATTGAAGACTTATAGGTCAAGGGACTAATGTGTTTATGAGTGTACACAGGTCTATAAGTCTATGAGGAGTTTGATATTTATAGAGAAAGTTGACCCCTAAAAATGAAGTTCTTCAACATAAGACTTTGATATTCTGAAGACTTTCTGAAGACTTTGAAAGTGAAGAAATTGGTGTGACCTTGAAGACTTGGTATTCATTTGAGGAACATGAAGCGTGAAGACTTTTGTTTTCGTAGTTTCGTTTTTCTCTTTCTTGAGTCATAGGAAACACCGCACTGTTAAAGGGGGTCGAGGAAATACTAAGGAAAAATTTCCATGTGATGCTCAACTCAAAATCCTACACCTACCAATCCCTTCGAGTGAAGCCTTTGGAAATTTCATATAGCTCAGTCAATTTCTTCAGTGACAGAGACGAAGTTCTTCTGGTCTCTAAGGAATTTGTTCTGACTGAGGAGTTAGGAATTCGCCATGGATTGCCTACACATGAGGAACATGATAGCCCCGAGGAATTTGAGAGTCAAATTTCCGACCGTTCTTTGTCTTCTTGGCGCCACCTGTCCCAAAATATCTTATCCACCTAACGGTCATATCATTGAAGGGCATTTATGTCTTATCATGTCGGGCTGCTCCCTAGGCTATAAATAGCCGCCCCCTACAACCACTAGCTGGTTGGCTGCTTCGAGAGAACTTGACACTTGTCATTTGAGAGCAACCCATCCTCCGAGGACTTTGAGCAAAAATCATCGAGTGAGGAAAAACCCAAACCCAAAGTGATTGAGCATCAGTGAAGAGATTGATCCCGCGTGGATCCGACGCTTGTTACCTTTGAAGAAGGTGCTTCTTCCAGACGGTTAGGCGTCATGGTCTAGAGCATCCAAGAGGAATTGTGGATCGCCGAGTGACCAAGTTTGTGAAGGTTTGGAAGTCGCCTGAAGACTTACCACGAGTGATTGGACGAGGTCTGTGTGACCTTAGTTCAAGGAGAATACGGTGAGGACTTGGTGTCCTGAGCTGCGTGCTTAGCGACTGGGTGTCCGGGACTGTGTGTCCTCGAGTTTAAATACTCAGCCGCTCCAACCAGACGTACAACTGAGACAGCAGTTGGAACTGGTCTACCAAATCATTGTCTTCACCAACCTAACTGGTTCTATTTCCTCAACTCTTTCATTTCCTCATTACTGTGTTGAGTGTTCGTTCATATCTGTGTGTGAAGACTTTGGCTGAAGACTTTCTCAATTTCCTCAGTTCAATTCTTCAGTTTGTTTGTCTTCATCTTGTGCTATCCTGTGTTTACGCTTTCTGTACTCTTTGATTGTCTTCATTTCATCATGATGACCATGCTCGCATTCTCTTATGCTTACTTCTGAGTACTTATTCCGCTGCAAGTAGTTCTTCACTTAGGAATTTCCTCACCGGCAAATTCCTCATTAAAGAATTCATAAAAATCGCCTATTCACCCCCCCTCTAGTCGATATAACGCACTTTCAATTGGTATCAGAGCAAGGTACTCCCTTGTTCTGTGTGATTTTGGTTTAACCACCTGGAGTTTTAGTTATGTTGGCCGCAGTATGAAGAAAGTGACATGCCCTATCTTTGACGGTCATGATTATCCCAAGTGGAAGGCCATCATGAGGAAGCGCCTCATGGCAATGGACAGCGAGCTGTGGACCGTCACTGAAATTGGTTTACTGATCTATGCAAGACGGTGAACGTAGATGATATTCTCTAGTACACTCGACTTGACATCATGGCGAAATATATCATCTGTTCCTGTCTATCCAGAGATGAATTCAAGCGCATTATGCATCTTTGCAATGCGAAGCTTATCTGGGACCGAATCTCTGACGTCTATGAAGGGCATCGAACTCGTCATGATCCTTGGTTTGAGGACTTCAAGGAATCTCTCAGCACGATGACTTTCGAACCAGAGTCATCATCTTCTGCATCATGTCTCATGGCAAAGGGTGACAAGGTAACCGAATGTTCCTCATCCGAGTTTAGTGACGATGAATCTGATGATGATGAATCTGATGACGATATTGAACCTAGCTATACCAAGCTTGTTTGTATTGCCACCAAACAACAACATGCCTTGGAAAAGTTTCAAAACATGTTAGGTAAAAGTGATGATATGTTGGGTGAAGAAATGGATCGCACTAAAGCCCTCGACCGAAAATCTTCGAGACTTGATCTAGGTTTGACAGCCTTCAAGGTCATCATAACACTCTCTTGTCTGATCATGAGAAACTTTCTTATGAATTTCTCCAAAGAAAGCAAGATCTTGAGAAGCTAAGAGTGAGTTATGAAGATCTTCAGAAGGAGCGAGATTCATTACTTGCTCAACAAATCAGCGCTTCTCAGGAAGAATTTGTTCCTCCATGCTTAAAGTGCATTGAACGTGAATCTACTAATTCTTCACCTGCCTCTGCTATCACTGATTCCTCATCTGAGGACATTGCTAGTATCACTGACGATGCAGGGCTGAAGGAATTGTACATGACAGGCATGTACAAAAGCCTCAAAGGGCATCAGACTCTTTGTGATGTGCTTAAAAAGCAGATCCTCAACAGAACCCTAGGAAAGAGGGTATTGCCTTTGAGAGGAAACTCAATGCCGATGGAACATATTGGAAGCCCGAGCGGTACCCCCAAAACCTCATGGGTTGCTGCAAAGGGACCTCAAGTTGATCCATCTAACTTATCTGGCTTTACATGTGAATCTCCTCATTCTTCTGATGAGTCATTTGACTCCAACTATAAACTGTTCAAAAATCAGAATGGTGAAGTATTTGCTAGATATGTTGGCACTAACTGCAGGAACGGTTCCCCTATGAAGAAAATCTGGGTTCCCAAGAAGTGCCTTGAAAGTCTTCAGGTGAATGTCCTAATGCCACCACCTATGAAGAATAGGAACTCCAGATCAAACTCTTCATATGGACCAAATTCTTCATATGGATCCAAGTCCTCATACGGACCAAATTCCTCACATGGATCAAAGTCCTCATATGATTATCATCGTGCTAACAACTCTGTTTCGCAGGTAGAGCTAAGGGCTATGAATATGTGCATTATTCTTCAAACCAATATGTTCATAAGTCCTCGAAGAATTTCTCCGCTTATTCATATGCTTACCCTAACCCCTCTTATGTGAAACGAAATGGATTGGCTTCTATGCCACCATTCTCATATGGAGCTCGTAGAGTGATGAACTCTTTGCCACCCCTTCAGATGTGGGTGGTGAAGAAAAGGAACTAATCTCTTCTGCAGGGTCAGGCCTCCGGGCGTGCTTTAACGTCTAAAGAATTTCTTTGGGGCCCGACAAAATGCTGAAAGGACGCAGGCTAATCATGAAGAAATGAACTTTCATTTCACACGTCCTCATACCGCTTATCTCATTATCGCTCGATGAAATTCATCTCGATGAAATTGATATCATATTCTTCACTGATGAAGTATATGAGATCGTAAGTTGCACTAATTCATCTGCAGGATGATCAACCCAAAGCCAATGAGTGGGTCCTCGATAGTGGATGTACAAATCACATGACTGGTGACAAGAATCTATTGATGGATGCTCCCTTATCACCGTCACATCTGAAGCATATCATCTTTGCTGACTGTAACATCCCAAAATTCTAAATTTTGGAATGTTATAAACAATAGATAGATTTGATTGATTGTTTGATTGATTGTGTGAAATTGAGTGAAATTTGAAACTTTTTGAATGTTAAATGAGAGGGAATAAAAGGACTTTCCCAAACTTTCATTTTGCTTTTATATTCTCAGTGAATTCAAATTCTTTTCACCACAAAACCCTGGAGAGAAGATGACATGACTTCTTCCATTTATTTAAATGACAAGGGGTGTTGAAAATATTTGAATTTCATTTGGAAAATATTTCCAACCCAGGAACTTTATGCAACTCCAATGATTTTCACGAGAGAAGATAAAATGACTTCTTCAAAACATATGAAATATGAGTTGGGAGTTTCAAAGAATTAAATTCAAAGTTCTTTTGAATTTATTTTCAATTTGGAGTTATTTGAGTTTTATTCAAATTATTTTTTCTCCAAAAATAAAATATATGGAAAATAGGGTAAGATGATTCCCTACATTAGAAAATTGGAGAGAAATTAATTTGAAGTCATTTTGGTATTTTTAAAATGATTTTCAGTGGATTTTATTAGAGCAGTAGCACTCTTTGTTTTATTTGATTTTGTGTGGATTTTATTTGGCATTATGAAAATGTCCATGTTGTAGAAAATCTTTTTCTGAAATTTGGGTATATTATATGCCTATATAATTTTTTTTATTTCTTTTGTTTTATCTGTTTTGTTTGTCTGGAAAAAAATGTTTTTTTTAAAACAAATGTTAAAAAAAATTCTCTGGACCGACCGGACCGGGCCGGCCCATTCATGAGCCATGCCATGGCCTGCCCAAAGCACTGCCTCGTCCCAGGCTCGGGGCGGAGTCCGGCGACCCCACCGCCGCCGTGCCCTACATGGACTCATGGTCCGGCATTTCCCGCCACGGATGCCCCCCCAGCCCAAGGAAGGCCTCGGCCCGTGCCTTTCTAAGGCCGGCCTCGGACCCTCTCCCCATGATCCCGCAACCGCCGCCTCCGCGCGGTTTGCTGCCCCCGCCCTTGATGCCGTGCATCGCCGCCGCGCCGCACTTTGCCGCCGGAGCCTACGCGCCTTGCCCGCCATGAGGGCAAGCCGCCGCGGTCGAGCCGCATCCGCCCCTCGCCACGCGTCATCCCGCCGTCGCCGCTTTTCGGAGACGCGACTTCGCCGAAACGCCGCCATGCGGTAAACCCTAAACCGATCCGCCGCTGGTTTTTATATATAAACAAAAAAAACCACCTCCGACCGGAGTGACCCGGAACGGTTTTTTTTAATAAACTGTTTCATTTTTTATTTAGCGAACGTGGCCTGTTTAGGTAGTTTCAACGAACGGTTTCGTTCGTTAGGACTTCGTAACGAACGTTCGTCGTCTAGTTTTTCCCTTTTCTGTTTTTTTTACGTCAGGGACCTATCCGTGAATATATTTATTCACAGATTAGACCCTGGTTTTCAAACGACTACAACTTTTTGCTCGTAAGTCGGAATTCAACGAAACAAACGCCCACTTCTTCGTTTTGATCCCCTCTTTCCAGTAATCCAACTCAAACATGTTTTTGAAAGTGAATTTGAATTAGATCAGATTTGAATTTGAACTTCGTTTGATCATAACTCGAGTTTCGTAACTTCGTTTGAGTTGATTCTTTTTGCAAATCGAAGCTCTTGACCTAAACTTTCTAATAAGGCCAAATTCACATAAGTTTGGTACTGTTAGAAATTGTTTTATGCTACAAGAGTTATTTGCTTGGTTTTGATGTTTTCTGAGTTGTTCTCTTCGTTCTTTTCGATCTTTTGAGTGATTGCTTATGTGTGGTTACTATTGCTTGCTCACTATAGATTGACCGGAGTGTGACGAGTAGAACTATCAAGAGTTTTGAGTGCAAACCATCTTCGCCAACATTGCAGGCAAGTAACACTTTGATCATATACTTTTCATACCCAGTTTTTATTGGATTAGAGCAATGCTCAAACATTGCATGATTAGGATCTAATTAAATTGTGGGTTTTGGGAAGTAGTTTGAGGTAGTACCTATTACCTGTTTATTTTCAAACCTTTGGGAGTTACTTCTACGTTTGCTTATTATGCAATGCTATGCTAGTAGACGTGGATTGGGTGAGTGTATCCATGACAGATGTGAGATTGTTAATTAATGGTTTATTTAAGGTGGCAACTTAAACACTCATCTGGGTGGATTGAGGCACCTGGTTTGTATCAGGATTTTCCTGTATTTCTTCGGACCGCCACCCAGGCTCAAAGGGATCATGAGATTATTCATGCTAGAAACTTCCGTGTGCAGCCACATGCTACTATGGGCTCTAGCATAGTTGACTAAGTTGTGCGAACTCTTACGGGTAGACTAGCTGATGTAGGGGTTGTAGGTTGGTACGGTCTACCCACATGTAAGGTGCCGGTAACCACGAAAGACTATGTCTCGGTCATCCGTTTCTCAAACACCATGTAGTGCGAGAAATCAAACGGAGGATATCGAGTCTTGTGGGGAAAAGTGCACAAACCTCTGCAGAGTGTATAAACTAATCATGGTTAGCCGTGTCCCCGGTTATGGACATCTTGAGTATCTAGTACGTGGATTATCATGTGAATCTCATCATGTTACTTTAATTAATAACGTTGGGTTGTTAATAAGTACTTTTAATTGGGATTGAGGATGCTGTCAACCATTCTCAGTGTTTAACAACCACCATGATACTTAAATAAATTTATTCCTTTGTAGTAGGGAAAATTTGGCTTTTCGCAAAAATATTATAACCATAGAGCTTTCCACCAGCCATATATGCATGTAGTATAGGCTTATTCTTTCATTACTCTCTATGTGTTACATTGCCAGCATATTCCATGTGCTGGCCCGTTTTCGGGCTGCAACGTTTCATGTTGCAGGATGTTACGACGAGTAAGTGATACGTTAGGGTTACGATTTCTACACTCAACTTTGCCGTTGGTGTTGATGCGAATCCACAACCTTGTTACTTCCACTATTTTGGATTGAGGTAATAGTACTTATGTTACTTTATACATGCGATTTACCTCTGTTATAAATCCTCGAGTACTGTGTGTGTCAGCATACCGATCCAGGGATGACACTTTAGCATAGAGACTTGATCCATTCGGGTCAGGTCACTATAAGATGGTATCAGAGCACATGTTGACTGTAGGACGTGACCCTAGAAACTGACAAGCCCATAGGAAAGATTTTCTCTACAACTTTCTTTTCAAAAGGATCTCTTACCTCTCTTCTTTTCTGAGCTTATTCAAATATTCCCTTTTAGTGAGACCATACCCCTTTTCCCTTTTAACCACTCGAACATTTGACCGATGAGACCACTCCAAGGAGACAAGATATCGGACAACTAAGACCATTTGGAATGAAGAAGATTTTACCTTGTAAATGGAAACTACAACTGTTAAAGACTTCGAAGACTAGGAGAATATGAAGAATTTCCAGATTTGGTATGACCACGGAAGGCTACACTTATGGAACTTGGCAGACTATGGAAGTTATCAATACCCGAGATCAAGGTGTATTGGAGTAAGACCGGAAAATGGAGAGTTAGAAACTCAAAGTTTTGTCAATGAAACCCCAATGCAGGAGGTATCAACTATGGAGAGATAGCTCATGGAAATGACAAGAGCAGAAACACGGCTATCCATGATGTTATTGCCCGCTTATGCTATTGTCACCGTGCGGAGTTAAGTATGCAGATGCATGGAAGGATTGGATGGTAGAAGGCTGAAGGAGCATCTGTCAGCGAAGGATGCAGTTTTAACATAGTTGGTGCATCACCAGGATCTGGAGTATTACATCAAGAAGTTCAGGGTGGATCTGCAGGAAGCCGTATTTGACAAGGAAGCAGTTCGTGAAGAACACAGGACCCAGAAGCTGAAAGTAGCCAAGCTAGAGGAGCAAAACCTTGAGACATCAAAGATTCGTCAGGAACTGAAGGACAGCATGATCATGGTCCATATCGAGGTTGATGAAATCCATAAGTTGGAACGTAACTCCAGAAGTATTGAAGGACGCCACGAGAGACTTTGCGACAACAGAGATGAGCTGGCAAGAAGGACTTGAGAAAGACAAGCACGATCGGAAGAAGTCATCGGAGACATGAACAAGACTTGAAGAGTTTGGCGATGTTAAAGATTTATTGACCATTAGAAGACCAAACCCCGCTATACCTGCGTTAGATGCGACGATTGTGAGCTGTCTTTTGTTTGATGTTTTTCCGACAACCACAATAAAATCTGCTTTTTTTAAAACTTTTGTTTGTATTGTGTGCATCCCTCTCTATCTCTCTTATCCCACCCCAAAACCCATGGACCCCATAGAGGATAGTCAATTGGAGACAGACCAATGGATTCAGAACATGGAGGATCACATGAAGAATAACCTATAGTCAGAAAGGATATGTCCCAGCATGCTCTTCCATTCTTTAAAAGAGGTGCTGCTACCTGGTGGAGGATGTACCAAACCATCAATGGATGGCAAGGAGTAACCGTTTGGGAAGAATTTAATTTGACTTTTCTAAAGTCTCGGCTTGTGTCCCAGAAGTTGAAGCCTTATGGAAATGATATGGAGAAAGTGCATGCAAGCTTTGTGGAGAAATAGGACACAACCATAAAGAACACCAGGATGAATACCCTCATAAGTGGGGGATTACCAAAGGAGTTAGCCGAGGATCTCAGGGAACTTCGGTTGGAGATTGTTCCCAAAGGTTTTGTTGCAGCAATGGAAGTTCAGTCTACATTGTTGGGAAAGATCTGTGAAGCTCAAAAGGACGACAAAGAGATTGATGAGTTAAAAGAGAGGATGAGCAAAGGAAAGGCCAAAGGTTTTCATAAGGATGAGCACGACACCTTATGGTTTGAGGATAGTGTATATGTGCCTAATAATGCAAGGAGGAAGTCTATGAAATTGGAGACAGAGCATGTCTTCATGTGTCCCCTCTGCAAGGATTTAAACGATTTGGAGTTAAGGGAAAGTTAGCCCCGAGATTTGTAGGACCATAAAGTTTTGGAGCGTATGGGGGAAGTGGCCAAAAAATTGGAGTCACCCGAAGGACTGCCAGGAGTTCATGATGTGCTTCACGTTTCCTAGTTGAAGAAGTGCCATGCAGAGATGGCCAATAATCCCATGTAAGGATGCTTGACCCTGGAAAGGATAATGTTGTTCCATGAAGTGGAGTATGGACTTCAGAAGTATAAGTTTTTATCTCAGTATGTGGGATATCCCACGAGGATGAAGATATGAATTACTATTGGATATAAAGGAGGTATGATGTTGGAAATATGGATCAATAGAAATTCCATGATGAGTCTGAGTAATCATGTCCTAGTTTGGTGCCAACAGAAGGAAGGAAGACAGTGCAATTGGATGGATTTAAGAATACTAGGAAGTTGGAAGTTGGAATAATGATCAGAAGCCCGAGGATAAGTTCAAGGACTACAAGTGATGATATGGGCCATAACCCACAGGCCCCAGGACCTGCCAAGAAGCAAGCACATTCTTGCTGAAGGAGAAACCCTGGAAGAGGATATGCCTTTATAAACAGACGATCTTATAGGAGTTTACGCAAAACCTGAGAGTTGTTAAGGAACGATAGATGTTTGTTTGGCTTGCAGAATCAATGGATTTTCCGAACTTGGTTCGTCGACAAGAGAAATTCTGCAATGCTTGTGAGGATGACCGAGTGTTAGAATGCGAGATTCGCTAAACCATGTACAAGGTAATGATTTGGGTGCGGGATGGATTGATCACCATACCGACTTACTCTTATTATTCGCCTTGCTATATGGGATGGTAAACCTGAGTGACTTACCTATAGTAGAGAGACGACGATCAAAACCTTGTTTGAACCTTAGAATGGTATAAGCATTTTTCCCCTTGTACAAGGCAGCTGTTGCCAATCGTAGGATATACGGTGAGGTTCAACCCAGACCCGTTTTCCGCAGGAGAAACCATAAATTGATGACCACCATGAGATATCGATAGTTGTTTAGAATTGGCGCCAGACCCGTCAGCTAAGAGGACCCAGTTTCGGGATAACCTTACCAACAGGAAAGGACAAAAGAATTGAGGAAAAGGTTATGCCACTACGGAAGAGCCAGAGAAGGAATTATACTGAAGATCTGAGAAGACCGGCACTGTCAACAATAAGGATGGAGTATATGAGTTTTTGATGGAACCTTAACAATGCTTTTAAGGGTGGTAGCACCCGAGACCCCGGAGATGATCGATGGATTTTGAGAAGACCCCTATTTTAACCTTTTTCTTGCTAGCCTCTCCGAATCTCGAGGACGAGATTCGTTTTAAGGGTGGTAGTTTTGTAACATCCCAAAATTCTAAATTTTGGAATGTTATAAACAATAGATAGATTTGATTGATTGTCTGATTGATTGTGTGAAATTGAGTGAAATTCGAAACTTTTTGAATGTTAAATGAGAGGGAATAAAAGGACTTTCCCAAACTTTCATTTTGCTTTTATGATCTCAGTGAATTCAAATTCTTTTCACCACAAAACCCTGGAGAGAAGATGACATGACTTCTTCCATTTATTTAAATGACAAGGTGTTGAAAGTATTTGAATTTCATTTGGAAAATATTTCCAACCCAGAACTTTATGCAACTCAATGATTTTCACGAGAGAAGATAAAATGACTTCTTCAAAACATATGAAATATGAGTTGGGAGTTTCAAAGAATTAAATTCAAAGTTCTTTTGAATTTATTTTCAATTTGGTGTTATTTGAATTTTATTCAAATTATTTTTTCTCCAAAAATAAAATATATGGAAAATTGGGTAACATGATTCCCTACATCAGAAAATTGGAGAGAAATTAATTTGAAGTCATTTTGGTATTTTTAAAATGATTTTCAGTGGATTTTATTAGAGCAGTAGCACTCTTTGCTTTATTTGATTTTGTGTGGATTTTATTTGGCATTATAAAAATGTCCACGTTGTAGAAAATCTTTTTCTGCAAATTTTGGTATATTATATGCCTATATGATTTTTTTTATTTCTTTTGTTTTATCTGTTTTGTTTGTCTGGAAAAAATGTTTTTAAAACAAATGTTAAAAAAAATCTCTGGACCGACCGGACCGGGCCGGCCCAGCTCGCCAGGCCACGGCCCAGCCGGCCCAAAGCCGCGCGCGCCTCGTCCCCGAGCTCGGGACGGAGTCCCGAGCGACCCCGCGCCGCCGCCGTGCCCTACATGGACTCGCCGGAGTCCGGCATTTCCCCGCCGCCGGATACCCCATCGCCCAAGGAAGGCCTCGGCCCCGTGCCTTTATAAGGCCGGCCTCGGACCCCCTCTCCCCACGATCCCCGCAACCGCCGCCTCCCGCCGCGGTTTGCTGCCCGGCCGCCGGTGCCGCATCGCCGTCGCCGCCGCACTTTGCCGCCGGAGCCTCCCGCGCCTTGCCCCGCCGCCGAGGACGAAGCCGCCGCCAGTCGGAGCCGCATCCGCCCCTCGCCACCGCGTCATCCCGCCGTCGCCGCACTCGCCGGAGACGCGACTCGCCGGAGCCGCCGCCGCCGCGGTAAACCCTAAACCGATCCGCCGCCGGTTTTTATATATAAACAAAAAAAACCACCTCCGACCGGAGTGACCCGGAACGTTTTTTTTAATAAACCGTTTCGTTTTTTTATTTAGTGAACGTGGTCTGTTTAGGTAGTTTCAACGAACGGTTTCGTTCGTTAGGACTTCGTAACGAACGTTCGTCGTCTAGTTTTTCCCTTTTCTGTTTTTTACGTCACAGACCTATCCATGAATATATTTATTCACAAATTAGCCCCTTGTTTTCAAACGACTACAACTTTTTGCTCGCAAGTCAGAATTCAACGAAACCAACGCCCACTTCTTTTTTTTGATCCCCTCTTTCCAGTAATCCATCTCAAACATGTTTTTGAAAGTTTATAATTTGAATTAGATCAGATTTGAATTTGAACTTCATTTGATCATAACTTGAGTTTCGTAACTCTGTTTGAGTTGATTCTTTTTGCAAATCGGAGCTCTTGACCTAAACTTTCTAATAAGGCCAAATTCACATAATTTTGGTACTGTTAGAAATATTTTTATGCTACAAGAATTATTTGCTTGGTTTTGATGTTTTCCGAGTTGTTCTCTTCGTTCTTCTCGATCTTTTGAGTGATTGCTTATGTGTGGTTACTATTGCTTGCTCACGATAGATTGACCGGAGTGTGACGAGTAGAACTATCAAGAGTTTTGAGTGCAAACCATCTTCGTCAACATTGCAGGCAAGTAACACTTTGATCATATACTTTTCATACCCAGTTTTTATTGCATTAGATCAATGCTCAAACATTGCATGATTAGGATCTAATTAAATTGTGGGTTTTGGGAAGTAGTTTGAGGTAGTACCTATTACCTGTTTATTTTCAAACCTTTGGGAGTTACTTCTACGTTTGCTTATTATGCCATGCTATGCTAGTAGACGTGGATTGGGTGAGTGTATCCATGACAGATGTGAGATTGTTAATTAATGGTTTATTTAAGGTGGCAACTGAAGCACACATCTGCCTGGATTGAGGCACCTGGTTTCTATCAGGATTTGTGTGTATTTCTTCGGACCGCCACCCAGGCTCAAAAGGATCATGAGATTATTCATGCTAGAAACTTCCGTATGCAGCCACATGCTACTATGGGCTCTAGCATAGTTGACTAAGTTGTGCGAACTCTTACGGGTAGACTAGCTGATGTAGGGGTTGTAGGTTGGTACGGTCTACCCACATGTAAGGTGCCAGCTCTTCTGAAAGACTATGTCTCGGTTATCCATTTCTCAAACACCATGTAGTGTGAGAAATCAAATGGAGGAGATCGAGTCTTGTGGGGAAAAGTGCACAAACCTCTGCAGAGTGTATAAACTAATCATGGTTAGCCGTGTCCCTGGTTATGGACATCTTGAGTATCTAGTACTTGGATTATCATGTGAATCTCATCATGTTACTTTAATTAATACTGTTGGGTTGTTAATAAGTACTTTTAATTGGGATTGAGGATGCTGTCAACCATTCTCAATGTTTAACAACCACCATGATAGTTAAATAAATTTATTCCTTTGCAGTAGGGAAAAATTGGCTTTTCGCAAAAATATTATAACCATCGAGCTTTCCACCAGCCATATATGCATGTAGTATAGGCTTATTCTTTCATTACTCTCTATGTGTTACATTGCCAGCATATTCCATGTGCTGACCCGTTTTTGGGCTGCAACGTTTCATGTTGCAGGATCTTACGACGAGTAAGTGATACGTTAGGGTTACGATTTCTACACTCAACTTTGCCGTTGGTGTTGATGGGAATCCACAACCTTGTTACTTCCGCTATTTTGGATTGAGGTAATAGTATTTACGTTACTTTATACATGTGATTTACCTCTGTTATAAATCCTCGAGTACTGTGTGTGTCAGCATACCGATCCAGGGATGACACTTAAGCATAGAGACTTGATCCATTCGGGTCGGGTCGCTACACTGACAAAGGCAAAAGTCAAGTATTGGGTCTTGGTAAGGTTGCGATCTCTAAGGACATACACATGGACAAAGTCATGCTTGTTGAGTCCTTAGGATACAACCTCATGTCAGTCTCAATGCTTTGTGATCTTGATATGGTTGTTGTCTTTGGCAAGTATCGTTGTGTTGTGATCATGGAAGCTGACAATTTCAAAGTCTTCGAAGGCTTTAGGAGAGGAGACTTGTATATTGTTGATTTCTCTACAGGACCACAACCAGCCGTGTGTCTACTAGCAAAAGCTTCAGAAGGCTAGCTATGGCATCAACGACTTGGTCACGCAGGCATGAGGAATTTGCACACGCTTGCAAAGAAGAAGCATGTCATTGGCATTGAGAATGTCAAATTCTTCAAGGATCACTTGTGTGGAGCCTGTGAAGCTGGAAAAATGACCAAGGCCAAGCATCCAATAAGACTATCATGACCACTACTCGTCCATTCGAATTGCTTCACATGGACCTCTTTGGTCCTAATCATTACTCAGCAGTCACTAGTGATGCATCTCTATATGGCTTTGTTATTGTTGATGATTACTCTCGTTACACATGGGTACACATTGTTACTTACAAACATGAAGTGCAGGAAGTCTTCAAACGATTTTCCTCGAGGGCTTCAACCAACTTTGGTGTGAAGATCGTGCACATCAGAGTGACAATGGAACTGAGTTCAAGAATTCCGGTCTTGATGACTATCTTGATGAACTTGGTATTACTCATGAGTTATCTGCTCCCTATACTCCTCAAAGAAATGGCGTCGTGGAGCGCAAGAACGAGAACTCTTGTTGAGATGGCTCGCACTATGCTTGATGAATACAAAACGCCTCATCGCTTTTTGGATTGATGCAATTGATAATGCGTGCCACATCATCAACAGAGTATATCTTCACAAATTCTTCAAGAAGACTGCCTATGAACTCCTCAACGACAAGAAACCCAATGTGAGTTATTTCAAAGTCTTGATTGCTAAATGTTGGATTAGAGATCCTCATCACAATGCTAAATTTGCACCGAAAGCACATGAAGGTTTTATGCTTGGTTATGGAAAGGACTTGACACCTACTGAGTCTTCAATAATGTTCTTTACAAGATTGTTGAAACTGTAGATGTGCGGTTCGATGAAACTAATGGCTCGCAAAGAGAGCACCTACCTTCTGTGATAGATGAACTAGCACCTCAGGAATCTATCAAGTTCAAGGCGACTGAGGATGTCATTCCTACTAAAGAATATGCTGAAGAATTCATTCCTGTACGCGAAGAACATCGAGCTGATGCACCTGAAGATAATGCTGAAGAAAATGGTGCTGAAGAAAATGCTGATCAAATTCCTCGACGACAACCAGATCATCCTCGCATTGCAAAAGAAGTTCAAGTTGACAAGGTCATCGATGACATTGAAGTGCCAGGTCCTCTCACACGCTCAAAAGCTTCACATTTATCTAACTTTTGTGGGCACTATGCTTTTGTCTCTATCACAGAGCCCACTAAGGTAGATGAAGCATTTCGAGCCCGAGTGGATTCAGGAAATGCAAGAAGAATTACATCGATTCGAGCTCAACAATGTCCGAACCGTCAAACGTCTGCATCCTCGCAAGCATAATATCATTGGCACAAAGTGGATCTACCGCAACAAGCAAGATGAAAATGGCCTTGTGGTGAGGAATAAGGCACGACTTGTAGCTCAAGGCTACACACAGGTTGAAGGAATCGATTTCAATGAAACTTTTGCACTGTTGCTAGACTTGAGGCTATTCAAGATATTACTTGCTTATGCTAACCATCATAATATCAGTTTATATCAAATGGATGTGAAAAGTGCATTCCTCAATGGTACGCTTGTGGAAGAAGTATATGTTGCTCAACCCCAGGTTTTGAAGATCCAAAGAATCCCGACAAAGTCTTCAGACTCAACAAGGCCCTCTATGGCCTCAAACAGTTCCCCAGGCGTGGTATGATACATTGAAGGAATTCTTCGTGAAGAATGGCTTCACACCGGTTCACTCGACCCTACTCTCTTTACTAAATCATATGATGGTGAACTGTTTGTGTGCCAAATATATGTTGATGATATTATCTTTGGGTCAGATCTTGACCAACGTTATAGTGATGAATTTGCCTATATGATGAGTGAAGAATATCAAATGTCTATGATGGGAGAATTGAAATTCTTCTTAGGTCTTCAAATTCGTCAACAACACAATGGCATATTCAGTATCTCGTGAGAAATACCTCAAAGATGTTTTGTAGAAATTGCATGCAAGATTACAAAGGCGTCAAAATTCCTATGCCCACAAATGGCCATCTATGCACCGATGAAAATGGTATTGACTTGATCACAAGGTATACCGCTCCATGATTGGTTCTCTATTGTACTTATGTGCATCTAGGCCAGATATAATGCTTAGTGTTTGCATGTGTGCCCGATTTCAAGCTACACCGAAGGAATCACACCATAAGGCTGTGAAGCATATTCTTCGATATCTAGCTCACACACCAACACAAGGATTATGGTAACCCAAGGGCTCTACGTTTGATCTCATTGGATATTCTGACTCTGACTATGCTGGTGATCATGTGGACCACAAGTCAACATCTGGTACTTGTCATTTCCTCGGACGATCTTTGGTCTGTTGGTCCTCGAAGAAACAGAACTGCGTATCACCGCATCATCATGGAAGCTGAATACATTCTTCTTTGGCTCTTGTTGTGCTCAATTGTGTGGATGAAGCATACTCTCTAGGACTATGGCTTCAACGTGTAGATTGTGCCTATCCTGTGCGACAATGAGAGTGCCATCAAGATTGCTCACAACCCAGTTCGGCACTCGAAGACAAAGCACATTCAGATTCGTCATCATTTTCTTCGTGATCATGTGTTGAAGGGCGACATCTCCATCGAGCATGTGAAGACTGAAGAACAGCTAGCCGATATCTTCACAAAGCCCTTGGATGAGAAGAGATTTAGCAAGTTGCGGTGTGACCTAAATATCTTAGAATCTTCAAATGTTCTTTGAAAATGACACACATCCTGACACTTAAGCAAAATTGATGACTTAGATGTGCAACACATGAAGAAACGTTTTTCTTCAATCAATGAAGAATAACACTCTAAGTGTGAAGAAATTAATGAAGAATTTGATTCTCAGAACCCTACGACAACTGTTTGCGGTGTCTGAAATCATCATTCTTATACGGTGGGTCACGCCACCACCAAAGTTGAAAATCTTCAATTTGAGTTTTTTTGTTTTGAAATTCTTCAGTTTTTGAAATTCTTCAACTTTGCAAAATCTTCACACTGTTTCCGTTGTCTTTCTTCATTGACTATATATATATATATATATATATATATATATATGGGTTTATGTCCTCTACAGCATTCACTTATGGCTATTTCTTCAAGTTGCTTTTTTCTGCTAAGTGAATGTGATCGGACCCTTCCCCCTCTATGCTATTCTCAACCCAAGCTATTCACAAATTCTTCATGTGCGTTCTATTTGAAACTCGTTCCAAATCTTCACTGTGTCCTTGTCAGCTGAAGAAATTGCGAACGGAACTTTTAACTTATCTTATCCAAATTTTCGGCTTTGCCGCTCAAACCGTTCCACTTCCTACGTTAGACTTATCTATTCACCCACGATCTAACACAATCTCCACTTTTCAGTACGTGGGTGACACATGTCAAGCGAATGAGAAGGGCCAGGGGCACGTTCGTCCAAAATCTACGGGCGAACGGTTTTTCACCATGGCTATATATACCCCCTCTCCCCTTCCTCACTTCCTTTACTTTGCTCGACCACTCTCTCTCAAACCCTAGCGCCGCCGCTACTCCATTGTCGCTGGTGAGGAAGAGCTTCACTGCCTCGACCTCGTCATCGTCGTACTCGTGCCGACCGTGGAAATCTTCACTCAGCCGCCGCGGTAGCTGTCTTCCTCCGTCGAGTTAGGGCATGGGAGATCCGAACTGACGAACTTCTAATCTACACTTCTCAGTTCGTCGTGTTCTTTAGTTCGGGTAATTAAAAGTTACTTTTATTACTCGCTTTGATTCTCAAACCTTCCTGAAAATCTTCAAAGGTGTTTATTCTTCAAATCTTCACACATATGAACAGCTCAAACAAAATATGCTCTTGATTCGTTTCTCTAAGTAATGATTTTTTTTCAAGATTCCTCAATTGTTTGGATCCTCGATCTATACAACTTTGGAACCTAAGACAAAGATCACTTAGTGAAATTCTTCAAGGCTCATCTGGTCAAATTCCTCAAACTAGTTCTTTTTGAAAAACCTTCTGAGAACGCATATGACCTCTCCAAAGTCCTCGCAACTATACTCTGTCCGCTGCTGAATCACTAGGTTCTCATCAACTTAACTCATTTGCAGTGTTCCTCGAAGGGAAGTTGCATACTTCTTGAGAGAATTCGATTGTAAAAATTCCTCACCAAGAATATGGCGAAGGAAAGAAGCCACGTAAAGGAGGAAAGAGGCCTGAGGTCATGACTGCTTTCGAGATACACGAGGACATATATACCGACTATTGCACACTGATGAAGCCAAGTTTGGCAAGCAAAACAAAAATCAGCGCAAGGTGCGCATTCAGAGGATTGAAAGGAGATGGGCAAGGGAATGGAGGGAGTACAGATATGTTACTCCAAAGTACATGAAGAAATTCTACCGAATCCTCCATGCCCAAGAGCTCCATTGGCACTGCCAAGAAGTGACCCCACCAAAGATCAAGCGTGGTGAGGACTTTCCAAGAATGGGCCAAGCACCAAGCCTAGTTGGCGAGACAAGCCAAAGAAGCGGTGAGGAAATTCAATGAAGACTCACATCACTGCTGCCACTGAGGCCCCTGTTCAGCCCAGAAGATCAATGGCAAAGAAGCCAGCGCACAAGCCAAGTGCTTCATCAGCAATGCCCTCACGGCCAGAATCTTCAATGCCCTCACGGCCAGTTCCTCATGCTACTCCTGCTCCTCCCAAATCCTCAGCTCCTACAAAGTCCTCAGCAGCTCCTCCAAAGTCCTCAAAGACTGTGCATCCGCCACGTGCCAAAGGACTGCAGCATCTCTATTGCCTCTGGTGTCTCAAGAAGTTCCTCACCGCACTAAATTCTTCATCGAGCACCACTTGTCTTTGAAGAAAAAGGCAACTGCTGGATGAGGTCCTCGGCCAAGTCCGAAGAAGAAACAGGTCGCCTTCCAAGTGCCACCTGAAGATGATGAGGCTGATGATGATGAACTTGCGGAAATCATCAGAGATAGGAAAGTAAGGGCCCCTAGAGCCAAAGGCACACCTGTGCCACTGCTTTTGGATCCAAGGGCGATCCTCGAGTACATTGATCTCTGGCACAAGGACCCAAACACACCTATGCCTGAATTCAATTTAACACCTGGCCAAAGTCACATGCTGACTCACTTCATCCAAGAGGAGAAATGGAAATATGATAGGGCCAGAGAGATCAAGAAATCGCAGTACAGAAAAGAGAAACTGCTGAAGAAAAATGTTGTCAAGATGACAACTGAAGAACTTGTCAAGATGCAGGCTGACATCAGAGCCCTCAGCGCCAAATTTGACTCATACTATGCTAATTGGCAAGGAGCCAAAGTCAGATTTGTCAATCTGACAAAGAAGTTCGCAAATGTTGCAGCCCCAACGCAACAAGAAATTCCTCAAGCTGGAGCCTCTGCTCAACCTGCTGAAGAACATGCCAGCACCGCTGATGAAGTTTAGGCTGCTGAAGAAAATGCTAGTTCCAGGGCTGATGACTCCATTCCAGCCGCTGAAGAAATTGCCAGGGCATCCACTAGTGGTGCGCCTGAAGAAACTGAAGAAGTCAGGGCAACTGCATCGATTCGCCCGAGGAAATTCACCCAGATTCCTCGGCTCCCGCGCCTACACCAACTCCAATCCTTCCATCTGCATCTGATGTGAAGAAGACCAAGCTCAGAGAGCGAGCTGCAAAGTGAAGAAAAGGAAAGCATCACCGCTTCAAATTCTTCAGCCTCAAGAAAATGAAGCCTATGACAAGCTCTTTTGAAAATCCAATCGATGCTGTTCCAATTTCCTCCATTCCATCAAAGGACCTTGTTCCTTTTGGTGAAGAGTATGAGATCCCAAGCAGATCTGATGAAGAAAATCATTCTGCTGCTTCGTCAGAGCGGATTGATGAAGAAATTGAAGTGGATGCAATCCCTTCAACACCAATCATTTCCTCGCCTATGCCTCAGTTCACAGCTGAAGAGGCTGGTGTTGAGGAAATTGAAGACGAAGACGTGGATATTGGATGCACCACGCATGTGATGAACGATGACTTTTGGGAAAGTCAGCATCCCAATTCTCCACTCTTCACCCCAATCCAACAGATTCCTCAGTCCTGTGCATGAAGAAATTCCAGCCACTAGTGCTGAAGAACCTGTTGTTGCTGATCCTATGAACACGCAGACTGCATATGAAGAGGAACCAGAAATTCCTCTGCCTGAAGAACCTGAGCTTGCGATTCCTGAGGTCGTGATGCAACTCACTGACACTCCACTGCCAAAGCCAAAGAATCCATTCTCAACGAAGCAAAAGTTCAAGGCTGAAGATTTCTTCGGCGAGCATATATTCTTCATCGACTACAACCCATATGACTCTGCCGCATAAGGAAGAGGCGTTTACGGACTGCTAGTCAAGCCAACTTCTATTCCTCTCAGGCTATTCAACAAAGACAAAGTCTTCGATCATGCACATATTCCTCATGTGGACATGGAATCTCTCCCAGGCTTCGAGCCAGTCCTCAGTGTTCTTCACGATGCAGGATTGCTGAATTTCTGCACTGACATCTGTGGTTGGAATGAAGAACTCATTCTTCAATTCTATGCGACGCTGCACATCACCGGAGATTCTGAAGAAAGGCACCAGCAACTGAATTGCTTCGGGCCCTCCCACTTAGTCCTCCCCTTGATGGTGCTCGTTGCATCTACAACGAACCTGAGCTTTCAAATCATTACATGCAAGTGCTGATGAAGCCTTTGAAGCCAAGACAGGCACCTCGAACCAAATTCCTCGACAAGGAATTACTATATGTGCCTCGGACTGTCTATCGCATTCTGACGAAGACAATGAGTCCTATCAAAGGCCACGACTCAAATGATGAAGAAGTCATTGGCATCATGAAGAATATGCTTTTCAATATCATTCATGGCGTTCCCGTCAACATCCATGATTTCTTTATGAGGACTCTGGCGAATATTGCAATGTCACCATTTGAGCTGAAGCCTTATGCACCTTGGATTATGAGATTCATCAGGACAAGGTCTTCACTCAATTACAAGGCTGATACTCTGAATCACTGCAGCTACTTGCCTCCAATTGAAGTCCTCAAATGGACATTTTCCTCAGCTGATGACAAGGGCAAGGCAAGCTGTTGTGATAGATGAAGGCATTCATTCCATTGGATGGTCAATTTCGCAAGGCTGCATCCTACTCCACCAATGATGACTGCTACACATGACTCGCCGCCAACAACTCTGCCAAGCAAAATCCTCAAGCCACAAAGACGGGGTGATGACCGATCGTGAGTTACTCCTCGGTCTTCATCAAAAGTTTGATCGCAATCATAAATGGGTCAAGCGTCGCTTTGGTTCAATTCTTCACAACATGACCTCAACACACAATGCAAAGAAGAAAAACCAATACTACCTCCATGAAACCTTCAACCGCACCTGGGCTGTTCTTTCTAATGTCCACAGCGCAGAAGAACTGAAGACAATGGGTCTCAAGGAAGAATTTGACTGGTCTGTACCTCCACCGAAGAAATTCCATAAGGTCAAGGTTCCTTCCTTGGTTGCCAGCTCCTATTCTTCATCGCGCGACACTGATGAAAATGAAGACTTGGACGACACTGCGGCAGGCCCTACTACGACAACCGACCCCGACAACGCTGGCGCTCCTTCATCAACTTGAAATTCTTTAGGGGCGTTAGTCCTCAGTTTCAATCCTTTTGGTCATTTGATGACAAAGGGGGAGAAATTTGAGTTAGTCTTCAAGCGGGTCTATTTTTATGCCCATATACAATGCGTTTCGTTTTTTTTGCTAAGTTACAACTCTCGTTCTTCTGAAACTTTATTGGATCGAGTTGTAATCTTAAACCCGATGGTGATCTGATACTTTTGATGTGTTCCTCTGCATGCTTATTCCTCATTATATGTTAATACACGCATGCTGAACTACATCTGTCACCATATTTCATCATGCATTTCAAATTCTTCATATTATATGTCAAATGCGTGTATGAATTACAAGATATAAGGGGAAATCTCCATGATTCAACTCTTCAAATGTGCAATGCCACAAAAGCAAAATTCCTCACTATGCACATCTTCAGGGGGAGTTCTTCTATATCTTGCAATCAAATTCCTCAATATCAGTATTTACACTTCATATGTTTATCCCCGTTGAAAACTTAACCAATATTGTCATCAATCACCAAAAGGGGAGATTGTAAGTGCATCTAGTGCCCCTTAGTGATTTTGGTGTATTGAAGACTTATAGGTTAAGGGACTAATGTGTTTACGAGTGTACACAGGTCTATAAGTCTATGAGGAGTTTGATATTTACAGAGAAAGTCGACCCCTAAAAATAAAGTTCTTCGACTGAAGACTTTGATATTCTAAAGACTTTCTGAAGACTTTGAAAGTGAAGAAATTGGTGTGACCTTGAAGACTTGGTATTCATTTGAGGAACATGAAGCGTGAAGACTTTTGTTTTCGTAGTTTCGCTTTTCTCTTTCTTGAGTCATAGGAAACACCGTACTGTTAAAGGGGTCGAGGAAATACTAAGGAAAAATTTCCATGTGATGCTCAACTCAAAATCCTACACCTACCAATCCCTTCGAGTGAAGCCTTTGGAAATCTCATACAGCTCAGTCAATTTCTTTAGTGACAAAGACGAAGTTCTTCTGGTCTCTGAGGAATTTGTTCTGACTGAGGAGTTAGGAATTCGCCAGTGCGGATTGCCTACACAGTGAGGAACATGATAGCCCTGAGGAATTTGAGAGTCAAATTTCCGGCCGTTGCTGTGCTGCGCGCCAGCTGTCCCAAAATATCTTATCCACCTAACGGTCATATCATTGAAGGGCATTTATGTCTTATCATGTCGGGCTGCTCCCTAGGCCATAAATAGCCGCCCCCTACAACCACTAGCTGGTTGGATACTCCGAGAGAACTTGACACTTGTCATTTGAGAGCAACCCATCCTCCGAGGACTTTGAACAAAAATCATCGAGTGAGGAAAAACCCAAACCCAAACACCTACAAACCCAAAGTGATTGAGCATCACTGAAGAGATTGATCCTGCGTGGATCCAACGCTTGTTACCTTTGAAGACTGTGCTTCTTCCAGATGGTTAGGGTGATGGTCTAGAGCATCCAAGAGGAATTGTGGATCACCGAGTGACCAAGTCTGTGAAGGTTTGGAAGTCGCTTGAAGACTTACCACGAGTGATTGGACGAGGTCTGTGTGACCTTAGTTCAAGGAGAATACGGTGAGGACTTGGTGTCCTAAGCTGCGTGCTTTCAGCGACTGGGTGTCCGGACTGTGTGTCCTCGAGTTTAAATACTCGGCCGCCCAACCAGACATACAACTGAGACAAAGCAGTTGGAACTGGCCTACCAAATCATTGTCTTCACCAACCTAATCGGGTTCTATTTCCTCAACTCTTTCATTTCCTCATTACTGTGTTGAGTGTTCGTTCATATCTGTGTTTGAAGACTTTGACTAAAGACTTTCTCAATTTCCTCAGTTCAATTCTTCAGTATGTTTGTCTTCATCTTGTACTATCCTGTGTTTACGCTTTCTGTACTCTTTGATTGTCTTCATTTCATCATGATGACCATGCCCGCATTCTCTTATGCTTACTTCTGAATACTTATTCTGCTGCAAGTAGTTCTTCACTTAGGAATTTCCTCACCGGCAAATTACTCATTGAAGAATTCATAAAAATCGCCTATTCACCCCCCCTCTAGTCGATATAACACACTTTCAACCCCGTGGTGTGGAGGGCTGGATGAACAGTAGACGGTGGAGGGGTGGTTGAACAGTAGCGGGTGGAGTAGCGCGCGTTGGAGGTTGGGTGAACAGGAGCCCGTGGAGGCTGGAGGAGTTCGACGGTGGAGATGAACAGTATCCCGTGGAGTCCCGTTTTGCGGTACGCCACACCCCTCCCGATGAACAGGACCCCTGTTTCGACCGTAGCGCTACAACACAAGTCCGTTTCGTCCGCTTTTGCGATGCGCCACACCCTCCCGATCAACAGGACCTCTGTTTCGACCGTAGGAGGTCCGTTTAAATCCGCTTTTGCGGCACGCCACACCCTCCCGATCAACAGGACCCCGTTTCAACCGTAGGGAGGTCCGTTTCCTCTGCTTTTGCGGTACACCACACCCTCCCGATCAATAGGACCCCGTTTAGACCGTAGGAGGTCCGTTTCCTCCGTTTTGCGGTACGCCACACCCCTCCCGATCAACAGGACCCCGTTTCGAACGTGGCCGGTCGAACACAAGGCCGTTTCCTCCATTCTGTAGTACGCCAGGCCTCGTTTCCATCGCCTGTTCCGTCCAAGACGGTTGGCTCCCACGCGTTCCGTTGCCTCCCGATGAACACGACGCATTCCGTTGCCTCCCCATGAACACGACGCATTCCGTTGCCTCCCCATGAACACGACGCATTCCGTTGCTTCCCCATGAAGACGACGACGACGATGTTTCTCTGTTTCAACCCAGCCATGTACACGAGCCCTCGTCGTACGTATGTGCGAGTAGGCGTTCGAGACCACTGCAGAGATATGACGTGCGTGGCGGCAGACGTGCGTGTACATGCGTCGCGGCGCCTCTACTACGACACGTGCGCGCCTCTACAACGACCAGTATGTACGTACACGTTCACGACCAGAATGAAAACGCTACGTACGCTTCAACCAGGTGGGTCCCGACTGTCAGGCACTTCCTTGCGTGTGAAAATGTAGCTGGTGGGTCCCAGCAGTCAGAGGACCGAATCGTAATTTTTTTTGCACGGACGCACTTCCTTTGCGTGCGAAGATGTAGCTGGTAGGTCCCAGCAGTCAGGAGGGCGAATCATTTTTTTTGCCCGGACGCACTTCCTTGCGTGCGAAGATGTAGTTGGTGGGTCCCAGCAGTCAGGGGGGAACGTTTTTTTTGCGAAATACGGTGGCCCGTCCGGTGGGTCCCCGCTGCAGGTGGAGGAATCATTATTTTGCGCGTAATAAGGAGGCACTTCCTTGCTGCGGCCGTGGACCCAGCTGTCAGCCTCTCCACGTCTGATCCCACGTCCGATGGAAGTCGTTCCTTGACCATGTTGACCACGCCGCGCCGAGAGCACCATAGCAGTGCACGACGGCGAGGCCTAGGAAGGGGATGACTCGGAGCCGGAGAAGATGCAGCAGTGGATGCCCACGCGAAGAGGAGTACGAGGGTTCACTGGTTCGGCTGCGGTGTGAGGCTGCTGTCGCCGCAGAATAACATGGTGTGTGGATGAGTAGAGGGATGGCCTGGCCAGCGGTTTGAGTAGTAGGGGGCGGTGAGGCCTCCGCGGCATCACAGCCGGCGACGGGAGGCAGGAGCACGCGGCACGACCGGCGCTGGTTTGGGCGGCTGGAGCAAGAAGATCAGAGGTTGAAGAAGCACTACGGCCGTTGGATGAACATCGTAGATAACAGGAGCTAGAATCGTTCATATTGACTAAGTTGACAAAGCCCTCCGTCCTCGTCAACTTGGTAGGCCCACAAGTCAGCCTCCCACTATGCTGGGCTCCAGCTGGCAGGGGGAGTATTCTTTTTTTTTGTGCATGATAACGAGGCACTTCCTTGCGTGCGAAGATAGATGGTGGGTCCGACATGTCAGCAGGGGGCACGTTTTTTTCGCGAAATACAGAGGCCCTTCCGGTGGGTCCCAGATGTCAGGTGGAGGAATCATTATTTTGCGTGTAATAAGGAGGCATTTCCTTGTGTGCGGCCGTGGATCCAGCTGTTAGCCTCTCCACGCACAGTCTACTTCCGATGGTGTCGTTTGTTGACCATGTTGACCACGCCGCGCCGAGCGCATCCAAGGTGGTGGACGACGGCGAGGCCCCGGACAGCAATGAGCCGGAGATGGGAAGACGCGGGAGTAGAGTCGCAGACGGAGAGGTGTACGAGGGTTAACTGGTTCTAGTGCGGTGTGGTTCAACAGTCGGTGGAGAAGAACAGGAGGTGTGGAGGGGTGGAGGGATGGCCTGGCCAACGGTGGAGTAGCGCTTCATAGCAAAGCGTGCTAAGCAGAGCTGCTAGCAGCAGGAGGCGGGAGGTGGTCCTGGCGGCGCTGGAGGAAGAAGACGAGAGATTGAAGATGGATGCCGGTCGTTGGATTGAAATCTAACGGCTAACATGTCAGAATCATTTGTTGACTAAATTGACAACGACTTGCGTTGGCTTCGACGTATTGGCCCACATTTCAGCCTCCAAAAATGTGGCACGTATTCAACCCATTTTTTCAGAATTTACATCTTTTTTTTGCGGTAGAATTTATACCAATTTCATCTTTTTTGAATTACAGCCATTAGCTGGGCTGGGTGAACAAATAATGTAGCGTCCATGCGGCCCGTTTATTTTATTTCCTAAAAATTACAGGCCATTTGCACTTTCTCGAAATACATGATTTTGTCTTTGGGCTGATTCTAATTATAATGTTGGGTTGGGCCAGCAATGTTATCAAAAAATAAAAAGGGGTGAGCATTTTTTATAAATATATTTAAATAATAAGTGATATTATTACATTTGTCCTTAAATCTTACCAAGCTTTTGTCCACAATCACTAGGATTTTCGTGCCAAAACAATCCAGGATTTTATTTGTTAAGAAATTATTTTTATAAGTTAATAAGATGTGGGATATTGTTTCTTACATATGTAAGTATCTGTTAAATATATGATGACAATAAAAATAATATATAATAACATATAAAATAATTTTTTTAGAAAAACAGGGAGCATCTCCCCGGTTCCATTGCTGAGAACGAAACCACAACATATTCTGATACAGCAGCTCAAAGAGCAGTTCGAAAGCAAAGGTAGAAAAGCTACAAACTAGGGGGGTGGATGAACAAGTTCTCTGAATAACACAAATCACCCGAGCGGTGCCAAAGGCAGAGCGGATAGAGCACTCAAATGACACAAGGAGGGTCCAATGAAGCCTTCATGGTCTTCAGCCGAGGGGCCGTGTCAGCCTGCGGCGACCAATAAGCAAGCGGAGACACCGGGCTGGAAGGCGTAGCATGGTGGATGTCCCTCTTTTTCAGCGCCAGGTGCCCATCATCTTCATCAGAGATCTTTAGAAGAGCCCACGGGTCCAGCTCCAGAGCAGGTCGAGCCTTGTTCAGCCACAAGTGATCGCCAACGGTTTCTGGAGGGATCTTGTAGGGTTTCCACGAAGCTCATCAACTTGTCCTTGTCCGATCCGGAGGAGAGAATCGCCCAGTTCCTCACCATGTTCCTGATCAACCTCAAGACCTGCGGAATGGAAATCTAGGAGGTGTTACCGAAAATCATAGCATTTCTATATTTCCAGAGGCACCAAAGGACAGCTGAGCTAACAATGTTTAAAACTGAGCACTTTTTGGTAGCAATCCGTAATCCGCGACAGATTCAAGGATGAGCCAATCGACTAGAGAAATATTCCTCAATGTCGGCCCAGAGATGTTTAGCAACTATACATTAAAAACAGGTGAGAACAAGACTCTTGTTCCAAGCAGTAAACACAATCAAGGGGTTTGATGATGTGTCTCTTCCTAAGATTATCCCTAATCATCAATTTGTTTTCGGAGAGAAGCCAGAGAAATACATGAATTTTAGGGGGAACTCTCAATTTCCAGACAGCAGGGATAAACATGGGTTGAACCCCTCTAAAGTTGATAACGTGATAGAGGGAGCTAGAGGAATACTTCCCCTTATTGTCCAAATTTGCCAAATCAGGGCATCCGCTCGGCAAGAAAGGTAATGCTTTTGGCAATTTCCTCCAATCGAACCATTGTTCCATGAGACTATCACTAAAGTTCCTTCTAAAAGAGAGTTTTAGGCATTGACCGTCCCAAACTTCATTGACACTTTTGTTAAGCTCATTGCAGACATGAGTAAATAGGCCAAAATTGACTGCTAGGGGGCTGTGCCAAACCAAGTATCTTCCCGTAACCTGGTTCTGCTCCCATCCCCTATGTTCCATCTCAGAGCCAAATTTCACAAAGATGCATAATAGATTTTAATCCTTTCCGTAATCTAGAGGTCTTAGGGTTGGAGGAAGGGACAAAAATATTAGGTTTATTTCCTAGGTATTTATGGGCAATAAGAAGCTTCTGTGGTTTCGTGTCTTCCTCATAGAATCTTTTAATCCAAGACCCTAGAAGACAGATGTTAATTTCTTGGAGGTTAGGTATGCCTAGGCCTCCAAAATCTTTTCATAGAGAGTAGGGCCCAATTAGCAAGGTGTAGCTTCCTATTCCCTCAAAATCATTCCACAAGCAATGAGACATCCGAGAATTGATGAGGTTCACCGCCCATTTAGGGAACTTGAAGAAGGAGATGAGATACATTGGAATGCTAGCCAAACAAGCTTGTATGAGGATCAATCTACCTCAGAAGAGAGAAGTTTGCCCTCCACCCAGCAATCCTTGTAATGATTTTATCCAGAAGGGTTGGGTATCCTCTCTCCTCGATTTATCATAGTGGAGAGGGATACCTAGGTACTTAATGGGGAAGTTACCTTTATTACAGACTAGAATAGAGAGGAAGTCAGCTAACTCCTGATCATCCATGTTGATAGGGACGAGTTCACTTTTAGAGTAGTTGATTCTCATGCCTGAGACTTGTTAAAAATAGGTTAGAACAGTTTTCAGATTGCTAGCATGTGTGGAGTCATTGTCTAAGAAAAGGATGGTATCATCTGCATATTGAAGGCAGATGATGCCACCAGGGCAGACCTCAGGATAGAGCCCTGCAATCAGACTATGATCAGCAGCTTTGCTCAACATTTTAGTAAGAACGTCCACTACTAAATTAAACAAAAGCGGGGAGATGGGGTCACCTTGCCTAAGGCCTTTACCAGCAAGGAAAAAAATCACTTTCACAGTTATTTAACTTGACCCCAACAGACCCCCATGAGTAAGTTGTTGGATCCAACTCTCCTCTATGAAAGGCTTGGAAAAGATCTAAGAGATCATTTTTCACCAAGTCCCAAAAATGCTGGTAAAACAAGAAGGGAATCCCATCAGGACCAGGAGCCCCATCAGGATAAGAGCTAAAAATGGCTTCCTTCACCTCTGTCTCAAAAAGGGGCTTCTAGCAGCTCATTTTCAGCAGGAGAGACTTTTTCAGAAGCAGAGAAAAAATTGTTTTGTAGAGAGAACCCGGAAGGGTTTTCTTTCTTAAACAGGTCTTTGTAGAAGTCACTAGCCACTTTCAGCATCTCATCTACCTCAATAACAAGGCCATTAGGGCCATCAAGGGAGTGAATGAGGGTTTTCCTCCTCCTCTGGTTAGCTACTTCATGGAAGTAAGCAGTATTTCTATCACCCTCCTTAATGTTCCTATCTCTAGACCTTTCTTTGGCTTTTATTTCTTCTTGAAGCCAAATTTTCTTGAGCTCTCCATGGACAAAGCTTAATCTATTAGTCTCAGCCTCAGAGAGGTCAGTGGTTTCTGCCTTAATATCTAGAGAATCAAACTCAAGGAGGAGAAGCCTTTTGTATCTTCTAAGATTATCTTCCTCATTGGAGTTCACCCTCTGGTAGTTCTTCTAAATCTCCTGATTTTGATCTGCCAATTTTCTAGGGGGCAGCTGCTCCCAGTAGGCTCATTCTAGATTTTCCTGACTAGCTCAGTAAAATCTTCTCTAAGCAACCACCACTTTTCAAATTTAAAAGTATTGCTCTTTGGAGTTTGGTTAAGACCAGAGTCCCAGAGCAAAGGAGTGTGGTCACTAACACATCTGGGCAGAGCTCTACTACTAGAAAGGGGAAAGTAAGTATCTAATTCTGTGTCATAGAAAATTATGTCAATGGTGGACATAATCTTGGAGCAGCACTTCCAACATATCTAGCAGAACTGTGGGTTTTCCTTCTGACAGGGCAATTCTCAAATTTATGGGTAACCATTTTGCAGATAAAACAACTCCTGGGCTTGACACATTTATCCAAATGATGCCCTGGTTCCCCATTGTAGCAGATCACCTCGTAGTATGCCATAAGGCCCAAGCAGGGCAGGAGCAGTTTTCTGTATGTCCTATCTCTTCTTTTGCTGATTCTTGCCTTGAGATTTCCCACTGATCTAAGAGTTAGAACCACCAGCAGATTGATCTTGGGCAATTACAGGAGCCTACCCAGATTGTGCCCCCATTTGGGGCGAAGGTGGGTCGTACCACTGCCCAACCGGCGCTCCCCCCACCCCCCCATTGTGATAGGGGAAATTCATCGGAGTTCCTGGTTCCTTCTCATCCTCCAGCCAGATGTTGTCTCTCAGGAAGCAGAAATAACCACCAGACAGCTCAATTGAAGCAGATTGCAATCCTAATTTCAATATTCTGCAGGTTTGGGGGAGAGGTAAGGTAGGGGATCCACCTGCTCCGGCTCCGGTGGCGTGCTGGTGGGCAGGAGTCCAGTCAAGCATTCCCATCTCACAGCATGGCGTGGATCTCCTGAATTCACTTCTCCTTTCGCCCATCGAATGAACGCAATCGGCGACTCACTGGGGTGGGGCATCCTGTGCTTCTCCGAGAAATATCCTTCGAAGTAGATCCGCATGGCTAGATTCAGCAGCTCCCAATCCACATGATCCTTGCACATCCGAGCATACCTGCGTGAGTGAGAGAACGGATTCGGTCCCTCCTCGGCTTCCTCCCTCGCAGCTTCCTCCTCTGCTTCCCTCCATTCGCGTGTGCACTGGGTCCAGGAGAGAGCGTCGTCATGATCCGCATCGCCCGCTCCTCCATCTCCTCCTCGAGTCTCCAAGAAGCATTGCCGGCGCGACGGAGTCGAGCGGCTGGAGCATCCGCGGGAAGGCTTTGTAGACATGTGGGAGATGCATCTTGTACATCTGCCTGTCTTCCAGCCATTCCCCCGTGGATATGGCCGACGACTCCATGGGGCGCGCGAGCAGACTTGCTGAGGGGGCAGGCGCGCCCGGAGTCAGGAGGCGGGGGGTGGCAGCGAGATCTATGGCGGCGGCGAGGGTGGAGGTAGTGGCGGGGGCGGCGGCAAGGGTGGAGGTGGTGGCGGGGCCGAAGAGAATCGCGAGAGCGGTCATCTATTTGCCAATTATGTGAACTAAATAGTCAACATATAAAATAATTTAAATATATATAATATAGTTAGAAGGGAAACATAAGTTGGACCTGGCGTTTCTATTCTAATTATATAGCAAAATAGAACAGACCTCTGTGTTTTGTTCAAAAAAAAATACTTAAATTGGGCTGCCAAAAATAAAACCTCGGATGGGAGGTCCATAGGCCGGTCTATACATGACGGCCCTAAGAAAATACAAACAAGCCTATGGACCTCCCATCCGAGGTCGTGGGCTGCGCATGTTAAAAATGAAAGCCTAGATGGGGCAGCCCAAAACCACGTCCAACACTTGCAAAAACTTCGTCCCTCGTTTTCTCTGTGTTCCACACACTCGACATTGTGTGGGCATTTTGACTGTGCATCATATGAAGATGTGCTATGCATGAATGTTGATCAGCATGATGTTAACTGGCTGGTAGTTCCATTTTCGACCATGAATAAAACTTCCAACATGACGTTAACCCTGTTTGAAAAGGCCGTATTAATATAAATGCTCGCCTCTGAAAGTTGCAGTTTCTTATCTGGCCCGAACTTGCGCTTATCTGAAATGGAAACTTGCGCTTCTTCTCACGAGAATCACATTGTCTGCACTTTTATACTCCTATGAAACTACATTTTTTTAAGTGCTAAAAATAGATCTCTAGAATTCATAAAATGCTTCATATGCTCAATACTGCAAATCTGAAATTCAAAAGACATTCATATCTGAAAGTACTCTCAAAATACACAACACAAAACACAATTCACAACCTGCAACATCGACACCCCGAAGCTCCTCCTGACAATTCACAACCGGCCCGACTATTCGGCTAGGGGGGGGGGCAGCCCCCTCCTATTTGTCAGCGGCAGACAACCGCCCCGTGAGACGATGTGAACGGCGAGGGAGATGATGGCGGGGAAGCATCGTCGGGCCAACTGCGTTTCTCCTCTTGCAATTGGGTTCGGTCGACGAAGACTCCACCGGCTCGCTCTAGCAGGACACCCTCACAAACGGCACTCTATAGATTCTCGATCCTTCAATCTCTGGTGGATGCTCCATCTGGGATCGATACTCCCACCATCGCTCCCTCACGATCGAATTCGGTGAATCTGTTTGCTCCATGGCCCAGAGGAGCAGCTCTATGTACTACGGCACGACTCCTCCGGGAGTATCGCCGCCTTTCGCTCTGTTGCACATATTTGTCCATGGATGTCGCCACGCCGCTTAGTTGGTCCTTGTTGTCAAACCAAGATTGTATCTCCAACATCCTAGCTAGCTTCACAGGGCCGCCGTCTGCGATCCTCACGTATGGGTTGTACTCCTACATCGATCTACTTCTCCACATCACCTTCACTCGCTGGCGGTGGTTTTTGAATGGTCGCCGGGATGTCGCTAGGTGGGCGTCGGGAGGCCGGATCTGCCCACACTACGGCAGCGAGGAAGAAGGGGTCGGATGCCCTCCCTCACCAGCGGTGCTTGGGAGAGAACGGCAAGGCGGGCTGATCGGGACGCGCCCAGCAATGGGTAAGACCCATCACCGAGGACGACCGCGTGAACGTTGCACCTTCTCACCTTCCCCTGCGGAGAGGATCCGGCTGGATCTGTGACCATCGGTGAGCGGAGAGAGAGAGTGTGGCCACCACTGTCGTGTTTAGATCTGGAGAGGTCGAGACAGTGTGAAGAGAGCAACACTAACAAGCAAGCGCGGAGGCTCCTGCCTATATAGTGGAGTAGTACTAGTTTTCTTTTGTCTACCAGAGCCGGCTTGACCTCGTCAATGACAGTCGAGTAGTCTTCATGCACGTGGCCCGGAGGCACAATTGTCGTCATTTTGATCTGAAGCTCCGGATTATAACATATAACACGAAAAAATGCCACATGACAAGAAATCATAACCTCACTAACCAAAGGAGACAACATGAATCCCAACGGACAAACTAGACGAGGAACAAAGCTCAAATTAGAGATAAACTCGTAGAAAAGGGGTGCGTCGATAGATGTCAGCCGGCTTGACCTAGATGGCAGCCGAGTAGTCACTGTTCGTGCATGTGCCCCCAATGACTAGCCCAACTCAGTTGTCGCTGTTTAACCCTCGCAGTGATCCGAAGCACATGACACCTAATTTTGCGAGATGACAAGAAACCTTTTTAGATTTCTCACCACAACTACAGCCATGTACAACACAGCTGCACGATATGTAGACGATAGCCAATCCAAGCGTGTCTGCTGGAGTCCGGTCACATGCAAGGACGAATCGATCTTCCGTGGTTCCGCGGGGATCGTCCGAGCACCAACGTAGTACTACAACACTTCTCTAGTACTATCGCTCGTCTCCCTCTTCTATTAAGTCACCCGACTTGCGGGGCCGGGGAGTGTGCCTATGGTCGGTTCTCAATTGCCGTCCCACATGTGTGTGTGAACGCAATATGACGCGCGTTCCATTCGGAGAGCAGCGTGCCAGACCGACCGACCATCTGGGGTGCGACGTGAACGCGACGGGCGTGCTGCATACTCCGTACATGTGTACACCATTTTCTAGACGCTTTGCTCCATGGCGCGGGCGCAATCCATGGATACAAAATTAGTATACTGTATACTATTTAAAAGTCGAGGGCGGGGCTTTTCCTGCGAGGTAGGCGGCAGGGCAGTTCCGCCTAGTCGGTTCGATAGAGATGCGAGAAGACAAGGGAGTAGGCTGCTGCAAACGTAGGGCTGTGTGATTTAACAGCGAGTTACTGCTGGATAGGTGGGGCCCCGTGATTTGACTTGCCATTATCATTTTACTATGGCACTACGACTAGCGCGAGTCTCCCGATTCCTGACCACCTCCATACAGGTGCCTCTCCCAATGCTCCACCATGTAGTAGAGGCTGGCTCTTGCATGAGAGCCCACTTCTCCACTTTTTCCTTGCCTCTCTTTCCTCCACATATGCAAAAATGCCATGTGAAGCGCACTATTGTACTTACTTGCTCCTACAGGTGCTTAAGCTTGCCACATAGGCATAAAGTCTGATGTGGCAAGTTAATCAAGAAGAGAGAGACTAGTTTGGTGACCCAAGGAAGAAAGCGGTGCTAAGCACGTGTACCTAGGTGAAAAGACAATTTTGAGTCTATAGCTAATTAAATGAAGCAAACTTAGCAACACCATTTCATTGGAAGAGGTCACTCCTTGGCAAATGCAATAAATACTAGTACTCCTGTGTCCCATAATATAAGAATGTTTTTGGCACTACACTAGTGTCAAAACGTTCTTATATTATGGGACAGAGGGAGTACGAAGAAAGAGATAGAGAGGAGTAAAAAAATACACTTATAGCCAACCTTATAGCCAACCTTGTTGTAGTATGAGTGACTAAGTAATGACTATGTATGACATGCCAACATCAGATAGCCTAACGCACCGTGTTAAATCTCCAAGGGCGCGACCGCGTGAGCGACGCGACGGTCATGGTAGGCGCGACCATGATATGAGCTGCTGGCAGCCCTTGGATCTGAGATCAAACGGTCGCATGCTAAGTTGCTGAAAATTTGCAGAATAACCCTCCAGGATAGGATATTCACTCATAGGTCTAGAATCACGCCATGCAACCATTTGATCTCAGATCCAAGGGCTCTCGGAATCCCGTATCATGGGAGAATGTAAAGCCACTACCCTGCCGTTCGCACGCTGGCAGTTCGCTCCTACTCGTCTCCGCACGTCCTTTAATACTACGGCGGTTCGCTCCTAGTTATCCCATCCATTCACATTACGGCAGTTCCACTAACCCTAACCCTCCTCCCAAATCCATGGCGTCCCAAATCTCCTCGATCGGCGGTGAGTACAAGGTCAGAACCATCACCGGCGATGAGTTCGACGTCATCTACACCCGTTCTTCCATGACGGTGAAAGGATGCCTTTCTCGCTTCAGACGCATGTTCAAAGACTCAGATGATGAGTGGGTCGCTGGGCTAGATGTTGAGTACACCACAGTCACTGGGGCGAGAGAAGGATCTAAAGGACAAAGAGAGGAAGAAGCCCGCCATGATCCAGGTTTGCGTGCATGACTTATGCTTGGTCTACCACATATGCCATGCCGATGTTGAGTGCCAGGATTTTTAGGACTTCCTCGAGAGCAACCTAGTCAAATTCGTTACTGTAGACTTTGGTAACGACAAAGAAGTCCTGCGTCGGATAGGCCTCGTTTTAGGCAACACCTTCGACCTCCAAAAGAATCAGCTGGTTTTCTCTCGTAAGCCTTCAATGCTGACCCTGGCAGGAGCCATGGTTCATCCTTTGTACGGTAAAATGGAGAAACCTCCATACACATTTCATCATCATGCATGGCAGCGGAATGTACTAGATATAGACCACATCCACTATGCTGCAATGGATGGCTACCTTTGTTTCAATATCTACAAGGGTTGGATGAAGAGCAACAACCAAGTTGGTGGTTCAAACAAAGAAGTATCGGCCAAGAGGAAGAGGGACAAGGACGAAGTCGAGGACATGGACGAGGACTCCGAGTATGGTGGCAGTGTCGTTGCTCCTGGTGGTTCTAATGCAGTGTCTACCGGGATAGTTTCAAAGTTTAATTTCAGGTGTGCTTAATTTAATTTGAGGGGTGTGTTGAGCTGAGCCCCCAGCAGAACTATGTTATGTTTCTTCTTGTTATTTTAACTCTTCAGTACGTACTACTAGTATTTCTTACATTTCATCTTTTAGTTGGTATAGTACTACCACTTGTTTCTTCACATTATATATGTACAATATATATGGCCAACATCATATAGCCAACAGTTTAGTTGTCAAAGAATTCCAGGGTGCTTAGTTTTATTTGAGGGGTGGGTTGTGCTGGACACCATTATTTGACTAGCCTTTTTAATAGTACTATATGCCTAATTTGGCGACCAGCGCTCTCTATATGTACCACCTTTTTTTTAATTTCAAGTTTTGCTCCATGGCGCAACCCATCGATACTACTGATGTACAAAAGTATACATTTTTTAAAAGGCTAGAGGGCGGGGCAGTCTAGCTTGGTCGGTTTCACGAGAGGCGAGGGCCTTTGTGATTTGACGGCTCATTACTTCTGGAAGGCGGGGCCTTGTGATTTGACTCGTCGTATAAATGCAATCGACGACCTGATCGAGGAGGAGCAAAGAACCATGCGGTATACTCAAGTTTTCCACTGGAGTAGTACTGCGACGGAGGAGCACGAAACACGGTAGCCCAGTGCCATATGGCGATAAAAATGATATAATTTGCTAGTCATCTCATTGTTAGCATTGTTCTATTCATTCCCTCAAAAAAAACCATTGTACTATTCATGCCTCGCAGAGAACGTGACACGTCTTGTGAAACACCGAAGCAAAAGATGAAACACAGCAAGAAAAGAAGAAGGAAGATTATCACCCCAAATGATCTAATTCGCCATGAGTCGTGAATCGCTTCTTCATTGCCTCCACGACCTCCATCTCCTTGCGCGTCTCCTCCGCCGTCTTCTTCATTCTTTCCATGACGCGGGATTTCTCGACGCGAGCCTTCATCATCTATTCCACGGCCGCATTACGTACCTTGACAGCAGCCGGGTGCTCGATGCGGAGCTTCGCCAACTCCTCCTTTTGTCCCATGACGAGGGCCTGCAGCATCTTCATCGAGGAACTACTATTCTCATGCAGCTTCTTCCAGCCGGCGTTATTCTCCTTCAACAGGTCGATCTTGTGGCAGAGCTTCGCCTTGTCCTCCTGAAGTCACAGGATTTCGCCGGTCGCCTTCTTCTCCGAGGCAATGCTCTTCTTCAGCAGCATCACCAAGCCGGCGGTCAACTCCCCCTGCTGATTGAGCTCAGCGGGAATGTCGTCGAGGCTCTCCTTCAGCAACTCTATCAAGCCTTGGATGAACTCCTTTTGCTTATTGACGTGCTTATTGAGCTGATCGGTCATGCCGTCGAGGGATAACGACTCCAGCTCCGCCGGCTCGGCATGTTCGCCTCCGCGGCTAGGGCGCCTCAGGAGCCATCGCCTGCCCGTGAGAGATCTTTTGAGGTCTCTGCGTGGCGGCGAGCCCTCTCTTTTTCCGCAGCCTTGGTTGCCGCTCCTTGTAACGAGTAGTTCTCGACCTAGAGCTCGCTCACCGGCCATGGTAACGACGGACAAAGAAGAAGCACTTATGAGGAGGAAAGGTAGAGTAATTTTGGTTAGGTAGTTCCCCTTTTTATAACCTAAGTACTAGCACTAGTACTAATACCTGCATAGTGGGAACACGTTCAGGTTTGGTACGTACTAGTAGGTGTGAGCAGGCTTCGAATGTGATGGGAACAAGGTAAAGATTTAATTGATGGTTTTGGTTTGAGGCGAAACGGCTCCCGATGAGTTTAGCGGAACATAAATTTCAAGTACTACACTGCTCAAATGCGTAAATATTATGTTCTTTGTAAAAATTGGCACAAATCTGAAGGAGACCAATGGAAGTACTACTTAGCAACCCACGATTTAACTACTCGCATGCGCGCAGTGGAGTAATAATGTCTTTCTTCCGCCCTCACGTCCACTCAATTTGCATGCGCTATATTAATTGACCATCAATGAAGTGAACGACTTTACACGCGTCAAATTATCACATGGGGTGGATCTTGGTAACAAATTGCGTCCACTCGTGTAACCGCGTGTTCGTGCGAGGGAATGAGTGCGTGCGAGCCGTGCGTGCACATCTTCGCTTCGTGCATGTACCGCCAGTATGGCTCAGGGAGGACGAGTACATTCTTCTGGAACCAGCAGCACGTCACTGTGATCAATCCATGCAAGGAGGTCGCGACAACGCCTCCACATGTTTCACGTGGCTTCATGAACTGTAAGAGAGACACTGTGTAGCGTGCCATTGGTATTCTAATTTACGTGCTTTGCACATACTCGAAGTACTAGTAAGGTACACGTGCATTGCACGCATCAGATTTTGCAACCAAATTATGAATAAATACCACACTATAGCATGTAAGCTCTGAGTCATATATGCCTGATGTAGCCCTTCGTTTAATTCTTATAGTTCATCTCATTCAAAATCAATTAGAGGGTGCTTGGATACGTTTTAGTCCCATGACTAAAAGTAGTGAGACTAAAACATGCTAGCCTCATCCATGCTTGGATCCAAATACTAAGGAGACTAAAATCAAGTTAATGAGCATTTATTATCCTCCAAACCCTCCAATACAGAACTTCGCCGTGTTAAAGGAGAGGAGTTAAATGAGGAGAGAGAGGACTAATCCACATTTTAGTAGGGGTACCTGACTAAAATTTTTTAGTCTCAAGACTAGTTTTAGCCCCTCTTTAGTCGGGGTGCTTGGAACTTTAGTCTCTTAAAGAGACTATTTTTAGTCGAGACTAAAATAAGTCCCTTGGATCCAAGCACCCTCTTAGTTTTTATAAAAAACTAAGAACGAGAATAGGAAAAACATGGGATTATAGTGGAATGTCGTCTTGAATCCTACAGGATTGTACGAGTGTTTGATTGTGCATGGAAAAACATAGAATTCTTTCAAAGAAGTTTGAGTGGATGGGATGTTTCCTATGAAATCTAGTGCAAATGAATCATATGGAAAAATTCCTATGGTTTTACAATCCTCTGAATCAAACAACAAAGATAGGAAAAATTCCTAATGATTAGAATCCTCCAAAAATCCTTTGAGAATCCTTTGAATCAAAGAAGCCTTAATCTATTTTATGATTCATGGAATTGTGCGTTGTAAAGCATAAAGTAAAAACAAATAATGGCAATTCAACTAGAAAAAAATTTTGGGCAGTTATGATACGGAAGATTCTAGAACAAAAGAGAACCACTGTTGTTTTGAGGTTTGTGCATTATGCTTAAGTTCAACCATGGAGTCTGCTAGATTGTACATGTGGCAAAATCCGGTGGGGGCTAGAAGATGCTGCGAGGGGCCGACTGGAGGAGACTATGAAGGAATGCACAAGTGCGAGATCGGTATTTAGAGAGGGGGCGAACACGCAATGCTGTTGCCTGTGATGGCGAGCCATGAAAATAAATGAGCTAGGGGCCAAGCATTGCTAATCCTTTACGAGGAGGGTCAATTCATGAAATTAAACCTTTTTAGCAGCAATTGTCTAATGATCACATTCATATTAGCCTCAATATATAGTGATGTTAGGGGGGCAGGGCCCTTACTGCCCCTGTCTTCGCCGTTGTGCACGCGTCTGAGAGATGAAGCGGAAGGCATGGATGATGAGAGGGGGATGTTGGATATATAATTAATGTGGGTGTATTAGCTATATATGTTAATCCTATATAGAGAGGTATAGATTGATCGATGTGGACGTGGGAAAGAGGGTGAGACCTCACTGGATATATCGATTGATCAGTGTGGAAAACTTTGAAAGACCTAGCTATATACACACATACATAGAGGAACATTGATCATTGTGCATGCACGCGTGAGAGATAAAGAATGCCCGATATGATGGAGAGGGGTATGTGTGTGGGTGTGTGCCTTCATGGGAGACCGACCTGAAGAAAAAGATTACAAGCATGCGATGGATAATGCCGACTAGTAGTGTGTGTGCATGCATGCACGAGAGAAAGTTAGTGGTACAATTATAAAGTGAAGACTACTGTGTGGGTGTAAAAGAATAGGTGAGGTCATAATCAATGTAAAGTTGAATTCAAATATTTGAATAAGAGATCCTGATGTTTGAAACCCATGCATGCGTGAATATAACGGAGATCTGCGCGGTGTGGTTTGGAAACGAGCATGTTTTAATGTATACACATTGAACAAGGTCAGACTGATTTGAATTTGAGATACCGATGGCAGACATCATTTGGCCACGTCGCATCCGTGCATGGACACACTATTCTAATTGGAGATGATGGGCGGCTTCGCATCACATATCTATATCTATACCCCTATATATATATATTATCTTTTATATTTTTTTATATTGTGTGCGGGTAACTTTAACTTTGAAAGATGGTCGTTGGATGAGGCGAATCCGATGGTCCAAAGATGGTAAATTTGAGCACTATTGGCCGTTGGATATCATCTAGATTCCACCAGATTTCGCCGCATGTATAATCTAGAAGACTCCATGGTTGAACTTAAGCATAATGCACAAACATCAAAACACAAGCACTTCTTATTTGTTCTAGAATCTTCCGTATCAGAATTTCCCAAATGTTTTTCTACATGATTTGCCATTATTTGTTTTTAATTTATGTCTTACAACGCACAATTCCATGAATCTTAAAATAGATTAGCTTTCTTATAAAAACTAGATGATTTTGAATGAAATGAAATATAAGAATTAAATGAACATGTACATCATGCATATATGACTCAAAGCTTGCATGCTATAATGTGGTATTTATTCATAATTTGGTTGCCAAATCTCATGCGTGCAATGCACGTGTACCTTACTCTAGTCTAAATGGTGTTTGTGTGTGTTGTGCGTGTTGAGGTGCAAATATTATTTTTTTGGTACACGTTAAGCTTGTTCTTCCGAAATTTCAAGCCGTGCCTTGTTATGCCGATAATTCAAGCTAAGCGTCTCATCTATCGTCTTCTTGAAACTCCCGCCTCTTCAACCCGCGCCTTGTTAGCCCGAAATATTTAAGATATATCTTTGTCTCGTTGTGCTCCGACAACTCCCTCCATCTCAACCCGCGCCTTGCTATTCCGAAATTACAACGCGTGCGAAAACTCCCACCTCCTGTGAAATCCCGACACGTGAAATGCCCGTGGTACCCCTGAACCGAAAGAACCGCCTCAAATCGGTGGGGGGTACTTTCGTAACTTACCCCACATTTCGGACAAGCGCGTCTCTAAGCCATGGTTCCCCACTGCCATCCCATCTGCCCACCCATTCGTACGCCGAGGCTGCGAAAACCCGCGACGAAACCCCACACCCTGCTCCGTCCACCACCCAGCCGGAGCCTCTTCCCCGACGACGTCGTCCACAGCAACACCTCGACGTCCCTCATCCACCGTACCGGATGAGGATCCGTCGCCGATCTCATCGTCCCGCCGGTTCAGCCACTCCGTCCTCCACCTCCAAGGAGCTGCCCCGACGTTCCCCTCGTCTTTCGTGCCACCTCCATTCCCACACCACCGTCTTCACCTGCACCACCAAAAGAGCATCATCATCACTGTTTCCTCGGATGAAGCTGCGGCCTAATCGGCGCCACCAAAGAGGTTGTACACTAATCGCCGCATTTTCTTCTTGATTCGATCTCACGGTGCTGCCGGCGCTCGGTCCCGAACTGACACGGCACGGCTCCATCCACGGCAGCGTCGCCGGCCACTTCCTCCATGGTGTCGCTCCCTCGGCGGTGACGTCCACATCAGTAGGAGCTCCTGCCGCTTTAGCTCTTGCTCGTGCTTCTGCTCTGCTCTTGCTCTCGGTCCCCTGCCTGGCCTGCTCTTGCTATTGCTCTTGCTCACGCTGCTGCTCTCGCTCTTGCTCCTGCTTGCGATGCTGCTCCGATTTAGCTACACTTCAGTCGACTGAATCAACTTTTGCGTCAATCGATTTTCAGTGGGTGGGGGGGAGGCTCGCCGGGGTGAAGGAAGAACCAGCCGCAGCGGGGAGGGGGGCTCGCCGGAGAGGTACCCCACTATCTATCTTAGGGTTCAGGATGGGGGCGGTGGTCGCCGGCGGTGGCGGGGCGTTGGCGGGGCGGTGGCGTGGGGATCGCCGGAGAAAAAGCTCGGCACGGGGGGGAGGGCCTAGAGGGATGGCCGGGGCGGCGGTGGACCAGCGGTAGGGAGTGTTTACGGGGCGGGCGGGGCGGCGCACTGCCAGCCGCGGGCGGCGGAGTGCTGCTGTTTGGCCGGTGGTGGCTGGCAGCTCAGGGGGGTGGAGGTTGAAGATGAACCGCAGGCCCTTGATTTCGTATCCAACGGCTGCAATATCGGTGACGAGGAGATGAAATAGTCGATCGACCGACGTGTAGCCTCACCTTGCTAGTGCGTTCAGTTTAATGACAAAATTCAGTTTTAAAGAAAATTCAGTTTGACGGTTAAGTTCGGTTTGACGATTAAGTTCGATTTGACGGTTAAGTTCGAGAGATGAGCGGCTGATGTATTTTACATCTAGCACTTTGTGGTTATGTATTTTACGTCATGTATTGGAGATGCTATTAGAATTCCACTCAGGTTAACGTTGTTCATTGTCTCTCTTGTCCTGCTTCAGCCTCGGTGTCGTCCAACTCACCGGAGCTGCTCCAACGACGAAACCCTCCATCACAGCGGAGCAGTACGTCGGGCTCCATCTCCAGACGCCTAAGATCTTCTTCCCCTTCTCCGACAGCAAAGTCAACCGGAGCATCCTCACCGGCCAACCCAATCACGCTGAGATCGACATGGCTTCACCAAAGAGGTTGTACACTTGTTGCATCTCTTTTTTACTCTACATGTTATATATATTGTCCACTGAGCACTCATAGTAACGGGAAATATGATTATTTTATCCTACTATATGACAAGCAGTGAGGTACCATGCAACTTAGCTATCCGTGATGGACTCTCTTGAACGCCATCATTATTTATCTCTGCGCGTTTGAGCTGTACATTTGTCGATGGGCCTGGGAGTTGTGCTAGTATGGTAGTGGCCTGGGTCCAAAGTAATAGAAGTAGCACATAAACATTTTTTTTAGTGTAGGATTTTCCTTGCTCAAGCCTGCCTACTAGAATCACCAGTGCTTGAAAGGAAAAGTTAATGAAAAACATATGAATTGGAAAGTTTCCTATGGTACTACTTTTCATGAATTTGGTGCAAAGGAATGGAGCAAAGGAAAACTGTAGGATTTTTTCCTTTAGTGTCTCCTTGAAAGAAAAACCGTAGGAATTCTAATTTCCACTTCTCCTCCTTTTCATATTCCTGTTCATCAAGCACAAGACTAAGAGATAGTAGCATAATAGCATTATAACCGTACATTTTCTTGTGGTTTGAATTAATCTCACCATGCTTTTTTGCATCCTGTGATCTTCCAATTGTTGTGAATCAAACACCCGGATTGGCAGAAATCCTGTGTTTTTAAATTCTCTGTTTTGTACGTGCATTCCTATCCTATTCTTGTCTATTTCCTATCCCTGCATTGTTAGAATCCTCAAATTCAAACAAGCCCTTACTCAATTACTTCTGTTACAGATATGTGTCAAAGAAAACCTTGTGTGGTTTGTCCTGCTCCTGCTTGGGTGTTCCACCCAGCTCAGCCGCTCCAACGATGGAAGGGTTCACCACAACAGGATCCGCTCTCAGACTGTCTTCGCCGCCTCGGGTCTTCTTCCCTTGCCGCAGCTCGACAACTGCATTACCATCATCAAGCTGAAGCAGATGACCTTGAGGACTACGGGTCCGCAAGAGAGGTCGCACTCTTCCGTGTCCGCTTACGTTATGCGTCGCTTAATATGATGACCTGCTACATTATCGTCGTGTTCACCTATTAGACTCGAGTCGAGGTCCAAACTAATCTTTGAAACTTGAGTTTTTAAATGGTTGTGGGGTACATACTGGGGCAGCAATCAGTACTATCTGTCTACTATCTGGTTAATCTCCGGTGTCTACAATGAGTTTCATGTTGGGTGCAAACAAACATTAAAGGAGGCATTATCTGCTATCATTGGTTTTGGGTCTATCCACAGTTTGCTACCATCACTCTGGATTTGTGCATGCACTCCTTACATAATCTCACTATGTTTTATTCCTATGCATGCCAGTTATTGTACACAATGGAACTGATCATGTAGAGCAAAAGAGACGAGCCTTGAGTGTCAATAAAATTTCATGCAGACGTCGTTCCATGGTGGGCGCAAAGGCAGCCCCCCCTCCACCCATTTTGGATCGTAATCAAGAGGAAGATAACTGTTCTGAGGGGGATTCAGAAGGAGAAGACCACTCCTATTTACCCCATGAGGTCTTCGCTCTAACTTGGCATGCTGATGTTGGTAATATCATGCATATGGTGCCTTGCATTGCTTACTGTATACATTAAACATGTTATCTGCTTAGTTTAGACATGCTTTGTGTCAATGCCATCTGTTTAGTTTCTTTATCGTATATGTGAATCATGCAATGCCATCTTGTCGAGCCAGGCATCATATATGTGAATTTTGCAATGCCACCACAGTTGGCCATCATCTTATATGTGAATTATATCATGCCATCATTTTTTATCACGTGTTAAATTTTTCAACAATTTTAGTACATTCAATTACTCTTCATGTGCATCAGCCATTCGGCACGGTCATGGTAAAATCTGGAGTGGAAAGAAAGTCTTGAGCGAGACAATGCTATCGGCGAAGCGCATGTCTTCTTTGGTTACCGATAGCTCCTCGGAGGAGGATTGAGGAGACGGATGGCCAGTCATATTCCCCCCAAAGGTGCATGCCCTAACTTGGCGGGGTTATGTTGCTCATATCGTGCGTATGGTATCTTGCATTGCTATGTCATTTGCTTAGTTTAGACATGCTTTGTGTGAATGCCACCTGTTTAGTGTCTAATTACCATATATGTGAATTATGCAATGCCATCTTGTTGCAAGACATTATATATGTGAATTATGCAATGTTATCTTGTTGCAAGGCATTATGTATGTGAATTATGCAATGCCATGCTGTTTAGGCCAGCGTCATATATGTGAATTATATCATGCCGTCCTTTTTTTGTATTTCTCATTGCCTTTGTCGACAATGTTTCTATATTCAACTGCTCTTCCTGTGCATCAGCCATTTGAATTGGTGATGGAGAAATCTGGAGTGAAAACAAGGTCTTGAGCGAGACAATGCTACACTGCTCAAGCGAGATATCTTCTTTGATTCTGAGATAGCTCTTGAGAGGAGGATTGAGGCGGATGACCAGTCCTATTATCCCCCGAGGTGTATGCTCAAACTTGGCAGGGTTATATTACTCATATAATGCATATGTTGTATTGCAATGCTTAGTTTTTACATCATATACACAATATTGAATGCCATCTCCTTAGTTGACACATCATATGTCACGATTGCCCTCTGCTCACTTCCTTAGTATATAAACCATATATTTGAATTATGTCATGCCATGATGTTTACATAGACAGCATGTATCTGAATTATAGCATGCCAACCCATTTTCTAAAGACATAATATAGTTATATCATCTCATCCTGTTTAAATAGTCATCACATTTTAAATTATGTCATTCTATCCGTGAATTATATCATGACATCATGTTTCCATCGACATGTTTGTGATTTATGGCATGCCAACCACTTTAATAGACACATCGTATAGTTATATCATGTCATCCTGTTTACATAGTCATCATATTTGAAGTATGTCATTCTATCCTGTTTAGTTAGCCATCATACATGTGAAATTGTGTCATGCTATCCTGTTTAATTAGCCATCATATATGTGAAATTATGTCACTGCTATTCTATTTGCTTAGACAACATAAATGTGAATTATTTCATGCCCTATTTTCTTCCCTACTATCCATTGCACCTGTCTATCTTACAATGTCTGTACAAGCAATTACTTTTCTTGTTTATCAGCCATTTCAATTGGAGGGAGTGATGTTAGTATCTGTGGGAGTAAAAACACGGTCTTCAGAAAAGATCGTGCTACCTGTCGATGCAGATAGAACCACGGTTGTACTTGCCCAAGAACCAGCCCCACCACACATAACCCACACTCATGCAGTTGTACCCCTACCCGGTTGGATGAAGAACCAGCTACACCCCTTCTAACCCCAACCCCAGCAGATAGACACCCAGTTCCCGTTGACACAGCACCGTCTCCACCACAGAGCATCCAAACACGAGCAGTTCGTAAGGCAACTGCAGTGCCCAAATCACGAGGAGCACCACTCCAAACCCGAAGTCAACGCTTAAAGCAGAAGAAGAATTGTTCTCAGGTCAGGTTCCGTAGCTATGGTTCATACTACTTTGCTCTTGCATCACTGTATTAGCGATACCAACCAATTTCAAATTTGAAGGATGCAATTGAAACTCCATTGGCACAACAGGTCTGTTTTAAACCTGTTTCTTCAACGTGTTTGGCTGTTTGCTGTTGTAACTTGCTCTATGTTGATTTCAATTTCAATTGAATAAACAGTTATGTTCTCATGCCGTGCACATTACAAGTGTTGTTATTCTTTGTGTAATTTCCCACACTTATATTACATCTATGCTTTGCTTTGTCTTAAATAGATATTATTGACTGTATCTATCTTGATTTGGTAACATAAACTAGAATGATATAGACCATACTGGTGACCATACTACATAGATATATGTTTGTTTCATGTTGTTATCATGTCCACCTTGCTCTTGAACTGGTTTACCAAAATGAGTTTCATATACTACATTGTAAACTTGAGATGTGTTTGTTTGTTTCTCTTTTAGAACGCGGATAAAATATTGGAGAAGAGTACCTGTTATGCAATGGTAAAGGAAGTAATGCAGATAAGGTTCAAGATAGTGAGACATCCTGTTGGTCTCCAAGAAAGCTGATAAAAACTATATTGAAGACACGGAGACAACCCCAAAGTCCTGTCTTGATGTAGTGTTCGAAGTTCTTGGCTACCACTTCTTTGGCACCAGCTCTTGAACTTCGTTACTGAATCGGTTAAACTTCTTGAGTCTCAACTTCAAGTTGAAAGACATCAATCGAGATGTTATGCGACGAAGCCGAAGGGTGAGGAAGTCCTGCGAATTCGGATGCATACTTTACGGTGCAAAGCGGTTACTGGAGGACTTAAGCGTAAACAAGAGAAAGTTAATAAGCTTGCTAAGCATCTTGCTAGCATTATGGGTACCAGGATATTGTTTCTTGAGTTCTTACGAAGTGGTTTCAGTTACGGACTTGTTTTGCTTTGCGGCGTTTATATGTTCTTTGTGTTCCTATATTTTACCTTTGGTGGCGAACTTTGATGCCCAGTGGATATAATATGTGTAATAATAGTGATAGCCTAGTGTAAGTTGCTTGCTTATTTATTTCCTTGTTGTCTTGTTTATTTGTTTGCTTGTAGTCAGTGCAGTTATTTTTCTGTGGTTTTCTAGTGGCTGCAATAACCTATTTTTTAAAACTAGGCCACAATAAGCATACAGTAGTGACACTGGGCCTACGGGCCGTAGAAACAGTGGGCCTTCTACGGGCCGTAGAAACAGTGGGCCTTCTACGGGCCGTAGAAACAATGGTCCTTCTACGGGCCGTAGAAACAATGGGCCTTCTACGGGCCGTAGAAACAATGGTCCTTCTACGGGCCGTAGACACAATGGGCCTTCTACGGGCCGTATCATCAATGGGCCTTATACGGGCTGTATGATCGATTGGCCAAACATGGGCCAAATAGACCGCATTCTGGCCGTAAATGGGCTAGAGTTGGAATCGCCCGTTCATGGGCCGACTATAACGGGCCTCGTTAATAGGCCGTATTTTATGATGCTATGAAAACGGCCCAACGTATTAACGGACCACAAACGGGCCGACCGTCACCACAGGCTGAATTTGGCCCTGGCGAGAAAATAGCGATGTGGGCTGTAAGTAAGCGAATCTTTGGAAATGAGCCCAAGAATAAATGGGCTCGAGAAGGCGAAAGATAACATGGGCTGAAACGCATTAGCGGAATAACAGGCCGTTAATGGGTATAAAGTGATACACTGTTCTATACGGGCCAGTTTTACCACTCGCCATTAATGGGTGTAAAATGATACATTGTTCATTACGGGCCAGTTTCACCACGAGCCGTTAATAGGCCAAGAGTTACATAGGGCCTCATATGGGCCAAAAGACATCATGGGCCATACATGGGCCAAAAGTGAAAACGGGCTGGTATCATATTGGATGGCCCAGATGACGCTACTGGGCCTAATTCGAATAGGACATAATGGGCCTTGGGTTAGCGGGCTGTAAATGGGCTATATGCGAACAGGCCGTTAACATGCTTTCCATGGGCCGGCCCGCCACCTTTTGACCAAGTCAAGCGAATTGACCTTTTTCACAGCAATGGGCCTCTGTTGGGCCATGCCACGTGTCGACGTATCATAGGCGTATACATCCAATGAGTGGATGAAATTGGTCCCAGCGGTGAGCCGACACGTGTTTCCTCCAGCCAATGATGATTTTACACATGGAAAATCCCCATTGGTCGGGGATGTTAGCGGGTTATCGGATCTAAAACCCGACCTGATAGCTTAACGGCGTTCCGTTACGGTGGATGCCACGTGTCGGTCACCCTTGACGAAAACACTTCTATGACGCGTGATTTATCGTCATGTAAGTGGACAATTCTGTGATGATAATTTTCGTAATGTCATGGAACACTTCTCTGACGACCTGGTATGACTATCTTGATTCTGTCATAAATTTGTCATGGATGTACATGCATGACAAAAAACGCGACCTACTGTGACAAACACGTATCATCATGGAAGTGTATTTTTTTGGTAGTGAATATGATATAAACCCCATCTTGTTATCCTCGATGGCAACAATACAATATGTGCCTTGCTGCCCCTCATGGCGGGAAAGGACACACGCAAGATTGAACCCAAAGCTAAGCACTTCTCCCATTGCCAGAAAGAGCAATCTAGTAGGCCAAACCAAACTGATAATTTGAAGAGACTTGCAAAGATAACCAATCGTACATAAAAGAATTCAGAGAAGATTCAAATATTGTTCATAGATAAACTTGATCATAAACCCACAATTCATCGCTCTCAACAAACAGACCGCAAAAGAAGATTACATCGAATAGATCTCCACAAGAGAGGGGGAGAACATTGTATTGAGATCCAAAAAGAGAGAAGAAGCCATCTAGCTAATAACTATGGACCCGAAGGTCTGAGGTAAACTACTCACACATCATCGGAGAGGCTATGGTGTTGATGTATAAGCCCTCCGTGATTGATGCCCCCTCCGGCGGAGCTCTGGAAAAGGCCCCAAGATGGGATCTCACGGGTACAGAAGGTTGCAGCGGTGGAATTAGGTTTTTGGCTCCGTATCTGGCAGTTTGAAGTACGTAGGTATATATAGGAGGAAGAAGTACGTCGGTGGAGCAACATGGGCCCCATGAGGGTGGAGGGCGCGCCCAGGGGGGTAGGCGCGCCCCCTACCTCGTGCCTTCCTGGTTGATGTCTTGACGTAGGGTCCAAGTCCTCTGGATCACGTTCATTCCAAAAATCACGTTCCCGAAGGTTTCATTCCGTTTGGACTCCGTTTGATATTCTTTTTCTGCGAAACTCTGAAATAGGCAAAAAACAGCAATTCTGGGCTGGGCCTCCGGTTAATAGGTAGTCCCAAAATAATATAAAAGTGTATAATAAAGCCCAACAATGTCCAAAACAGAACATAATATAGCATGGAACAATCAAAAATTATAGATACGTTGGAGACGTATCAGAGGGGCATACCCAGCAGAGCGGTCCTCATCTGCATCCTTCGCCTCACTCTCCTCCCCATCAACAACCATCCTAGCAGCAGCCGCCTCGGCCACAGTAGTAGTTTTAGCCCAGGGCTTGATCACGAGTCTGATGGGGTCACAACCGGATCGGTCGGGGGCCAAAAACTCATCTTGAGGAATAGCTTCTCTCACGTCTTGAGATCAAAAAAGCGAGGTAATAGATGGGGACCTTACGGTTGAACACCGCAAACTGAAGCTTGCACCACATGATGTGGGAGGCGTCCAATGGCTGAGGCCCGAGAGGCAGCGCCTCCTCACGGAGAAGCGGCATGTCCACAAGATAAGCATGCACCTTGTCCTTGTCCCCAATGCGTGGGAAAAGAGAGTTGCGGAAGATCCGGTGCATGATGTCAAGGAAAGGGTTCAGAACCCACGCCTTCTTGCCACTTGGAAGGAGCTTCTCAACATAGTATTGCATGAGCTTGTTCTTGTTGGCAAACTCGGGGTTGGCATGAGGGCAAACTCCAACAGGCGAGTTGAGCCCCTCATCAGGTATACTGAGCAAATCCATGAACTCCTTCCATGTAGCAGTCACTTGACATCCATTGGTCATCCAGGTCATCCTCCGTTCCTCCCCAGTGTGAAAGTGTACCGAAGCAAAGAACTGGGCCACAAGCTCGGGATCAAAGTCCAGGTGAAAGGAGATCACATCCTCAATGGCAAACTGCTCCACGAGATCCAAGGCCTCGCCAAAGTAGGCACGGTTCTTCTCCTCCCTCATGTGATTCATATCAATTCAGTGCACGTCCACATAAGTGTTCTGCTTGCCCTTGATCACATCCAAATAGATGAGATTCTGCTTCTTGGTCCAGAACAGATCATTGCCTCTAATGTTGACACGAGGATTCACATAAGGGTTGATCCTCCTTCGAGAGATAAACTCTGCCAGTGGGATCTCATCCATGCCCAGGGAGGGCTCCTTCTACTTGGTGGCGGTGGTCTTGGTCCTGCGTTGGGGGGCGTTGGACCCCTCTGGGGCTTCATCTTGGTTGCGCAGACGCTTGGAACCCATGCCACGGCTGGGATTGGAATGGCGAGTAGGAGCACCGGAGCCACCACCTAAGACACAAAACACAAAACACGCACGAGAAGCGAGAAGGATCAATGCAAAGACCACAGCAAAACAGGTGAAACAAGTAGAATGCACACTTCGTAATTGCCACGAAGAATATTTGACAGCAACGGTAGTACTGCTTGTTTGCGCGGTACTAAAATTTTAGTGCCGCTCCTAGTCATGATAGTACCCAGCCGTACTGATAATCTGGGGCTCGGAGTGGCGATGGGATTATAATTGCTCTTGACTCAGTAATGCAGCGCTGAGGAAGCGGTAGTACCGTCTGATAGTACCACACACGAGATCGCGGTAGTACCGCCGCAGCGTCGAATCCGAACCAACTGAATCTGAGAACAGCGCGACAACGAGGCGGTACTACGGTTGATCAAATTTACCACGGGACAACATATCAAGTACAATTTCTATGCATCACTACTCTCCTACATCCTACTCTTGCAAAGATTTGGCATAAAATCTCATGAACAACATGCATCTCCCCAAAAGCCTAGAAGCGAAAGAGCGAACAAGAGAGAGAGGATTTGGGAGAAACCTTGTTTGATGGCAAGAGGAAGTGGTGGGGAACGATCCCACCGGTCGGAATCCGAGGAGAGCGGCTGGAGATGGAGATCTGGCGAGGGTCTCCGGCGCCGGTCTTGAGCGAGAGAGAGAGAGAGAGAGAGACGGCGAGGAGAGAAACAGACGAATGGGTATGGGGGAGTTGGGACTCCCCTGCCCGCTCTTAACCCCCACGCGCACTCAGCAGCACGGTAGTACTACATGTCATCGCGGTAGTACCGCCCGGGCGGAAGTACCACACCGTAGCGGTAGTACCGTTCCCGGTGACGATAAAAATTACTGCCAGCGGCGGAGTCTTGATAATACCGTGCGCTCCTCACTCGGTAGTATCGTGGAAGGCGGCGGTAGTACCGTGAGCTCAAGAAGATGCAAGTTTCAAGAAAGGGAAAAACGAAGTCTTTGCAAGGCAACCTTCAAGCAAATGGAAACACCAAAACGCTGACACACGGGACAACTCGAACAAGAAGGACACGACGAAAGGAAGACAAGAGACAACAAGGACTAAGACACTCAACACAACCTGTCTAAAGAGAGGGCGGTGGCCGGAGCCACCTATGTTTGAGTCAATTGGTATGGCACCGCGAAGAATTATCCTTGGGCCCATGACCAAAGCTCGTCTTTGAAGCACAAGTACCATAAAAAATGGCTAATGTGAACGAGTTGACCAATTTATGCATAATGGGGGGGGGGGGAGAGTTCATTGAGAGAACAACACTCCCCTTATGTCCATGCCTACACCTAAACAAGATAACATGATGAGTATGGTGGGATGTGCAAGGGTTCAAGCAACATTGCTCGAATCAATGATATTTAGCTCATGCCTTAACTCGCAAAATCTTGCTTCATCCAAGGGCTTCGTGAAAATATCTGTAAGGTTATCATGAGTGTTGACGTAGTTGAGCTCGATCTCCCCTCGTCTAATGTGATCCCGGATGAAGTGATACCGAATCTCAATATGCTTTGTCTTGAAGTGTTGCACCGGGTTGAGAGAAATCTTGATGGCACTTTCATTGTCACACCAAAGAGGCACTTTGTCACAAATGACACCATCATACTTTAAAGTTTGCCTCATCCATAGGAGTTGTGCACAACAACTACCGGCCGCCACATACTCCACTTGATTGGACGAGAGACACACAACTTTGCTTCTTAGAAGACCGACTTACCAAAGAGCAACCAAGGAATTGGCACCCTCCGGAAGTGGAATTCCTATCCACTTTGTTTCCCGCCCAATCCGAGTCCGAATAACCAACAAGCTTGAAGTTCGTCCTCTTGGGTACCATAAGCCAAAGTTTGGGGTATGAGCCAAATATCGAAAGATTCGCTTGACCACCACAAAGTGACTTTCCTTAGGTGTGGCTTGAAACCGTGCACAAATTCCCACACTCAACATGATATCCGGTCTAGATGCACAAAGGTAAAGCAAGGAGCCAATCATGGAGCGATATACCTTTTGATCCACCGCTTTACCATTGGGATCAATGTAAAGTTGGCACTTGGTGGGCATTGGAGTGGAAGCCGGCTTGACATCACTTAGCTTGAATCTCTTTAGCATGTCTAGAGTGTATTTGGCTTGGTTGATGAAGGTTCCTTCTCTTCATTGTTTGACTTCGAAACCGAGGAAGAACTTCAACTCTCCCATCGACGACATCTTGAACGTAGAGGTCATGAGAGTGGCAAATTCCTCATTGAAAGCTTTGTTAGGGGAACCAAATATAATATCATCAACATATAGTTGGCACACAAACAACTCCCCTTTGACCTTCTTAGTAAAATGAGTGGGATCGATTTGCCCAGCTTCAAATCCACGATCTTGCAACAACTCGGTAAGGTGGTCATACCATGCACATGGGGCTTGCTTAAGGCCATAGAGTGCCTTATCGAGTTGATACACATGATCGGGGAAGTAGGGATCCTCGAACCTGGGGGGTTGCTTGACATAAACCAACTTATTAATAGGACCATTAAGAAAAGCACTCTTCACATCCATTTGTTGTAACTTAAAGTTATGATGGGAAGCATAAGCAATCAACAAACGAATGGATTAGGCGAGCAACGGGAGCAAAGGTTTCACCATAGTTGATACCCTCGACTTGGGGATAGCCTTGTGCTACCAATCGTGCCTTGTTGCGAACTATGGTCCCATGGGCATCTTGCTTGTTCCCCGTTGGCCTTGGAACCAATCTACACACCTTGTTGTACTCGAAGTTGTTGAGTTCTTCATGCATGGCATTGAGCCAATACGGATCTTTGAGCGCCTCATAGACCTTTTGCGGTTCAACACAAGAGACAAATGCGTGATGTTCACAATAGTTTGCCAATTGTCTCACAGTGCTTACCCCTTTTGAATGCTTAAGCACATTCTTCATGAGATGACCCTTGGTGGAGAGCTTGGAGACAATCTTGGCGGCACGACGCTCCAATTCCTCCTCGGGGGTGAGTTGAGGAGCGGTCACTTGATCATCTTGAGCGCCGTCTTGAGCATGTTCTTGATCTCGAGGAAGCTCTTGATCTTGAACTTGCTCGAAGGAGAGAACTTGACCTTAGGCATCACTTGATGTTTCAACACAATCTTGAGATTGGTCTTGCCCTTGGTCTTGTTCATGAGGTTGAGGGCCTTCACTTTGTTCTTCGAAAGCGTGTGGGCCTTGGGTTGGTGATGGCTCCACTTGAATGGAGCATTGTCCTTCTCCTTTGGCCACAAGGGGTTCCTCAATGGTTAGGATAAAACCAACTCCCACTCTTCTTATGGCTTGAGGAGAATTTCATCACCTACATCACAAGTGCCACTTTGCTCCACTTGGGAGCCGTTATTCTCATCGAACTCCATGTTACACGTCTCCTCAATAAGTCCCATGGACTTATTGAGGACACAGTAAGCATGAGAGTTTGTAGCATAACCAACAAATATGCCCTCATAAGCTCTAGACTCAAATTTAGACAAACGAACACCTTTCTTGAGAATGAAACACTTTCACCCGAACTCCCGAAAGTACTTGAGGACAAGGTGTAAGGGCATCTTTAGCCCTAAGATGTTTTGGTGATTGATGACAATGCTTTTGCGGACTAATCGTGTGCACTGAGCTTTTCAGAGATTCATCCTTTGGCATGAGACGATTCCCTCCCCTCGTAGTTTGAAGCGAAGACGGTGTAGTCTTTTCGATTCAGTTTGGCGGACTAGTTTCGTAGAGATCACCGTACTATCAAGAGGGGGTCCGTTTTGGAAAGGCTAGGGTGGAATCATCACGAACACAACCCTTGAACACCCTACGAGCCTTTCCACATCAATGGAGAGCTTCGTTCTTGTCCTCTTTGTGCCTTCTACAGTGCGGCGGTAGTACTGCGGGCGGAGGCGGTAGTGGGTGCTATAAGCAGCGATGCCGCTCCACGGTGGTAGTACCGCTTGTAGCCCCAACCGTAATGCCGCTGCGGTTTTCGTGCTAGTGCCGCCTCGATTCGAGGGCTCGTTTTTTAATGTCGGACTTTCACGGTACCAGCAGCGGCAAGAGAAGCGGTAATCTGGCTCTCGGCGGTAGTACCGCTTAGGCTTTTAAGCGGTAGTACCGTGGCCTAATGATAATACCGCTCTCTGCGGGGCTGGTGGAGGGGTAACGGTTGGTTTGTTCCCCCCACTATATAAGTGGGTCTTCTTCTCCAAAGTTGACTTACCTCTTCCCCCAAAAGCTCCATTGTTGCTCCAAGCTCCATTTTCGCCCGATCTCTCTCCCTAGCCAATCAAACTTGTTGATTTGCTCGAGATTGGTTGAGAAGGCCCCGATCTACACTTCCACCAAGAGAAATTTGATTCCCCACTAATCCCTAAGCGGATCTTGGTACTCTTGGGTGTTTGAGCACCCTAGGCGGTTGAGGTCACCGTGAAGCCATATTCCATTGTGGTGAAGCTTCGTGGTGTTGTTGGGAACCTCAATTAAGTTGTGGAGATTGCCCCAACCTTGTTTGTAAAGGTTGATTACGCCTTCAAGGGCACCAATAGTGGATTCACGGCATCTTGCATTGTGCGAGGCGTGAGGAGAATCTGATGGCCCTAGTGGCTTCTTGGGGAGCATTGTGCCTCCACACCGCTCCTATGAGCGTACTTCCCCTCAAAAGGAAGGAACTTCGGTAACACATCCTCGTCTCCACCGGCTCCACTCTTGGTTATCTCGTGTCTTTACTTGTGCAAGCTTATTTGTGTTATATCCTTTGCTTGCTTGCGTGCTTTTGTTGTTGCATCATATAGGTTGCTCACCTAGTTGCATTTCTAGACAACCTACTCTGATGCAAAGTTTAATTTGGTAAAGAAAAGCTAAAAATTGTTAGTTGCCTATTCACCCCTCTCTAGTCAACTATATCGATCCTTTCAATTGGTAGCAGAGCCTCGTCTCTTTTTATGGACTTTACCGTCTGAAGAGTATGGTTGACATCGAAGAGTATGTGGGAGAGCACTCCGGTGCGAATCTGATATAAATCTCTACGGAGATGGGGGTAACTTCGATCTCACGTGAGGAATTCAATGTGGCGTTGGACACATTGAAAACCTCCATGACGACCGAGGTCAAGGACATGTTTAAGGAATTCTTAGAAGGGCTTAAACTTTCCACCGCACCCGTGAAAGTGGGTGATCCCGCCAACACGGTGACGGATGCTAACCCGACAAGGGGAAGCTACTAGTGAAAAGCTCCTTTGTCTAGTGATAAGAATGGCACCGACATCTTTGCCCATGTGCAACCTCCACCCGTTTATGGTGGACCGATTCCTTCTACTCATTTGAATCATGCGGTCCTCCCCCAAGATTGATAAAAAGGAGGACTTTGATTCTTGGGTCTATCGTTTTAAGCGTCATGTAAATCATGTGAACACTAACCTTTGGACAATCATTGAAGAAGGTTTTTATCCGCATGACCGGAGCAACTTCACTCCTAGAGAAGCCGTGGATGATCAATTCAATGAGAATGCTCTCTTCATCATCCAAGAAGCAATCCTTCCCGAAGACCTCCCGCATCTCCGTCCCTACTCATTGGCCAAAGAAGCTTGGCACAGAGTGGTTTCCCTCTATCGGGGAAGCACAAGCATTCAATGTTCCAATTATGAAGTGGTACAAGATGAAGCCGATGAGTTTGCAATGAAAGAAGATGAAGAACCTCGTGAGCTCTATCGGAGAGTTACCAAGCTCGCGGTCTCTCTCCGGGATCATGGAAGTAAGGACACGAATGACAATTGGATCAAGCGCAAATTCCTCAAGGCAATGATGCCCTACCACAAAGCCATGTCCTCTGTCATCCGTCAAAGGCCGGACTTCCACACCTTGTCCTCAAGTGATGTGTTGGATGAGTTTGTGGCTATGAGCATATTGGACAAGACCGCCGACAATGCGGTGCTTCGCTCCCAAAGAGCAAAGAAGCCCAACCTTGCATTGAAGGCCAAGGTTTGTGTCGAAGAAGAAGAAGAGGAGGAAGAAGAGGAGAGCAACCTCGACAATACAAAGTATGCCTATCATGAACACATGGCCCTTGCTTCAAGGAAATTTTGGAGCAAGAAGAACTCAAGGCTCAACTTCAACAAGAGCAGCTCAAGTGGGCGCAAAGGGCAAGCAACAAGTGAGGACTTTCTTCAATTGTGGCAATGTGAGTCATTTTGTTGCGGAGTGCCCGTATGAGAAGAGGGAAGACAATGGTGGGAAGCTCATCCGTAAGGACAAGGCCAAGTCTTTCCCCAACAAGAGCAACTTCATCAAGAAGACTCCTCACAAGGCTTTGGTGGTACAAGAAGAGTACAATGAGGATGATGATGATGATGAAGATGGTGAGTCGGTTGCCATGGCCTCCGTTGCCATTGTGACGACTTGTCGGGTGTCTCTCTTCGACTCACCCAATGAGAGCATCACCGCCAAGTGCCTCATGGCTAAAGCCACCAACAAGGTAACCCCCAATATCAAAACTACCATCATCAATTATTCTTCTTCGACGGATAGCATTGATGAACATGAGGGAACTAATGTGGAGGAGAATGAGTTTGAGGTCTTTATGGGTAAACTAAAGGGCAAATCCAAAAAGCACTTCGTTGCTCTCTTGGAACAACTTGGTGAAGACAATGACATGATCGAGGCTCACGAAGATACCATCTCTAAGATGGAGGGGCATAGTCGTGACTATGCCAATGAGATTTTGGATCTTTCCAATTCTCTTGAGGAAGAGTGTGGTATTCATTTGGCTCTTGACGAGTTATACAACGATGATCATGCTAAATTAAAGAAAGATCTTGATCATGCTCTTGTTGTTTCACGTGTGCTAAACTCCGAGAAGGCAAAGCTTGGGGTTGATCTAGCTAGACTCAGAGAGGAGTTTGACATTCTCGACACGGCTCACAAAGTCTTGAAGGGCGTTCATGCTAGCCTCAAAGAGTGTCATGATCAACTCCAAGTAAAGCTAACCAAGGAGAAAGCCACCTTTCCTCATATGGTTTTAATTGATAATGCAAATGCTACTAACCCGTGTTGTGAGCATGTGCATCTTGTTGAGAGAATGCTAAGTTGAAGGAGCAACTTGAGAAAGGCCTTGTTGCATGCATACAAGGTGAGAAGAACCTCAACGACCTTTTGAGTAATCAAAAGGAAGTTGTAGCCAAGGAGGGGCTGGGTTACTTTTAAGCCCAAGAACAAGAAGAAGAATGACAATACCAAGCGACCTCCTCCTCTCAAGCAAGCGTTTGTGAAGGAAGGAGAGGTGCTCCCAAGAAGAAGAAGAACAATGAGAAGGGTGGTAATGTCAAGAAGGGCAATGCCACCCCTTCCAACCAAGCCGGCGACTTTAACCCTTCTTATGTGTTGTGCTTGGTGCTAGTGATGGGCATGTCTATGCCAAATTTGTTAGTTCTCCTTATGAGTACATTGAATGGTCTATTTGGGTTCCTAAGACCCTTGTCACTAACATCAAAGGACCCATTACAAAATGGTTACCTAAATCCAAGCATTGATCTCTTGTAGGTGTTTGCTTAGGTGGGGGATCATGGTTGCTTTCGATAGTGGAGCTACAAATCATATGACGGAAGCAAGGACTTGGTGGTGGGCGTTCACAAGATTCCATCCATGCCCACCAATGTCGAGTGGGGTGATGCCTCATTTTCTAAGGTATTGGGACTTGGCAAGGTTGTCATTTCTCATGATCTCATGATCGAGAAGGTCATGCTTGTTGAGTCCCTTGCATACAATTTACTTTTCGTTCGTCAACTTGCAATCATGGGCTTTGCCACTTTCTTTGATATTGATACCGTGGCCCTCTTGTGGAGCAAGACTCTTAAAGTAGCCTTTGTTGGGCATGTCGAGAATGGTCTATATGTGATTAACTTTTGGGCGACCCACTAAGACCGCGACATGCCTAATGGCTAAAGTTGGCGTGGGATGGCTTTGGCATCGCCGTTTAATACGTCAATATGAGATCTTTGCAAAGTCTTCTCAAGGGGGACCATGTCCATGGACTAACCAACGTTAGTTTTGCCAAAGATCGTGCTTGCAGTGCTTGTATCGAAGGAAAGCTACATGAGAAGGCTCACCCTCCCATGACTTTGATTTACTCAAAGAGGCCTTTGGAGCTCCTTCACATGAATCTCTTTGGGCCTCCATCCTTTGATAGTCCTGGGGGTAGAAAGTATTGCTTGGTGATTGTGGATGACTATTCAAGATACACTTGGGGTATATTTCTTCAAGAGGAAGAGCGAGACCCAACAAACCGTCATTGACTTTGGAAATGAAGCTCAACGTCAACACAATGCAAAGATCTTGACAATAAGGAGTGACAAGCGGCACGAGTTCAAGAACTACACCTTGGATGAGTTTCTTAGTGATGAGGGGATCAACCATCAATATTCCGCTCCATACACCCCTCAACAAAATGGTGTTGCGGAGAGAAAGAACCGGGCGTTGATGGATGCGGCAAGGACCATGATGGCGGAGTTCAAGTCTCCATACAACTTTTGGGCCGAAGCCATCAACACCGCGTGTCATGCATCAAATCGTCTCTCTCTTTGCAAAGGCTTGAACAAGACTCCTTATGCGATACTCAGCCCAACCTCAAGTACTTTCGGGTGTTCGGGTGTAAGTGTTTCATTCTCAAGAAAGGTGTTCATTTGTCCAAATTTGAAGCTAGAGATCATGAGGGCATATTTTTTGGTTATGCTACAAACTCCCATGCTTACCGTGTTCCCAATAAGTCCACGGGACTTATTGAGGAGACTTGTAACATGGAGTTTGATGAGAATAACGGCTCCCAAGTGGAGCAAAGTGGTACTTGTGATGTAGGTGATGAAATTCCTCCCAAGCCATAAGAAGAATGGGTGTTGGTCATATCCTACCCATTGAGGAACCCCTTGTGGCCGAAGGAGAAGCACAATGCTCCACCCAAGTGGAGCCATCACCAACCCAAGACCCACACGCTTCCGAAGAACAAAGTGAAGGCCCTCAACCTTGTGGACAAGATCAAGGGCAAGATCAACCTCAAGATGGTGGTGAACCACCAAATGATGCCCAAGGTCAAGTTCTCCCCCTCGAGCAAGTCCAAAATCATGAGCAAGCTCAAGATCTAGAACAAGCTCAAGATGGCGCTCAAGATGATCAAGTTACCCCTCCGCGTCTCACTTCCGAGGAGGAATTGGAGTGTCGTGCCGCGAAGATTGCTTCCAAGCTCACCACCAAAGATCATCTCATGGAGAATGTGGTTGGAAGCCTAAGAAAGGGGGTAAGCACTCGTAGACAATTAGCAAACTATTGTGAACATCATGCGTTTGTCTCTTGTGTGGAACCCCAAAAGGTCTACGAGGCGCTCGAAGATCCGGATTGGCTCAATGCCATGCATGAAGAACTCAATAACTTCGAGTACAACAAGGTGTGGGGATTGGTGCCAAGGCAAACGGGAAACCACAATGTCATTGGAACCAAGTGGATTTTCAAGAACAAGCAAGATGCTCATGGGACCATCGTTCAGAACAAGGCAAGATTGGTGGCACAAGGCTACTCCCAAGTCGAGGGTATCGACTACGGTGAAACCTTTGCTCTCGTTGCTCGCCTTGAATCCATTCGCTTGTTGATTTATTATGCTTCTCATCAAAACTTTAAGTTGCAACAAATGGATGTTAAAAGTGCGTTTCTTAATGGTCCTATTAATGAGTTGGTATCGTCAAGCAACCCCCTGGGTTCTAGGATCCCTACTTTCCCGATCATGTGTATCAACTCGACAAGGCACTCTATGGCCTTAAACAAGCCCCACGTGTGTGGTATGACCACCTTACCGAGTTGTTACAAGACCGTGTATTTGAAGTTGGGCTAATCGACCCCACTCTTTTTACTAAGAAGGCCAAAGGGGAGTTGTTTGTATGCCAACTATATGTTGATGATATTATCTTTGGTTCCCCTAACAAAGCTTTCAATGAGGAATTTGCCGCTCTCATGACCTCCAAGTTCAAGATGTCTTTGATGGGAGAGTTGAAGTTCTTCCTTGGTTTTGATATCAAGCAAAGAAGAGAAGGTACCTTCATCAACCAAGCTAAATACACCAAAGACATGCTCAAGAGATTCAAGCTAAATGATGTCAAGCCGGCTTCCACTCCAATGCCTACCAAGTGCCAACTTGACATTGATCCCAATGGTAAAGCGGTGGATCAAAAGGTATATCGCTCCATGATTGGATCCTTGCTTTACATTTGTGCATCTAGACCGGATATCATGTTGAGTGTGGGAATTTGTGCACGATTTCAAGCCGCACCTAAGAAAAGCCACTTTGTGGTGGTCAAGCGAATCTTTCGATATTTGGCTCATACCCCAAACTTTTGCTTGTGGTACCCAAGAGGAGCAAACTTCAAGCTTGTAGGATATTCGGATTCCGATTGGGCGGGAGACAAAGTGGATAGGAAGTCCACCTCCGGAGGGTGCCAATTCCTTGGTTTCTCTTTGGTAAGTTGGTCTTCTAAAAAGCAAAGTTGTGTGTCTCTCTCGTCCACCAAAGCGGAGTATGTGGCGCCCGGTAGTTGTTGTGCTCAACTCTTATGGATGAGGCAAAGTTTAAAGGATTACGGTGTCATTTGTGACAAAGTGCCTCTTTGGTGTGACAATGAAAGTACCATCAAGATTTCTCTCAACCCGGTGCAACACTTCAAGACGAAGCATATTGAGATTCGGTATCACTTCATCCAGGATCACATTAGGCGAGGAGAGATCGAGCTCAACTACGTCAACACTCATGATAACCTTGCATATATCTTCACGAAGCCTTTGGATGAAGCAAGATTTCGCGAGTTAAGGCATGAGCTAAATATCAGAGATTCGAGCAAGGTTGTTTGAATCTTTGCACAACCCACCACACTCAATGTGATGTCTAGTTTAGGTGTAGGCATGGACATAGGGGGACTGTTGTTCTCTCAATGAACTTTCCCTCCCCCCATTATGCATAAATTGATCAAATCTTTCACATAGCCATTTTTTATGGTACTTGTGTTTCAAAGAGGAGTTTTGGTCATGGGCCCAAGGTTAAAATCTTCGCGGTGCCATACCTCTTGACTCAAAAATAGGTGGCCTCGGGCACCGCCCCTCTCTTGAAGGGGTGCGTCTTCTGTCCTCTTGCTAGTGTTCCTTGTGGTTTCTTGGTTTTCGGTTTGTCTTTCCTTGTCTTTTGAGCCGTGCGTTTTAAACTCTAGTTTTGATGTGCACTGGGCGGTACTACCGCTGGTGGCGCGGTACTACTGCATACGTTGTTAAGCGGTACTACCGCCCGCTACCGCGGTACTACCGCTGGGGACGAGTTCAGGGGGTTAAGTCGTGGGCAGGGGTGGTTTTCTCCCCCATACCCATTTGCTTCGTTCCCCAGCTACTCTCCTTGTCTCCAGCGCCATCTCGCCGCGGAAGGGCTCCGGCGGCCCTCCGTCTCCGGGTCGTCCCTCTCCATTTCCTTGGTGGAGTCGATCCCCACCTCTTCATCTTGCCATGGATGCGGTATTGCCCTTGTTCCTCTTCTCTTTTTGTCTAGATTTCAGATCTGGTGTTTAGGGGCAATAGTGGTTGCATCTCTAGTTTTTAGCTAAAACTAGGCTTGAGTAGGTTGGAGAAGGCAACTAGACTCGTTGGATTGATATTTGGTAGGTTTATTTTTGAATTTGGCATCTCCGGTAGTGCGGATCTTTTTAAATGGCAGTAGGGAACTGTTGTTCCTCGTCTCGGCGGTACTACCGCCCGGTCAGCCGGTACTACCGTGCGGCGGCACTAGAGTGGTACTACCGCTCAAGCGGTACTGCCGCGGGTGGTCGCGGTACTACCGCTTGATGCCCAGTTCCATCATATCCTACTACATATTGATCTTTGTTTGGTTTGTTTGTTGGTTTTTGATCGTTCTTTCTGGCTGCTTCGTGTGTCCGTGTGTTTGGTTCCAGGTGATGAACATCCTGAGCAGCAAGCCCGCCGTGTCAACCCGAAGCGTTCCACGTCAGCGCTACCGCTTACGAGTGCATTGGTGGTTCCTCAATGCTCCACCACCGCCAATGGGTGCTTCTTCAAGCGCTAATCCCCCTCCCAAGAAGATGCACTTAGCAGACCCGAAGCCTAGTGGGAAGAACGTGGTGAGATGTCCTCCAAGGAATTCTAGGACAGGCGTCGCCGCAATCCTTATGTTGAAGACCAAGACCCCGCCTTTGTCAATCGTCCGTTCTGGAACCGCTTTCAGTATGCCACCTACTTTCAAGTGATCAAGTCTAAGAAGAACCTCTTTGTCAATGTTCACTCCATCAATACGGATGCTATGGAGCAGGACCACAGTACTTTGGTGAAGCCCTTTGGATGTGCTCTCGGTTGAACATTCTCGGGATCATGCAGTTCAACAAGGACTTTGATCTTTGACTTGGTGGCTCAATTCTTTGCCACTGTCCATCTAGGAACTGATGAAAACAGGACTCTGACTTGGATGACGAATGGGAAGCTGCTAGTTGTCAAGTGGAAGGCTTTCATGGAGTTGCTTGAGGTGGTAGATCAAGGGCTTGAGTCTCCAGTCGGGTTCCGTCCTCACCAAAATGTTACCTCCACTCACAAGCAAGCTCTCAGCCCTCTTGCATTAAGAAGGTCAATCCACGAGACTAAGAAGACAACCTATGAGCTGCCTGCCTTTACGGATATCCTTCACCATGTGTTCCATGAGACTCTCTTCCCTCGTATCGGGAATGCGGATCGGGTTCATTCCTATCTTGTGGACATGCTTCTCTTACGCCACATGAGAAGGAGGCAAACAACTTGGCGAGTCCTGGATATCTCTCATGTGATGTGGTGCGAGCTTCTTTCTGCTGTGTCTGGCGCAAGTGCACGATCTATGCTCCGTTCATCATGTTACTCATTGAGAAAGCACAGGCGCACCTATCCAGGAGTCATTGAAGCTGGAGAGTTGGTTTCTCATGAGATCAAGCGTCTGAGGAAGAAGGATAATTGGGGTACCTCCGTTCCTCAAACTGGGGCTCCACCTTCTGCGGCTGCCATGGAGACCGAGGGCGAGGCTGATTCTGAGCCTTCTGAGGCAGAGCCCTCTTGGGCAAAGAAGCTCAAGCTCAAGATGAAGAAGCTTTTCTGTATGGAGTCTCACAGTCAGTACATGACACATGTGGCTGAGAAGAAGGCAAGGTGCCATCACAAGGAGCTTATGCGTCAGTTGGGTGCGACTGTCACCAGCGGCTCTGAGGGTCAGATCATTGAGGAAGAGGAGTGGGTCCAGCAGCACTATCCATGGACTGATTCAGATGCCGAGCAGTTTCCGACTAAGGATGGTGGTGCAGACGTCTGATGTTCGAGATCTTCAGTTTGATCTCACCTAGAGCTTTAGGTTCGCTCTTTGCCCCTTTTGGTGTCTCGATGCCAAAGGGGGAGAGAGTCTAGGGATTTGTGTCGTTGAGTTGCGAGTGTGTCTTTGTGGTCTTTGTGGTTTCGGTGTGTTTGCTCGCCAATTGCTTTATTTGGTTTTGTGTCAGTGAGACCTAAGTTCTAGTCATATGGTGTGAGAAATATGCTACCCTATCTCTATCTTATTATTATCTATGTCTCTAGTCATTTGGTATCATATGAGTTGCATTCTTATTATGTTATTTATATACCCTGCTCTCATGGATCGTGCGTAGTTTGTTGATCTCTAAAATACAGGGGGAGTGTTGATCCTAGTATGTGTGCCGTGCAGTCCAAAGCACTTATCTTGATGGCACACATCTAGGGGGATCCCGTCTCTATTTTAGAGATGTGGGGTTTGCTTATGACCGTTATCTTTCTATGTTTCGTGCAAATCCCGTATTGTCATCAATCCACCAAAAAGGGGGAGATTGTAAGAGCATCTTTAGCCCTAAGATGTTTTGGTGATTGATGACAATGCTTTTGCGGACTAATCGTGTGCACTGAGCTTTTCAGAGATCCATCCTTTGGCATGAGATGATTCCCTCCCCTCGGAGTTTGAAGCAAAGACGGTGTAGTCTTTTCGATTCAGTTTGGTGGACTAGTTTCGTAGAGATCATCGTACTATCAAGAGGGGGTCCGTTTTGGAAAGGCTAGGGTGGAATCATCACGTACACATCCCTTGCACACCCTCCGAGCCTTTCCACTTCAATGGAGAGCTCGTTCTTGTCCTCTTTGTGCCTTCTCTGGTCTGGGGCGGTAGTACCGCTTGGGTGCTATAAGCGGCAGTACCGCTCCACAGCGGTAGTACCGCTTGTAGCCCAACCGTGTAATACCGCTACGGTTTCGTGCTAGTGCCACCTCGATTAGAGGGTCGTTTTTAAATGTTGGACTTTCTACGGTACCAACCCTTGGCGAGAGAAGCGGTAGTACCGCTCTCGAGCGGTAGTACCGCGGGTAGGAGCGATAGTACCGCTTAGGCTGTTAAGCGGTAGTACCGCTGGCCTAGTGGTAGTACCGCTCTCTGCGGGGGCTGGTAGGGGGTAACGGTTGGTTTGTTCCCCCCACTATATAATTGGGTCTTCTTCTCTAAAGTTGACTTACCTCTTCCCCCAAAAGCTCCATTGTTGCTCCAAGCTCCATTTTCGCCCGATCTCTCTCCCTAGCCAATCAAACTTGTTGATTTACTCGGGATTGGTTGAGAAGGCCCCGATCTACACTTCCACCAAGAGAAATTTGATTCCCCCACTAATCATTAGCGGATCTTGGTACTCTTGGGTGTTTGAGAACCATAGACGGTTGAGGTCACCGTGAAGCCATATTCCATTGTGGTGAAGCTTCGTGGTGTTGTTGGGAGCCTCCAATTAAGATGTGGAGATTGCCCCAACCTTGTTTGTAAAGGTTAGATGCATACCTTCAAGGGCACCAATAGTGGATTCCACGGCAACTTGCATTGTCTTGGCGTGAGGAGAATCTGATGGCCCTAGTGGCTTCTTGGGGAGCATTGTGCCTCCACAGCTCTAACGGAGATGTACTTCCCCTCAAAAGGAAGGAACTTCGGTAACACATCCTCGTCTCCACCGGCTCCACTCTTGGTTATCTCGTGCCTTTACTTGTGCAAGCTTATTTGTGTTATCTTTGCTTGCTTGCGTGCTTGTTGTTGTTGCATCATATAGGTTGCTCACCTAGTTGCATTTCTAGACAACCTACTTTGATGCAAAGTTTAATTTGATAAAGAAAAGCTAAAAATTGTTAGTTGCCTATTCACCCCCCCCCCCCTCTAGTCAACTATATCGATCCTTTCACAAGGTGTGGAACTTCGGCCTTTGACGAATGACGGAGGACATGGCCTTGTGGTAAGGCATCATTGCCTTGAGAAATTTGTGCTTGATCCAATTGTCATTCGTGTCCTTGCTCCCATGATCTTGGAGTGAGACCGCGAGTTTGGTTACTATTCGATAAAGCTCACGAGGTTCTTCATCTTCTTTCATTGCAAAATCATCGGCTTCATCTTGCACCACTTCGTAGTTGGAGCGTTAAATGCTTGTGCTTCCCCGGTAGAGGGAGACAACACAATGCCATGCATCTTTGGCCATGGCGAAAGGGCGAATATGAGGAGATCTTGGGTGGAATTGCATCTTGGATGATGAAGAGAGCATTATCATTGAATTGATTATCTGCGGCTTCTCTAGGGGTGAAGTTGCTTATGTCATGTGGATAGAAACCTTCTTCAATGATTCTCCAAAGATTAATATTCACATGATTTAAATGACGCTTAAAGCGATAAACCCAAGAATCAAAGTCCTCATTTTTCACAATCTTAGGGGGAGGACCGGCATGATTCAAATGAGGAAGGAATCGGTCCACCATAACAAGTGGAGGTTCCACATGGGCAAAGATGTCGGTGCCTATCTTACCACTAGAAGAAGGAGCTTTTTCACTAGTACCTTATCACTTGTTGGAGTTAGCATCCGTCACCTTGATAGTGGGATCACCCACTTTTAGCAGTCTTGATTGGATAGTTTAAGGCCTTCAATGAATTTATTAAACATGCTTTCAACCTCGGTCGTCATGGAGGTTTTCAATGTGTCCAAAGCCACATTGAATTCCTCATGAGAGACCGCAGTCCCCCCATCGCCCGTAGACGAGACTGGATTCGCACCGGAGTGCTCCTCCACACCGTCGGCGGTGTCAACCATAGTCTTGGACGACAAAGTCCTTAATAAAGAGGCGAGGCTACGATACCAAATGAAAGGATCGATATAGTTGACTAGAGGGGGTGAATAGGCAACTAACAATTTTTAGCTTTTCTTTACCAAATTAAACTTTGCATCAAAGTAGGTTGTCTAGATATGCAACTAGGTGAGCAACCTATATGATCGACAACAACAAACACACAAGCAAGAAAGGGATATAACACAAATAAGCTTGCACAAGTAAAGGCACGAGATAACTAAGAGTGGAGCGGTGAAGGCGAGGATGTGTTACGAAGTTCCTTCCTTTTGAGGGTAAGTACGTCTCCGTTGGAGCGGTGTGGAGGCACAATGCTCCCCAAGAAGCCACTAGGGCCACCGTATTCTCCTCACGCCCTCACACAATGCGAGATGTCGTGATTCCACTATTGATGCCCTTGGAGGCGGCAACCGGACCTTTACAAACAAGGTTGGGGCAATCTCCACAACATAATTGGAGGCTCCCAACGACACCACGAAGCTTCACCACAATGGACTATGGCTCCGCGGTGACCTCAACCGTCTAGGGTGCTCAAACACCCAAGACTAACAAGATTCGCAATGGATTAGTAGGCGGAATCAAATTTCTCTTGGTGGAAGTGCAGATCGGAGCCTTCTCAACCAATCCCTAGAAAATCAACAAGTATGATTGGCTAGGGAGAGAGATCGGGCGAAAATGGAGCTTGGAGCAACAATGGATCTTAGGGTTGGAAGAGGTGGTCAACTCGGAGAAGAAGACACCCCTTATATAGTGGTGGGAAAAATTGTCGGTGTACAGAAAGAAGGGTACACCTTTTGACTGTGCAGGCGGTCTGAGCCCAGGCGTTGCCACGCTAAAAGCGAGGCATGGAAGGTGAGCCAAGGTAAGGCCGAAAGAAGCTGAGCAGCCAAGACCAAGACCACAAAGAACAAAGGGGCCAAGCAGACTCCCCGGCAAGATCCTTGCCGGGCGGTTCTTGAGACCAGCAAGGCCCTTGCCGGGCGGCTCACCATACAGGCCGGGTCACCTTTGAGTCCACTGCCCCCCCCCCCAAGGGGAAAAGGATTAGGAAGACGTCCCCGTGGTGGCATGCAGATCTTTGTGAAGACATTCAAAGATCAGGTACATACTATAGAAGATGACGACCCTTGGCGGGATCCCGACCAAGGGGGACCACAAGGCCCCCGACAAGAGCCTTGCCGGGGATGGCAGCAAACACCGTGGCAAGACCCTTGTCGGGGCTACGGCAAGGCCCCTGCCAAGGACACCCGTAGGGCCACCATCAGGCACGCGCCAATCGAGCCTCCACCATGCGGCTGCCGACCCAACCAGTTGGGCAGGCACCTGCGTGGCGGCGAACCTTCGTGGAGACCCACCACTGCCACCTCACCGCCTGCCCGCCTCGTGGCACCATAGGCACCGCTGGCCGTGGCGCGTGTCAGCCGAAAGGAGCGGCGGCGAGCAGACTCGGTTCTCCCCCGTCCCCGATAAAGCAAGGACACCTAAGCAAGACGCATTAATGGCGCCTTGTCATGTAATACAAGGATAAACTCGTATGACTGTACCCTTTCCACCTCCAGTATGCCACTGTGGCAGCCCCTTTTTCTATAAAAGGAGGCCCAAGGCGACCAGGAGGGGGATTCGGCTTTTTGGAGCTCCTCACGCCCCATAGCTAGCTCAAGAACACAGATAAACTAACCACCAAAGCAGGAGTAGGGTTTTACGCATCTCGCGGCCCGAACCTGGATAAAAGAACTCGCGTGCTATCTGTTTGATCTGCTCTTCTCACGACCCCGTGCCCCGCAACCGTAGTAGGGATTCTTGTGATCCCATAGGTGTCGTCCCCGCACCGACATCTTTGGCGCGCCAGGTAGGGGGCGCAGTTGTGAGAATCAGCTCTAGCGGTTAGTTTGACGCTTCTTCATCGTCATGGCGCCCAAGAAGAAGACGACGGTGGTGGTTGGCCCGTCGGAAGCCGGACACCCCGTCCCGACGCGGGCGAGCAGCGGACCGGTCGAAGAAAGGACCCGGGGCGCTGTTCACGAACATGAACACCGTCCCAGCAGCCGAAGTTTGGGAGGCGGCGATGTTCGTGCGCCTGGTAGCGGGCCGCACGCCGCCAAATCCAAGGACGGAGTCAGGCCCTCCGCGGGTGGCATGGGGCCTTCTAAGATCGCTGCCGCCCTACTTGCAGGCGACGCGAGGGCTTCCAAAACTCCCACACCGGCGCCGACGGCACGCTCTTCTCAAGCGACGCGCGACGAACGGCGTAATCACGCCGAGGACCCCGGGCGTCGCCCGCGAAGAGCCGGCGCCACCTCCGGGATTTAGAAGACCTGCCCGCTCGCCGAGGCGCTTGTGAAGATGGCGTGCGACCGCAGGGTCGTGATAGAGCTCCTTCTGACATGGTCAGAAGTTTAAGCGCGTCGCGATCCGTGCAGGTTTCACTGCCACTAATGCCAGCAGAAGCCCTGGCTCGCGCGCAGTTGCTCCTCTATTTTCCTCCCATTGTGGGGAAACTCGACGAATGGAGAGCCACTATCCGAAGCCTTGTTGCGGTGGGCAACAAAGACGAACCGGGTCCGGTGGAACCCCCGGGTCGATGTTCCGACGGAGTCCCACACACCGATGGCGGGGAGAGCCGGCGGCGCTGCAACCACGGTGCACTCCTCCTCCTTGCCCGGCCCGGGCGCCAGCCCGTCGCGGCGTTACGAGCGGCGAGATCTCCGTAGCATCGTCCGACCGGGCCCACTTGTGACCAGCGCCAAGTTCTTGAGCGAGAACATGAAGACGCTCGAACCACTATCGGCGCCCGGCGGAGCGCGCCACCAATCAGACAAAGCGAGCAGGACCTGCTGTGAGTCACCCGGCACCGGAGCCACAGGCCTACCTTACGAGGTAGGCTGTCCGGCTTTACCCGTGAGCTGCGGCAGTTCCGATGGCCCACTCACCGCACCTTCAAACCCGGCGTGGCGAAAGTACGATGGCAAGACCCACCCATCCGAGTTCCTCAGCGTCTACACCATCGCGATGTAGGCTGCCGGAGCCCGCGACGATAAGGTGCTTGCGAACTACTTTTCGTTGGCTCTCAAACCCAAAGCCATGTCGTGGTTGATGCACTTGCCGGTAAACTCTATTTCCTCCTGGTCGGATTTGTGCCATGAGTTCGTAGGCGCCTTTACTGGAGGCCACCAAGCTCATGGCCAAGCAAGCGACCTGCACGTCATTCCACAGAAGGGAGGCAAGAGTCTCCGCAAGTATATTCAGAGGTTCAGTCGGGTACAGTACAATATCCCTAATGTTCACCCTGCCGCCATCATCGGTAGCGTTTCATCGAGCGTGCGTAACCGCAAGATGCGTGAAGAGGCGGCAATGAACAAGGTGAGAGATGTAGCAGAACTCTATGTTCTTCAGCGACAAATGTGCCGAGCTGAAGAAGGAAGGAAGTACCCCGGCGAAGATGCCGGCGTGGAAACCGATTCTTCAGATGAGGACATTGCCGCCCCGGCGAAGAAAGGCCGGCGCCGCAACATGAAGCGCAAGGGAAAAACCGTGCTTGCCGTTGAGGGATCTGTTGACACCGGCTCCACCAAGAAAACTAAGCCAGACGACCCCGGCAAGGAGGTTCTTTGGAGTGCGTCGCTGCCGGGCCTTGGCGGCTGCCGAGAAGCCAGGAAACCCCGACAAGCGATACTGCAAGATCCATCGCACCAAAGGCCATGCTCTCCAGGACTGCCGACAGGTTGAGCTCCTCGCTGAGAAGCAGAGGGCTGAATACGAGAGGCGGGACAAGGAGAAGGGCCCGGATGGTGCTGAAGGGTCTGACAAGAAGCGTGGCGGCGAACGGGCCGTCCACGGCAAGGATAAACAACGAGGAGAGGCCGCCCGGGCGTGACGAAAGCGAAGGCGGCGATCACGAAGAGGCGGCGAATCCGGCGACCAAGAGTTTCAGAAAGCTACGAGAGGCCATGTCGTCGGCGGCGGCGCCTCGCTGCATACTTCTCACCGCCCGGCTTAAGCGATTAGGGCGAGAGATTCTGTTGGCCGCCGCGTCGTTTGATGCCCAAAGGCCGCTGAAGTAGTCCAGCACACCTATCATCTTGGATGCCGAGGATCACCCTGATCGCACCACTGTGGTCTGGTGCTTGCCGTTGTTGGTTTCACCAACAATACGCAACCTCAAAGTAACACAGACGCTAGTCGATGGCGGGGCGGTCTGAACTTGATTTACGCCCGCCATGATCGGCTGCAGATTCTGATGGAGACCTCGAAGAGGCGGGCACGCGTTCGAAATCAACCCGGAAGAAGCCAACCCAAGGGAAAGGTCATGCTGCCCGTGACCTTTGGAAGCGACGAACTTCGGGGCGGAGAGGATGCGTGTTCGATGTTGCCAAGATCCTTGCCCTAGCGGGATCGCCAGCCTTGGCGCTGTCCAAGTTCATGGCGGCGTCACACTATGCCTACAACACCACCACGAAGATGCCGGGACACTGTGGCGATTATCACCATTCCTCCGACAAGAAAGATCGCTGATTTGCGCTGACCAACTATACCAATAGCGATTCACGGCAGCTGCCGCCGCTAAGGCACTTGCTCCTGCCGCTGGGACCCCGGGAGGGAAGAAGAAGAAGAAGATCGATGTGACCTCGGACACCCACTCCGGCAAGCGCCCCTCTTCGGAGTGTAGCGCTGCCGTCGAGGACATGCCGGAGAGCTCCACCGGCGGAAACAAGAAGCCCAGGGCCATACCACAGGGAACCAAGAAGGTTCCTGTCAATGAGGACGGCACGGGAGGAGCTTTTACCATAAGCTCCACCCTTGACGACAAATAGGAAGACGCGCTCGTCACCTTCCTGCGGGCGAATGTCGATGTGTTTGCGTGGCAAGCTTCCGACATCCCCGGCATTCCCAGGAAGGTGATTGAGCACCACCTTGCTGTCTGCCCTCATGTGTGGCCCGTCAAGCAGAAGGTCATAAAGCAAGCTTTGGAACAACAAGAGTTCATCACAGAAGAGATCCGGAAACTGGAAGCAGCGGGTTTGGTAAGAGGAGTGCTCCATCCAACGTGGTTGGCCAATCCGGTCGTGGTGCGCAAGGCAAATGGGAAGTGGAGGCTGTGTATTGATTACATAGATATCAATAAGGCTTGCCCTAAAGATCCCTTCCCACTGCCGCGCATCGATCAGATTGTTGACTCCACGACCGGGTGTGATCTGTTGTCATTCCTCGACGCCTACTCCGGCTACCACCAGATCTTCATGACAAGAGAAGACGAAGAGAAGACAGCATTCATCACCCCATGTGTTACATATTGTTTCATGCGGATGCCTTTCGGGTTGAAGAGTGCTAGTTCGACATTTGCAAGGGCGGTCCAGATTGGTTTTGAACCCCAGCTCCATAGAAATATGGAGGCTTATATGGATGACATAGTGGTCAAAACCAAGGACAGGGCAACCCTCATACCGGATTTGCAAGAAACATTTGCAAACCTGCGCAAGATTAATCTCAAGCTGAACCCCGAGAAGTGCGTCTTTGGCGTCCCATCTGGCAAGCTCCTCGGGTTCTTTGTGTCACAGCGTGGGATAGAGGCCAATCCGGACAAAATCAAAGCTATAGAGCAGATTGAAGCACCCAAGCGGATCAAGGATGTGCATCGGCTTGCTGGTTGCGTTGCCGTCATGGGCAGGTTCATTTCCAAGTCTGCCGAGCGTGCCCTCCCCTTTTTCAAGATCCTGAAAAAGGCGGGCCCAATGGAGTGGACGCCAGAAGCCGAAGCAGCATTGCAAGATTTGAAGAAATAGCTCTCTTCCACGCCAATACTTGTTGCGCCCGCCGCAAGAACCGTTGCTGCTATACATGACAGCGGACCAAAATAATCAGCGCCGCACCGTGGCGCAGAGAGGTCGATAAATGAGGAAATGGCGGTGGCAAAGCTTCGGTACCACCAATGCGAGAGACGACACGGCCGGTTGAAGTGCCGCCAAAAGAAGAAAATGATGCAGCGCCTGGTCTACTTTGTTAGTTCCCTCCTGCAGGGGGCTCGATCAAGGTACTCCGGTGTGCAGAAACTGCTCTTCGGCCTCCTTATGGCCTCGAGGAAGCTGCATCACTACTTCAAGGCACACAAGATCACTGTCGTCACTCGCTTCCCTCTGCAACGGATATTTCACCATCCGGATGCAACAGGGAGAATTGTGGAATGGGCACTGGAGTTGTCCAGCTTTGGCCTCAAGTTTGAAAGTACCTCGATGATTTAGAGCCGAGTCCTAGCAGAGTTCATTGCAGAATGGACCGCAACACCCGACGAAGAAATTCAAGAGACTGCTCTCCCCGGCAAAGAGGCAAGTTGTGATTGGACCATGTACTTTGATGGAGCTTTCTCCTTCTGAGGGAGCCGGGCTGGCGTCTTTGCTTGTCGCGCCCACCGGAGAGCACCTCAAGTCGTGATCGATGCACTTCCCGAAGTGTCAACAAACAATCTGGCCAGTATGAGGGGCTGCTTGCCGGTCTTAGGATCGCGGCGGACCTTGGAATCAAGAAACTCCTCGTCAAGGGAGACTCGCAGCTTGTCGTCAAGCAAGTCAACAAGGATTACCAGAGCCCGTTGATGAAGGCCTACGTCGATGAAGTGAGAAAGGCTGGAAGAAGCGTTTGACGGTATCTGAGGATGAACACGTTCCCCGAGCGGAGAACTATGTCGCCGATTACCTGTCAAAACGTGCTGCCCTCAATCTAACTATGGAACCAGGTACCTTTGTGCTTCAGCTAACTCAGCCATCCGTTGATCCATCAACAGAGCAGAACAAGATGAGGAAATCAGGGCCCGGCAAGTACTTTCCCACCGAGCTCCCTGGGGCCGCTGGCAAGGATGTTGCCGGGAATACTGAGCCCGCCACGGGACGAGTGGCTCCGGCGGAGCATCAAGCTCTTGCCGTCGAGATGGCCGCTCCTGTAGCGGAGGAAATGCCTTTAATCCTCGCCGTCGAGCCCCAAGCTCCGGCGTGGGCACAACACCGTCCGATTCCTCCAGACGGGGAACTTCACGAGGAGCGGAAGAAGCGGAAAAAAAAGTAGCCCGTCGCTCTACCATGTACCGGTTAAATCGATGGCGTCACATGCAGAAAGAGGCCGAATGGAGTGAAATGGAAGTGTATCCCTCGAGAGGAAGGACTGGAACTGTTGGCAGAGATACACGGAGGCATATGTGGATCCCACATTGGCTCAAGGGCCCTTGTCGGCAAAGCGTTCCGGCAAGGCTTTTTCTGGCCCACCGCCCTCCAGGATGCAACGACACTAGTCACCAGGTGTGAAGCGTGTCAGTTCCATTCAAAGAAGCTTCATCAGCCAGCTCAAGCCCTTCAAACCATTCCTCTCTCTGGCCCTTCTCGATGCAGGGGCTCGACATACTGGGCCCTTTCCCCCGCACTGTTGGGGGCTTTGAGTACTTGTACGTCGCAATCGACAAGTTCACAAAGTGGCCAGAAGTGGAGGCAGTGAGGAAGGTCACAGCTCAGTCAGCCGTCAATTTCTTCAAGGGACTAGTGTGTCGTTTTGGCGTGCCCAACAGGGTTATCACCGACAACGGCACATAGTTCACAAGCCACACCTTCATGCGATATACCCGAGACCTCGGCAGCAAAGTCTGTTTCGCTTCCGTTGCTCACCCACGGAGCAATGATCAAGCAGAGAGGGCAAATGCCAAAGTACTGCGAGGCTTAAGGACCAAGACCTTTGACAGACTGCACAAGAGTGGAAGGCACTGGATTGATGAGTTGCCGGCGGTTCTTTGGTCGATCAGGACGACGCCAAATCGAGCCACCGGCCAGACACCTTTTGCCCTGGTATACGGGGCAGAAGCAGTTCTCCACCTCGAGTGCTCGCTTATGACGAGCTCGAGCAAGAGCAACTGTGGCAAGATGACGCAGTGCTCCTTGAGGAAGATCGTCTTCGGGCGGCTGTGAGAGCAGCACGCTACCAGCAAGCCTTGCGCCGCTACCATAGCCACAAGGTTCATGCCCGAAGCCTTGAGGAAGGCGACCTTGTCCTTCGGTCGTTCAATCGGCCAAGAATTCCAACAAGTTGGCCAAAGTGGGAAGGCCCTTACCGGGTAACCACGAGTCACCAGGGCCAGCGCGATCATACGGAGACCGAAGATGCCATTCGGTGAGTAACTCCACGGAACATTGAGCATCTTCGCAAGTTTTACCGTGGCGCGACTTGCGGGCCCCGACAAGCCACCTTTTGTACAAGCATTGCCGATGATGCATGTAACCCTTTGTACAAAGCCGAGCCTGAGACCACGAGCATAAATAAATGAAGCGCTGGCGCCCTAAGTTATAGTATGCATACTAGGTCAAGTCTCGTCCTTGGTTAGGGTTGATAGTGCTTGGCGGCGACTAAACCCTAGCTTAGAGGTCGAGTGTGCGTCTCTTTGCCATTCTTTTGTATCTTTTGGTTCGCAGGACTCACAGATACCCTTGCCGGACCACTTGAGGACGAAGGAGGAAAAAGAGGGACAGATCAGTATCTTCACCCCGGCAAGCCCGGTATTGCGGGGCTGCAAATCTGAAGATTCACCCATGGCAATCGAGTTGCGGGGCTGCAGCTTCAGTTAAGTTTGTCATTCCTTATCATGCATTCGCTTATGTACTGTGGTATGTGCATCTTCGTTGTTTCCCACGCGACCATGCTCCCCCAAAAACTCTAGGCTCTAGGGCTCGTTCACAGGACCAGGTTTGAGTCGTAGTCAGCGGCAGCAAAAGGATGAAAGCGAGGAGCTGAACCGCTTCATCCCTACCTCCGCCAAAAGCGTGAGGAAGGTCGAGTGAAGTGGGAAGACGGCAGGGCTTGTTGCCGGGCAAGGAAATGTTTATCTTAGAGATATCAAGGATTTACTCCTTATCGTGGGTTCAGCCCGCAGACAAACGACCGGCAAGCATCCCTTTTCATTAAAAAACATTCCACTCAGTGTGTAATCCATAGAGAATGAAAAACATGAATGATGGGATTACAAGTTTTTAAGTTCAGCCTAGGCCCGAAGGCTTACAAACTAAAAAAAGGTAAGGTGCCCGTGACCCTTCTTTTGCCCCTCTCTTCAGGAGGCAGGTCAAGGAGGCGAAAAGGGCAAAAGGGACGCCTAGACGAGCTACGGGTGGCAGAAGACACTAAGAGAACATCTCGGTGGGCGTCCGAAGGCTGGATGGTGATGGCGGCGCCAGAAGCAGAGCTCGAAGACGAGGCGGCAGGACATCAGCACGCGTCGAAGGCATCGGTGCCCGCGTGCTCCGATTTGGCGGCCTTGCTGCCCGCCCTCTTCCTCTTCCGCAGCCTCCAAACGCCAGCCGCCCAAGGAGACGACCCCGAGAATTTCAGGAAGCCGGCAACACAGATGATGGGATCGCCGGTGCCGCACAGAGCGACGCCCGACACCTAGTCGGACCCGTCATCCTGCCGCCTGCCACCCTCGTCGTCGCTGCCATTGTCCTCCTCGCAACTCTTGCTCGAGAAGGAGCCTTCGCTATCGGAAGAGCTCTCCACGCAGCACCTTGCCCGAGTCCAGAAGCACCCGAAGACCTTGACGGAGAGGAGGCCGCCCTCCATCAGCTTGAAATGGAGAGTGAGCCCTGCCGTCAAGCGGTGGATGTGAGCGAACGTCTTCCACCCTCGGCCAAGATACATCACTTGAGGGGCTTGAAAGTCGACGCGAACTCGCGTGCACTGATCAACAGCCCCTCATATGCAGCCTTGATGACTCCGGCGGATCCGCTCCATCTCACTTTCGTGAAGGGAGTTGGGAGAGAGAGAGGCGAGGCGGCCAGCGCAGCCTGACAAAGAACTCGCAAGGGTCATCGCCAACATGGCCCTCCGTGGGGGGAGGAACCGCTGGCGAAGGCGGGACCAGCGCGCCGCCCCGTTCTCCTCTTCCCTGGGCACCTCGACCTCGTCCACGGCCTCGCTCCCTCCCCCTTCCCCTCGCGGCTGGCTCTGCCACCACAGGTGAAGGAGAAGGAAGGGCGCGTTGTCGAGCGGCGACCCTCGCTGCCACCATTGAAGAGCCAGGATTCCCTCTCTCCATGGCAAATGGAGGGAGGGGGACCGGAAGCTGAAGGAAAGAGAAGATGGAAGAGTGCGGGACGCCGTCCCCCCCCTCCCCCCCCCCCCGCCCGCTCTTTATAAAAGATGGAAGAGCCAGGATTCCCTCTCAAACAATCAAGACGCGGAAGGCGCAGGGAACTGGGACTGACCATTGCCCGACCAGCGATGGCCGGTTTCCCGCCTCGCCACTCGCCACCCGGCGCATGAGAGCCACGTGGCAGGCATGCGGGACCGAGGCGACGGGTGAGGCGACCTCTCCCCACCCCGTGATCGTGGGGAGTGGACGCCTTGAAGACCACGCCCCGGCCCCGTTCAGTAAATGAGTCGCGCCTCCACGCCTCACTTCGTTTATGGGGAAGGCGCGAACGGCTCCCTTTTACTGCGACAGGACGCATGCGTGCAGAGCTCAGCCCCACGCACGCCGCCCATGTCACGCACGCCTCCCCACGCCAAGCCACGCGCGGGAGGCATGGGAAGCGCAGCGCGCAAAAAGACTTACTGGTAAAAAACCACCTGCCTGCCAGCGCACGTTTTTGGGCCCAGCCCAGCAGCGTGATTGCGCTTACGTGTGGCCCAGGCCCGGGGGCTCCTGTCGGTGTACAGAAAGAAGGGTACATCTTTTGTCTATTGTGACACTCCAAAAATATTCTCTTGGTTTTCTTCAAAAAATTTGTTGGATTTGAAGAAGGTCTTCTAAACCCTTCCAAAAATCTCTCTCAAAAACTTTTTCCCTCTAGCAAGGATTTTATTTTGGCATCTCATTCAACTCGGGTGTTTGGTTTTTAAACTTTTCTTCTGATTGCCCTCTTCTCAAAATTTCAAAACTTTTGGATTCTAATTTTTCTTCTAAAAAGAAAACCCTAGGAGTTCTACATCTTCTCCAATATTGAAACCACTCATGATCTTTACCATGCACCACATGGTAAAATCTTCCCTAAAGTCTCTCCTTCCACTTTGGGCAATCCAAACATTCTGTCTCAACAAGTTCAATCCTTTTCTGAATTTTATTTCATTATTTTCTCCTCCCAAATCTTTTACATCCATTATTTTGAGCCTAGGTGATTTGCAAAGCAAGTACCTAAATGCATTTGAGCTTTGACCTCAAACCAACTCCCCTGGATAGTCCTTGGTACCCACAACCTAACACAATCAAGATCCACTCCTCTTCTTTTCAAAAATTTCAAATTTCAGTCTCTGCAAGTTTGGACCAGATTTGTCAAATTTGGTGAAATTCATATCTCCTTTGCTCCAAAAATTCCACAAAAATTCAGGCAGCCTCTAGATGCAATGAGAAGCCCATCCACCAAAAATCAGCTCAAGGAGAAATTCCCACATGCAAAAATCATTATGTCGTACACCTGGCCGGCACTGTTTTCTTGCAGTTTCAGAGATATTCAGAAGTTTCAGAGTTCAGTGTCGTTTCTCCTCGTCAGAATTCAGTCACGCGTCGACAGTGCACTTGGCTCGTTGCTCACAGCCCCTCCTCTCTATCTGGAGCACCACACGAGCGCTTGGCTCATTCCTGGCATCGGTGGCGCCCTGGCCCGACCTCGCCGGCGTCTTCTGCGGCGTCAGGACCTCCCGTGGCGGTCGACAGAAGGCACCACCCCAGCCCAACGCCGTTCTGCGCCGCCCAACTCTCCCTAGCGCTCGCGTGGCTCATGCATGCCAGCGCCGCGACCGCGGCACCGTCGCCGTGGCCCGGCAAGCACGAGCGTGCTCCACTGCCGCCCGGCAGGTCCGCACCGCTCCGTTCCGTCGAGCATGCCCAAAGCAACCAAACCCCGACTCGTTCAGCACCTAAACGGAGTCAGTTGACCTCCACGTCGGCGCTCAACCCTAAAACCACCCCGACCAATGCACCGCGCCACCGTAACACTCGCCGGACTTATCCGTTCACGGCAACCGCCTCGGGCCATCTATAAATGCCACCCCCCGAGCTCGCTCTCTCCCTCGCACAACTCCACCACCTTGCCAGACCCTGCCTAGCCACTGGAAGAGCCTCGAGGGGCCCTTCTTCCTGGACTCCGGCCAACTCCGTCCGCCTCGCGCTCCGGCAACATTCTCTTCGGTGAGAACTCCTCCACCGCCCTACTCCTGCTCGTAGCCTCGTGGAACCACTAGGAGGCTAACCCCCACCTCAATTTGACCTCCATGACACTCTCGGCGAGGCCCACGACCACCCGAACCACCGTCCATGAGCAAGCGCCCGTCGTCGGCGTGGTACTGCCGGCGACCACCACCACCACCCACAGGGCGGAATGGGCGCCACGAGCACGGAGGTACCCTCCGATCTCCCTACCTCGCCGTGGATCGCCGGCGACGACCACCGCGGCTCTCGGGCACAGTCGCGCTCTGCCGCCTCTTTCAAATATTTAAACCTGACGGGTGGGACCCGCCCGTCAGCCTCTCTATTGTTTTTTTGAATCGTTTTCTGAAAGCGTACTCACGGCAAATCGCTTTCTACTCAACCGTTTTTCTGCACTTTTCTGCTTAGGCCCATGAGGGTTTTCTGTTTCATTACAGATGGGTCCTTGGACCAAAAGTCTTATAACTTTTTAACAAAAATGAATTTTTGAGTGATTCTTTTTCTGACCTCTTCAAAATTTTGTCTAGTTTTTTATCATATTTATTTGAAAAATATTTGGATTACTTTTCTGTACCCCATGGTATTTACGTTAGCGCGTGTGTTTTGTGTACCGTAGATACCGAAGGAGGTGACGGAACCGCGAACTTCACCGAGCTAGACCCGACTACTCGAACCAGGCAAGCAACATTTGAACTTTTGATATGATGAGTGTTTGGGCATGTTTGCATTATTTTTGTATCATGGCACGTTCATGAGCATCTCGATGAAAGTTTATCCCGTAAGAGTTGAGGCAAGTGAGTTTTGGAAAAAATCCATGAGTTGTTGGAAACATGTTGCATGGCCATGAGTTGGCATGAGTATGGGTAAGATGGCAGTGTTGTAGCATGCCAGGCTTATGCCAGATCGTTGACCCAGTGTCAACATAAATCAGTCAGATTCCCGTCCGTCTCCCCTTCGTACTACCACTGTTTCCCGCAAGGGAATCTGACTTAATAAGTTGCAAACCACTTCTGGTACACACCAAATCGAGAGGCCGAGATGAGGGTTCCATGGCCCTGGATTAAAGCCTTTCATCCGGTCGGGGCATGGGTGTTTCCGATTGGGACCGAGAGGGGCACCCCTTAGAGCGTAGCGTAAATAAATTTGATCCCATGCTATTCGAGATTGTGATCTCCCCGTCTCAAAGTTTTTCTTAAACGCTGTCTAGGTTGATTCCTGGCAACGTGAGGTATGATGGGTGTGTACTAGTTAGCTGTGTTTCCTCCGAAATACCGTAAACGGAACTAGTCCTTCGTGACTACAGAAATCCGTTGGCTATGGAAAATTTTGGTACAAACTCTGCAGAGTCAAAATTCTTGAATTTCATCTTATTCATGTCCGAGTACCGTGTTCACCTTATCTTGTCAAATGTCAGTCTCGGTGACAGAATCTCCGGATAACCATATGAGTGTTAAATGTTTATTTCCCTGTGAATAGACTAACCCGCTTATTGTCTTGTGAGGAATATTTTTCCGTGAGCACCATTTCTTGTCAATTATGAATAATGAAATATAAGCCCTTTCTGCGATGTCGCTCAGACGTCCATTGCGACATTGTTATTATTTACTTTTATAAGCCCTTTACGTGATGTCGCTCGGGGCGTCGCTGACATTGTTATTATTTACTTTTATAAGCCCTTTCTGCGATGTCGCTCAGACGTCCGACTGCGGCCTTGTTATTATTTACTTTTGTTATAAGCCCTTTCTGTGATGTTGCTCCGACGTCCGACTGCGGCACGCATTGTCTTTTCTTTCAATATAAGCCTTTATGAGGTGTCGCTTAGACGCCCGACTGTGGCATGTTTTACTTATTTGTCCACCCTTCGAGGCGTCGCTTCAGACACCCGATCGGTTTTGACTTTATTTTTCTTGGGTTTTCGAGCGGACTACCGTCGATCCCCTTTTTACTTACTTGTGTTACTGATTCGATAGCACATTGTTGTAAATCAAACATGTCGCATTCATGCATACATTTGTTATATCTTTTGTCCGAACTGTCTTGCGAGTACTTTCAAAGTACTCACACGGCTTGTTGATTTGGCGGAATCTTGTGAAAGCGATCTCATGGATGAAGAGTTCGATAGCGAGTCCGGCGCCTAGAGGAATCCCGGTCGGTCTCGTCGACCCTGGATTAGTCATTGTGATATATCCGCTTCCGCTACCCAAATAAATTCATCGAGCCTCACCTCGGCCTTCGATGAGCCTTGATGTAGTAGTCTTATTAAACACCCCACCTTTGTGTTATTCCACCAATCACTCATATCTCGAGTCAGTAGTATTTCCACCCCACATCGTTGTGTCATATCCGCCATTATGTATAATTATTGGCGTGCTTGTAATAATTGGTTGGGCATCTTCAGCTCGACCCTGTAATATTTTAATGCTACTGGCTTATTGTATCAAGGTTTTGTCTACCAGTATGGAGGATTTTCCTCATACTGGAGTTCATAGGTCGGTTGTTCAATAAAACATCTTTATTGAAAAAACCGGTTGTGATAAGCTTGGTACCAGAGCCAGGCTGACTGTAGGAAGCCACTAGGTGCGATCGCTAATCGGTTATTAGCAGATTAGAGCTGTTTATTATTTTTACAAATGTAGTCAATTTCTGACGGTCAGCATAAATTTATGATTTGACTACTCGAGATTTTTGCCTACTTTTGTAGATGGTACGGCAACGATTGCGAGTCGCAGATGTTCACCAACATGCCGATGGGTTCGTCAAGCTTCTCTCCTTCATCGTCCAAGTCGCGATGGGGCCAGCTATGCGCCCAGTCTTCTCACTCTCTCAGCACAAGGTCAATGACCGTCTAACCATGCACCAAGCCGCGGTGCAATTCAAGGGAGGGCGTATTGAGTTACGTCGCTTCCGGTTCTTAGGGAGAGCCATGCCCACGGAGAAGCATGCACTGCAGATGGCAGCCCGTGAAGCGATAGCTCGTCTCAGGGACATCCTTCCTTCAATGAAGACTCGTCGCTACCGCTACCTGCCCTGTCACGTGCCATATACCTGCCACTCTGGCGTTCTCTTGCCCCGAGAGGAGAAGCGGGACGAAGCTTTGAGATGCTCGCCAGTATCTCCGGCTTTGGAGCTGCCTTCGACAACACAGTGGATGACTTTGTAGCTGCCCGCATGGACTCGGTCCATGGCTGTGCATGCAGGAGGGAGCTCTGCGAGCCGCACCGCCACCGACTTTAAATCTCGTCATGAGCATCGTTTGCTCCTACTGCTCTCACCACTACTCGTCAGCCGCCTACCATGGAGGAGTTCAACCATGTCATTGCGCCCACTCCGGTTAGATTCTGCACCACCCTCGTGCCCGCTCATGTTCGAGTTGTCCCTTGACAGGCACCTGCTCCACCAACTCAGCGCAGCACCTCACGTTTGGAGCCTATCACCGAAGAGGAGGTTGAGTCCCTAGCCTCCTTTGCGCCTCACTCTTGGCAGGCCAAGGGAAATCCTTACCATCTCCGACTAAATGCGGCTTAGCCGCCATGCGATGTACCGACTTGTACGATATGTTTATATGTACATAGGCTGTGAGAAGTAGCTTGTTTGCGCAGCATGTAGGAACTGGAGAAGTGCACTAGCCTAAATAACATGTCAGGATTATGTACGCGTATCCTGAGTGATGTATTGTATAATTACTGCTTGCGTGTAAGATATGTAATGAGCAGTCCTTCTCCGTGCGCAAACGTTTATTCTCTTGAAAAATCTTGGAGCATTCACGACTTTTTCCGTCTTCTTGAATTTATTGATTTTTGCGGCTCAATTTCTTTTCTTATGAGTGTTCCAAAATATATCCCCAGAGTGAACCATGTCTCGTCCTTGGACGCGCTCCATGCCAACTCCGACAGAGGAAAATTATGGCACACCCAGCAACAATTTCACACGAGGCGGACAAGTCAGCGGGGACGGTGAAACGGCACTTTCCCAAATGTGTCGTCTCTATGAGCAAAGTCAGCAGCAACATCAGGAAATAATGAACCAAGTCATCAATATGGGGAATCACCGTGGACAGTGTCGGCAGCAATCAAAGTTATCGAGCTACAGAAGACCGTCCCCAAACTTTTTCTCCTGTGACAAACCTCTTGAAGCGAAGACTGGCTTGAGACATGGAAAGAAAGTTAATTATTGCCCAGTGTTCAGATCTTGAGAAAGTACTTTATGCTCCGCACTATCTCACCGAGCAGCCGTAAATCGTGGTGGGAAAATTTCCTACACATGCACCCCAACGAAAATAATATAACATGGGAGGAATTTCAAGAAGGTTTTCGCGGGGCACATATTCCTAAGAGTCTTATGAGGATCAAAAAGAGAGAATTTGATGACCTCAGGCAAAGGACAATGACGGTGTCAGAATACAACAGTCAGTTTACACTGTTGTCTCGCTACGCCAACGAGGAGCGTATGTCGGAAAACAAAAAGATGGAGAAATTCCTAGGCGATTACGACACCCGCGCTTAAATGCCAATTGGTCGTACACACCTTTCCAGATTTTAAGACGCTGGTTGATAAGGCCATTACCTTGGAAAATGAGAGACGCAGCTTAGAAGATTTCCGCAAGTGGAAGAGGGACCAAACTAATCACGCCATAACCACCCGGAAGACAGATGTTCGTAAAAACTGGACACCCAAACCCACGACAAGCGTCTCACGCTCGATCAAGAATTTCCATGCAAGGGACAAGGAGTTCACATACCGCCCAGGCGTTACATTACGCTTGTGGAGAAGAAGGGCACTATGCCAAGCGGTGCCCCAAACCAAGGAACTTCGACCCCAAAGCCGAACAACGAAGGCAATAATTCGCGTAAAGCGCAACAATTTCAACCCAAATAACAACCACAGGAAGGGTCATCTGAACCACGTGACCAAAGAGGAAGCACAAAACGCCCCAGATATCGTACTCGGTACGTTTCCTATCAACACAATACCTGCCATGGTTTTGTTTGATTCTGGAGCTTCTCACTCATTCGTTTTGAAATTTTTTGCTTTGCAAAATAATTTTTCGATGCTTCCCTTGGAAAAATCTATGATCGTTAAGTCCCCTGGAATTAAGCAAGTTACCCAGAATTTTTGCCAGGGTATGGTCATCGAGTTTGAAGGGTTGAAGTTTCACGCAAATCTTATCGTGTTGGAGAATAAAGGACTGGATGTCATCTTAGGGATGGATTGGTTAACCACCAACAAAGGTTTTATTGACTGCTTCAACATGACCGTAATTCTCACCCACCACCACGGGAAGACCATAAAGGTTTCAGCCAAGGAAAGAAAAATATCCCGCAACCGAGATTGAACAAGGTGGATATTTACGAATTGAGCAAAGTTCCAGAGTGTGTGAATTTCCGGATGTATTTCCTGAAGAGCTACGGGCATGCCACCGGACCGAGAGATAGAATTCAGCATTGAGCTAGCACCGAACCGCTCCCATATACAAGAAACCATACAGAATGGCACCATCCGAATTGGTAGAACTGAAGAAGCAAATAAAGGAATTATTGGAAAAAGGGTATACTCTGAGCCGTTCCTCACCTTGGGGTTCACCAATTTTGTTTGCCAAAAGAAGGATGGAACACCGAGATTGTGCATAGACTATCGAGCGCTAAACATGGTCACAATCAAGAACAAATATCCGATGCCACGAATAAATGATTTATTCGATCAACTCGCTTCGAGCCAAGGTGTTCTCAAAGATTGACTTGAGGTCGGGATACCATCAACTGAAAGTGCGAACCGAAGATATTCCCAAGACAGCTTTCACCTCCAGATACGGATTGTATGAGTTCACCGTAATGCCATTCGGACTAGCAAACGCCGCCACATATTTTGTTCACCTCATGAACAAGGTATTCATGAAGTTTATGGACAAGTTTGTTGTGGTATTTATCGATGATATTCTGGTATACTCCAAAACACCAGAAGAGCACGCTGAACATCTCCGAATTGTACTAGGAGAACTCAGGAAACATCAATTGTACGCTAAATTCAGCAAGTGTGAATTTTGGCTAAAGCAAGTAGGTTTCTGGGCCGCGTCTTGACCCAAGAAGGTATCACCGTGAACCGGAAAAATTCAAGGCCGTGCTTGGCTGGAAGCCACCGGCCAATGACGGATGTCTGAAGTTTCTTGGGAATGGCAGGATACTACCGAAGATTTATTGAAGAATTCTCCACCATAGCAAAGCCAATGACGCAACTACTCAAGAAAGACAGGAAGTTTGAATGGACGGAAGCTTGCGAGAAAAGTTTCCAAGAACTGAAGAGGAAACCGACGGCAATGCACCAGTATTAATTGTGCACGATATACACAAAAAATTTTGAGGTATTTTGTGACGCATCTCGAAAGGGCCTCGGGTGCGTATTAATGCAAGAAGGCAAGGTTGTCGCATATGTTTCCAGGAAACTACGCAAGCATGAGGAAAATTATCCTACTCATGACCTAGAATTAGCAGCAGTTATTCATGCACTCAAGGAATGGAGACACTTCTTACTTGGAAATCGTTGTGAGATATACACGGACCACAAAAGCCTCAAGTATATTTACACACAACCAAAACTCAATTTACGGCAGCGACGCTGGTTGGAATTAGTAAAGGATTATGATGTTGGAATCCACTACCACCCAGGCAAAGCAAATGTTGTAGCGGATGCTCTGAGTGAACCCCGGTCCGGACAACGACATGCCAAACTTGAGACCTGAATTCCAGCAGGAATTCACAAAGCTCAATCGATGGTGGTCACCGAAGGCGGTGTGTCGAACTTAGAGTTACACCTACCCTAATAGAGAAGGTTAAAGAGGCTCAACGTGGACACCCCAAAGATTGAAGGCATAAAGCGGAAGATGAATTTGGGCAAGGCCTCGAATTAGATTGTCGATGAGCAAGGAATATTGTGGTATGGGAATAGGCTTTGCGTACCAAATATCCATGACCTTAAACAGCAAATCCTGGCTGAAGGCCACACCGCTCCGTATTCAATCCATCCTGGAGGAACAAAAATGTACAAAGATCTTCAGGAAACATTTTGGTGGCATGGTATAAAAAGAGACATAGCCACGTTTATTGCATGTTGTGACTCTTGTCAACGCATCAAGGCCGAGCACCAGAAACCGACCGGGCTATTGCAACCAAATAAGATACCCGAGTGGAAATGGGACGAGATTGGAATGGATTTTATTGTTGGACTACCTCGGTCACGACACGGACATGATGCCATATGGGTCATCAATGATAGACTGACTAAAGTAGCACACTTCATCCCCGTGAAGACAACCCACACCACTCGAAGCTTGCTAGGCTCTACCTTTCCCGTATCGTACGCCTACATGGAGTCCCAAAGAAAATAATCTCGGACGAGGCACTCAATTCGCCTCCCGGTTTTGGGATCACTTACAACAAGCTCTGGGAACTCAGGCGGCATTCAAGATTACCGCATACCATCCCAGACATGGATGGACAGACCGAGTAGTAAACCAGATTTTAGAAGATATGCTGCGAGCATGTGTTCTCACCTATGGGACCAGTTGGGAAGAGAGCTTACCATACGCAGAATTCGCATATAACAACAGTTATCAGGACAGCCTACAAATGGCACCATTTGAAGCTCAGACTGCGAAGATGTCGTACCCCGCTAAATTGGTCGGAAACCGGAGATAGCCATATCTTCGGCCCAGACCTGCTCAAAGAGGCTGAAGATAAGGTCAAGGTGATTAAGGACCGACTCAAGACAGCCCAAAGTCGACAAAAGAGTTATTACGATCAGAAGCATCGTGGAGTCAATTTTGAACCCGGTGAATTTGTGTACCTACGAGTATCCCCTGTGATAGGCTTGCATCGATTCAAGATTAAAGGGAAGCTAGCACCAAGATTCATCGGACCATTCTGCATAGTGGCATGAAGAGGCACGGTAGCCTACCAGTTAGACTTACCCGAAGAATTATCCGATATCCACGACGTATTCCACGTCTCCCAATTGAGGAAGTGCGTAAGCAACCCAGAGAAACAAGTACCCCATAAAAACATTGACGTGCAGCCAGACCTTACATATCGGGAGCATCCAATAAAAATCTTGGAAGAGTCTGAAAGGAGAACACGACAGAAAACCATCAAGTTCTTCAAAGTTCAAAGAGCAACCACACCGAAAGTGAAGCCACTTGGGAAAGAGAGGATTTCCTTCGGACAGAGCACCCACATTTATTTGAGGATCAGCTGGAATCTCGGGGACGAGATTTTTCCTAAGGGGGTAGGTGTTGTGACACTCCAAAAATATTCTCTTGGCTTTCTTCAAAAAATTTGTTGGATTTGAAGAAGGTCTTCTAAACCCTTCCAAAAATCTCTCTCAAAAACTTTTTCCCTCTAGCAAGGATTTTATTTTGGCATCTCCTTCAACTCTGGTGTTTGGTTTTTAAACTTTTCTTCTGATTGCCCTCTTCGCAAAATTTCAAAAAATTTGGATTCTAATTTTTCTTCTAAAAAGAAAACCGTAGGAGTTTTACATCTTCTCCAGTATTGAAACCACTCATGATCTTTACCATGCACCACATGGTAAAATCTTCCCTAAAGTCTCTCCTTCCACTTTGGGCAATCCAAACATTCTGTCTCAACAAGTTCAATCCTTTTCTGAATTTTATTTCATTATTTTCTCCTCCCAAATCTTTTCTGTCCATTATTTTGAGCCTAGGTGATTTGCAAAGCAAGTACCTAAATGCATTTGAGCTTTGACCTCAAACCAACTCCCCTGGATAGTCCTTGGTACCCACAACCTAGAACAATCAAGATCCACTCCTCTTTTTTTCAAAATTTTCAAATTTCAGTCTCTGCAAGTTTGGACCAGATTTGTCAAATTTGGTGAAATTCATATCTCCTTTGCTCCAAAAATTCCACAAAAATTCAGGCAGCCTCTAGATGCAATGAGAAGCCCCTCCACCAAAAATCAGCTCAAGGAGAAACTCCCACATGCCAAAATCATTCTGTCAAACACCGCCGCGACTGCTTTTCTTGCAGTTTCAGAAATATTCAGAAGTTTCAGAGTTCAGTGTCGTTTCTCCTCATCAGAATTCAGTCACGCGTCGACAGTGCACTTGGCTCGTTGCTCACAGCCCCTCCTCTCCGTCCGGAGCACCACACGAGCGCTTGGCTCATTCCTGGCGTCGGTGGCGCCCTGGCCCGACCTCGCCGGCGTCTTCTGCGGCGTCGGGACCTCCCGTGGCGGTCGACAGAAGGCACCACCCCAGCCCAACGTCGTTCTGCGCCGCCCAACTCTCCCTAGCGCTCCGCGTGGCTCATGCATGCCAGCGCACGACCGCAGCACCGTCGCCGTGGCCCGGCAAGCACAGAACATGCTCCCTGCCGCTGACGGGTCCGCACCGCTCCGTTCCGTCGAGCATGCCCAAAGAAACCAAACCCCGACTCGTTCAGCGCCTAAACGGAGTCAGTTGACCTCCACGTCGGTGCTCAACCCTAAAACCACCCCGACCAATGCACTGCGCCGCCGTAACACTCGCCGGACTTATACGTTCACGGCAACCGCCTTGGGCCATCTATAAATGGCACCCCCCGAGCTCGCTCTCGCCCTCGCACAACTCCACCACCTCGCCAGACCCCGCCTAGCCACTGGAAGAGCCTCGAGGGGCCCTTCTTCCTCGACTCCGGCCAACTCCGTCCGCCTCGGGCTCCGGCAACGTTCTCTTCGGTGAGAACTCCTCCACCGCCCTACTCCTGCCCGTAGCCTCGTGGCACCACTAGGAGGCTACCCCCCACCTCAATTTGACCTCCACAGCACTCTCCGACGAGGCCCACGACCACCCGAACCACCGTCCGCCGGAGCGAGCGCCGCCATCGGCGTGGTACTCGCCGGCGACCACCACCACCACCCACAGACGCGGAATGGCGCCCTGAGCACGGAGGTACCTTCCGATCTCTCTACCTCGCCATGGATCGCCGCCGGCGACAACCGCGGTTTTCTGTTTCATTACAGATGGGTCCTTGGACCAAAACACTTATAACTTTTTAACAGAAAGGAATTTTTGAGTGATTCTTTTTCTGTCCTCTTCAAAATGTTGTCTAGTTTTTTATCATATTTATTTGAAAAATATTCGGATTACTTTTCTGTACCCCACGGTATTTACGTTAGCGCGTGTGTTTTGTGTACCGTAGATACCGAAGGAGGTGACGGAACCGCGAACTTCACCGAGCTAGACCCCGACTACTCCGAACCAGGCAAGCAACGTTTGAACTTTTGATATGATGAGTGTTTGGGCATGTTTGCATTATTTTTGTATCATGGCACGTTCATGAGCATCTCGATGAAAGTTTATCCCGTAAGAGTTGAGGCAAGTGAGTTTTGGAAAAAATCCATGAGTTGTTGGAAACATGTTGCATGGCCATGAGTTGGCATGAGTATGGGTAAGATGGCAGTGTTGTAGCATGCCAGGCTTATGCCAGAACGTTGACCCAGTGTCAACATAAATCACCGATTCGTCTGTCTCCCCTTTCGTATTGCCACCTGTTTCCCGCAAGGGATACGGCTTAGTAAGTTGCAAACCACTTCCTGGTACACACCAAATCGAGAGGCCGGGATGAGGGTTCCATGGCCCTGGATTAAAGCCTTTCATCCGGTCAGGGGGCATGGGTGTTTCCGGTTGGGACCGACAGGGGGGCACCCCTTAGAGCGCGCGTAAATAAATTTGATCCCATGCTATTCGAGATTGTGATCTCCCCGTCTCAAAGTTTTTCTTAAATGCTGTCTAGGGTGATTCCTGGCAACGTGAGGTATGATGGGTGTGTACTAGTTAGCTGTGTTTCCTCCGAAATACCATAAACGGAACTAGTCGTTCGTGACTACGGAAATCCGTTGGCTGTGGACAATTTTGGTACAAACTCTGCAGAGTCAAAATTCTTGAATTTCATCTTATTCATGTCTGAGTACCGTGTTCACCTTATCTTGTCAAATGTCAGTCTCGGTGACAGACTCTCCGGATAACCATATGAGTGTCAAATGTTTATTTCCCTGTGAATGGACTAACCCGCTTATTGTCTTGTGAGGAATATTTTTCCGTGAGCACCATTTCTTGTCAATTATGAATAATGAAATATAAGCCCTTTCTGCGATGTCGCTCAGACGTCCGACTGCGGCATTGTTATTATTTACTTTTATAAGCCCTTTCTGTGATGTCGCTCAGACGTTCGATCATGCATTGTTATTATTTACTTTTATAAGCCCTTTCTGCGATGTCGCTCAGACGTCCGACTGCGGCCTTGTTATTATTTACTTTTGTTATAAGCCCTTTCTGTGATGTCGCTTCGACGTCCGACTGCGGCACGCATTGTCTTTTCTTTCAATATAAGCCCATTATGAGGTGTCGTTTAGACGCCCGACTGTGGCATGTTTTACTTATTTGTTCATCCTTCGAGGCGTCGCTTCAGACACCCGATCGGTTTTGAGATTATTTTTCTTGGGTTTTCGAGCGGACTACCGCCGATCCCCTTTTTACTTACTTGTGTTACTGATTCGATAGCACATTGTTGTAAATCAATAATGTCGCATTCATGCATACATTTGTTATATCTTTTGTCCGAACTGTCTTGCGAGTACTTTCAAAGTACTCACCTGGCTTGTTGCTTTGGCCAGATGCTGACGAAGGCAATCTCATGGATGAAGAATTCGATAGCGAGTCCGACGCCTAGAGGAATCCCAGTCAGTCTCGTGCGACCCCTGGATTAGTCATTGTGATATATCCGCTTCCGCTACCCAAATAAATTCATCGAGCCTCACCTCGACGCTCGGTGAGCCGCCAGTGTAGTAGTCTTATTATCCACCCCCACTGTGTTATTCCACCAATCACTCATATCTCGAGTCAGTAGTATTTCCACCCCACACCGTTGTGTCATATCCGCCATTATGTATAATTATTGGCGTGCTTGTAATAATTGGTTGGGCACCTTCAGCTCGACCCTGTAATATTTTAATGCTACTAGCTTATTGTATCAAGGTTTTGTCTACCAGTATGGAGGATTTTCCTCATACTGGAGTTCATAGGTCGGTTGTTCAATAAAACATCTTTATTTAAAAAACCGGTCGTGACATCTGTGCACGGGCAGTCTGAGCCGCGGGCGTTGCCACGCTAAAGCGAGGAAAGGAAGGTGAGCCAAGGTAAGGCCGAAAGAAGCAGAACGACGCCAAGACCAATACCACAAAGAACAAAGGGGACAAAGCAGACTCCCCCGGCAAGATCCTTGCCGGGGGCGGTTTTAGCAGACCCGGCAAGGCCCTTGCCGGGGCGGCTCACCCTACGCACATGGAGCGGGTCACCTTTGAGTCCACTGCCCCTCCCCCACCCATGGGGCAAAGGATTCGGGAGGTGTCCCCGTGGTGGCATGCAGAGCTTTGTGAAGACATTCAAAGATCAGGTACATACTATAGAAGATGACGACCCTTGGCGGGATCCAGGCCAAGGGGGACCACAAGGCCCCCGACAAGAGCCTTGTCGGGGATGGCAGTAGACGCCGCGGCAAGACCCTTGCCGTGGCTCCCGGCAAGACCCTTGCCGGGGCTGCGGCAAGGCCCCTGCCAAGGACACCCGTAGGGCCACCATCAGGCCCGTGCCAATCGAGCCTCCACCATGCGGCTGCCGACCCAACCAGTTGGGCAGGCACCTGTGTGGCAGCGAGCGAACCTTCGTGGAGACCCACCACTGCGCCACCTCAGTTGCGTGCCTGCCTACGTGGCACCACAGGTACCGCTGGCCAGGGCGCGTGTCAACGCGAAAGGGAGCGGCGGCGGACGAGACTGGGCTCTCCCCCGTCCCCGATAAAGCAAGGACACCTAAGCAAGACGCATTAATGGTGCCTTGTCATGTAATACAAGGATAAACTCGTATGACTGTACCCTTTCCACCTCCGGTATGCCATTGTGGTAGCCCCTTTTCCTATAAAAGGAGGCCCACGGCGGCCAGGAGGGGGATTCGGCTTTTTGGAGCTCCTCACGCCCCATAGCTAGCTCAAGAACACAGATAAACTAACCACCAAAGCAGGAGTAGGGTTTTACGCATCTCGCGGCCCGGACCTGGATAAAAGAACCCGCGTGCTATCTGTTTGATCTGCTCTTCTCACGACCCCGTGCCCCGCAACCGTAGTAGGGATTCTTATGATCCCATAGGTGTCGTCCCCGCACCGACACAAATCCAATCGTTATGCACCAACCCAGCATGCGCAGCGCGGTACTACCACGCCAGGGCTGCGGTACTACCGCAAGGGCATGCGGTACTACCGCAGAGCCCCGCGGTACTACCGCCCGAGCAGCACAAACCTGGACAGCCCAAACGCACTGAAGCAGAGGGCGGTAGAACCGCTGGCGCGGTACTACCGCTCCCCCTTGCGGTACTACCGCAAGGCAGGGAAGTTCCAGATTTCGGGAAGGCACGGACATATAAAAATACATCCGTGGCAACTTCCGCTGAGTTGGGGTCGATGCAAAAATCCGACACGGTACTACCTCATATGGCATATGGTACTACCGTTACATCCGCCCCTACTTCTGCTCATGTTGCTGTGCCAGGCCAGGACTCACGGTACTACCGCGCGCATGGGGCGGTACTACCGCGTAGGGCGCGGAAGTAAAAAATTACATCCGCCCCTACAGCCGCACGAGCAGTTGAGCCTGGCCATAGGCCACGGTAGTACAGCTCTTAAGGAGCGGTACCATCGTGGGCACCTGCGGTACTACCGCAAGGGCCTGCGGTACTACCGCTCCGAAGAGCAGTACTACGGCATGCCCTAGAATAGCAACACTAGGAATTCTTCTGTTTGCATAAACATGAAGAAACAGAGGATGCCCCAAAGAGCTAAGGGAAAGGCGGTGCAAAGGAGTAAACGTGTACGTGATGATTCCACCCAAGCCTTTCCAAAGCGGACCCCTCTTAATAGTACGGCCTTCCTATGACTCAAATCCATCGAAAAGAAACATACAAAAATGCCATCTTCAAATGTCTTCGAGGGGCACCAAACCGTCTTGTGCCTAGTGATGAAAAGTCTGAAATACTCAAGGTACACGATTAGTCCGCAAAAGCATTGTCATCAATCACCAAAACACCTTAGGGATAAATATGCCCTTACAAGTAGAAAATCATCGTAACAAGAAAATAAAGTTTCTACAATCTGATCGCGGAGACGAATATTTGAGTTATGAGTTTGGTCTTCATTTAAAACAATGTGGAATAGTTTCACAAACTCATGCCACCTGGAACACCACAGCATAATGATGTGTCTGAAACCGTACTTTATTGGATATAGTGCAATCTATGATGTCTCTTACCGATTTACCAATATATTTTTTGTGTTATGCATTAGAGACAGCTACATTCACGTTAAATAGGGCATCGTCTAAATCCGTTGAGATGACACCGTATGAACCGTGGTTTGGCAAGAAACCTAAGTTGTCGTTTCTTAAAGTTTGGGGATATGATGCTTATGTGAAAAAGTTTCAACCTAATAAGCTCGAACCCAAATCGGAGAAATGAGTCTTCATAGGATACCCAATGAAAACTGTTGGGTACACCTTCTATCACAGATCCGAAGGCAAGATATTTGTTGCTAAGAATGGATCCTTTCTAGAGCAGAAGTTTCTCTTAAGAGAAGTGAGTGGGAGGAATGTAGAACTTGATAAGGTAATTGTACCTTCTCCCGAATTGGAATGTAGTTCATCACAGAAATCGGTTCTAGTGATTCCTACATCAATTAGTGAGGAAGCTAATGATGATGATCATGAAACATCATATCAAGTTACTACAGAACCTCGTAGGTCAACCAGAGCACGTTCCGCACCAGAGTGGTAGGGTAATCTTGTTCTGGAAGTCATGTTACTAGACCATGACAAACCTACGAACTATGAGGAAGCGATGATGAGCCCAGATTCCGCGAAATGGCTTGAGGCCATGAAATTTGAGATAGGATCCATGTATGAGAACAAAGTGTAGACTTTGGTTGACTTGCCCGATGATCTGCAAGCCACTGAGAATAAATGGATTTTCAAGAGGAAGACGGACGCTAATAGTAGTGTTACTATCTACAAAGCTCGAATTGTCGTAAAAAGGTTTTCAACAAGTTCAAGGTGTTGACTACAATGAGATTTTCTCACTTGTATCGATGCTTAAAAATCTGTCCGAATCATGTTAGCAATTGCCGCATTTTATGAAATTTGGCAAATGGATGTCAAAACTGCGTTCCTTAATGGATATCTTAAAGAAGAGTTGTATATGATGCAACCAGAAGGTTTTGTCGATCCAAAAGGTGCTAACAAAGTGTGCAAGCTCCAGCGATCAATCTATGGACTGGTGCGAGAATCTCGGAGTTGGAATAAACGCTTTGATGAGTTGATCACAGCATATAGTTTTATAAAGATTTGCGGTGAAGCCTATATTTACAAGAGTGTTTGAAAATATAGCCTTTCTGGTAAGTATATGTAAATGACATATTGTGAATCGGAAATGATGTAGAATTTTTTTGGAAAGCATAAAGGAGTGTTTGAAAGGAGTTTTTCAAAGAAAGACCTCGGTGAAGTTGCTTACATATTGAGCATCAAGATCTATAGAGATAGATCAAGACGCTTGATAAGTTTTTTTTCAATGAGTACATACCTTGACAAGATTTTGAAATAGTTCAAAATGGAACAGTCAAAGAAGGAGTTTTTGCCTGTGTTGCAAGGTGTGATGTTGAGTAAAGACTCAAAACTCGACCACGACAGAAAATAGAATGAGAATGAAAAGTCATTCCCTATGCCTCAGCCATAAGTTCTATAAAGTATGCCATGCTGTGTACCGGACCTATTGTATACCCTGCCCTGAGTTTGGCAAGGGAATACAATTTTGATCTAGGAGTAGATCACTGGACAGCGGTCAAAAATATCCTTAAAGGACTAAGGAAATATTTCTCAGTTATGGAGGTGATAAAGAGTTCGTCGTAAGGAGTTACGTCGATGCAAGCTTTTACACCGATCCGGATGACTCTGTGTCTCAATCTAGATACATATTGAAAGTGGGAGCAATTAGCTAAAGTAGCTCTATGCAGAGCATTGTAGACATAGAATGTTTGCTAAATACATACGGCTCTGAATGTGGCAGACCCGTTGACTAAACTAGTTTCACAAGCAAAACATGATCACACCTTAGTACTCTTTTGGTGTTAATCACATGGCGATGTGAACTAGATTACTAACTCTAGTAAATCCTTTGAGTATTGGTCACATGGCGATGTGAACTATGGGTGTTAATCACATGGTGATGTGAACTATTAGTGTTAAATCACATGGCAATGTGAAATAGATTATTCACTCTAGTGCAAGTGGGAGACTGAAGGAAATATGCCCTAGAGGGAATAATAAAGTTATTATTTATTTCCTTATATCATGATAAATGTTTATTATTCATGCTAGAATTGTATTAATCGGAAACTTAGTACATGTGTGAATACATAGACAAACAGAGTCACTAGTATGCCTCTACTTGACTAGCTCGTTGAATCAAAGATGGTTAAGTTTCCTAGCCATAGACATGAGTTGTCATTTGATTAACGGGATCACATAATTAGAGAATGATGTGATTGACTTGACCCATCCGTTAGCTTAGCATGATGATCGTTTAGTTTGTTGCTATTGCTTTCTTCATGACTTATACATGTTCCTATGACTATGAGATTATACAACTCCCAAATACCGGAGGAACACTTTGTGTGCTATCAAACGTCACAATGTAACTGGGTGATTATAAAGATGCTCTATAGGTGTCTCCGATGGTGTTTGTCGAGTTGGCATAGATCGAGATTAGGATTTGTCACTCCGATTATCGGAGAGGTATCTCTGGGCCCTCTCGGTAATGCACATCACTATAAGCCTTGCATGCAATGTGACTAATGAGTTAGTTGCAGGATGATGCATTATGGAAGGAGTAAAGAGACTTGTCGGTAACGAGATTGAACTAGGTATTGAGATACCGATGATCGAATCTCGGGCAAGTAACATACCGATGACAAAGGGAACAACGTATGTTGTTATGCGGTTTGACCGATAAAGATCTTCGTAGAATATGTAGGAACCAATATGAGCATCCAGGTTCCGCTATTGGTTATTGACCGGAGATGAGTCTTGGTCATGTCTACATAGTTCTCGAACCCGTAGGGTCCACACGCTTAACGTTCTGTGACGATTTGTATTATGAGTTATGTGATTTGATGACCGAAGTTTGTTCGGAGTCCCGGATGAGATCGGGGAGATGACGAGGAGTCTCGAAATGGTTGAGACGTAAAGATTGATATATTGAAAGGCTATATTCGGACATCGGAAAGGTTCCGAATGATTCAAGTATTTTTTTGAAGTACCGGAGAGTTACGGGAATTCGTATTGGGCCTTAATGGGTCATACGGAAAAGGAGAGAAAG